>JACSVZ010000014.1:71306756-71470408 GCA_014706295.1 Lycocorax pyrrhopterus obiensis | reverse complement strand
AGAACAAAACACGAAGGAGAGTGCTGGAAATCATTCCTTGCAAAGAATTACAGCAGGATCAGTCCTATATTAATGTGGGCATGGAAGTGCAAACTGCAGAGGTAGATGGTAACAGTCTTTTTAAAGATGATTAATGCCAGAAAACAATTTTAGAAATAGGAGATAACAGCTCTGTGCCGTTTAAGGTGGTCTGAACATAAATTAGATAACAACACAATGATATTTACCAAGGGAATGGTTGAACAGCCCCCAACACTTCTGACTGATGTGATGCTCTTAGTCCTTGTTCTTTGCCCAGCAACTGGAATCATGCACTCTTCATTACTGAAACAGATAAATCAAGGTATTCAAGATAAACATTCTTTGCCTTTATGAGCACCATGTTGGCGTCTTCACTTTCTGGGTTATAACTTCAAAACTCAGAATAGAACATGCAAGTGATACATTTTATTTTATTTTTAATATGAACACTGAGTGTTCAAGTCAGGTACTCTATGAAAGGAAGAATTTGTTGCACAGCAGCCACATAAATACCAATCACACAAAGTGAAGCCTCAGGGCACTAAAAAAAACCCACTTCTGATCCTGCACAATGTTTTGACAAGGCATTTAACTGCAAAGCAAAAGGAGGTGAGGAGGAGTGTGAGCTTGACCTCTGCATCCATGTACATGGTGGGCTCAAGAGACAGAATTTCACATAAAAGGGGCTAGTCTGAAGGCAAGCAGGACTTCTTAAGTGTGTCAGGAAAGAATTAAAAAGCCAGAACAATACACACTACAATATATTTTAATACTACAGTCCAAGAAGCTTGTTCTTGCTAACTTCAGCTGAGTGAGCAGTGGAACAATTTGGCTTTGACACAGAGTACTTGAATTACAAACTTACTCATAAATGCTATTTAGAAGCAGTATTTTAACACTCCTTCACTATCAATATTAACTGAAATAAATAAAAAGGGGAGAAAATCCAGCACAGAAAATTGTTTGATTTACAAAGTAAGTGCAAGACCTGTTTTCTTAATAAATACTACTACACAGCTGGAGAATCAAGAGACCATAGGAAACGTATTGATTGCAATTGTTTCAAAATACATTGAATTTTTACTCTTCAGGTTAAACAAGGGCAGCTGAAGAGTAGTCTTTCTTGAGCTGCTTGAAAGAGTTATAATTACTGTGGGGAGGGGAGGAACTACACTCTTAGGATACCAAGAAAGAATCTTTACCTGTAATGCCCAAATTCCTCATTTAAAGTTGAAGAGTCGACGAGCTCAGGGAACTTGTCTTCATCCTCCTTACCCTCACAGCACCCTCCTCGACCTGTCTGATTCTCCACTTCAGCACCACTTTCAGTAATGCTTTTGTCCTTAAAAAAAGTATTTGGAGAACTCTCAGCATCGTCACTGGACCCCCACAGCACAGCTGGCCCTTCAGCCTTTTCCAGGGCTGAACTCAACTCTGCCATATTCAGTCTTTGCATATTTTCACTGCTTTCAGCTGCATCAGCCTCTTCCTCGCTGCTGCTCATGGCGTTGTCAGAGGCTCTGCTTTCAGAGACATCACCCACTTCACACAGGAAGTCTTGACTGTTTTCTTCATCTTTGCTGAAGAACTTGAGCTCCTTCTCAGCATCTTCTGCAAGTTCTAACACCTCTGTGTTGTCATCCTCGTCAGAACCTGTGGGGTAAAGCAGTTCACCATCTTCCTGCGTCTCCTTGGCACAGCCAGTGGCAGCAATCTCTCTATCAAGAGAACACTCTCTCCTGTCAAAGAGGGATGTTTTCTTTTAATGTGCTGAATTATCAGGGTACCAATATGCTACATTATGGATTAAAAATGCTAATCAAGATAGACTATAATTACCTTTACTATTATTAGAAGATGCACAGTTGAAACACACAAAACAACACATGCCAGTACTCAGGTCTAATTAAAGTATTAACAGAATGTAACCTGAGAGAAAAACACTCCTACTCCATCTCCATTACCTGCATTTATGCTTATTTACAGGAAAGTTTTTTACTTTAGCAGGAATATAATTTAGTTTTAAGTTGAAATTATGCTGAAGCAAACAGAATAATAAGGGGTCTGACACACAGACTGACTGAAGTGCGGAACTCCTTAGGAAAAGTGCTCAGAATGAAATAAAGCCACTTTCATTCTAACAGCTTTGGTCTTAAAATGAAAAATTTCTTTACTTTGTCAAAGTAAAAGATATTAGGAAGAGAAGTTTGAATGTAATAATGCCTGAAGAGGCAGTCACCATATTTACAAGCATTTTAAAAACAGACTTAAAAATTAAACCCAAATTAATCCTCAATACTCCAGAACTGTCAAAACAGCTGATCCTGCATCACTTTTAACATTTCCTGGACATTTACCATTTGGATCAGGCTTTCAGACTGATCTCTCTCCCTTAGTTACAAGAAGACAAAGGAGGCTACAGAGGATTTTAAAGCATACCTTAGCTTTTGAAAACCACTTAGAGTAACTTTAGTTGAAGAAAACACAGCAGGAATCACAAAAATATAATTTAAAATTGCGTAGTTGGGCCTATTGTTTTTTTTAATTTCTCTCACAGGCACCAATTTTTCTCAGCAAATCATCACTAGTGCCATAAGCAGGAAAATTCAAACTCATCTGGTCTTTTCTACCTGATGTCTTTGAATGTTGGGAAGAACTCACCCTCGTAGTTGAAGTGTTTCTTAAAGAACTCCTTAATACAATTAACATCTCTGTCAAAATATCTGTACAAAACCAGAATTGTACAAATGAAAAAAAAAATCAGTGAAGTCTATCACAACGACGAACTTTTACTCTACATTTCTTGTCTTTTACTGGTTTTAACTGAAAATAATTTCTATTAATGATCCCAAGACAAATACCTAGGGAGAGAAACAGGATGCACTTTATTTCTAAGCATTTCTTAACAACATTATTATGTCTGAGAAGCAATTCATTACGTATTTATTCTACAGAGACATTCCTACTCATTCTTTGGAACATTATTTGTGCTGCCTAACAATGGTAGAAAAAGAATTAGGAAAAGACTTATGGAAACAAGTCATGGTTGACTGTTTGCTGTCATCAGCATTTCTCAGATTTACCTTGAAAACACCTTTAAATCTGAACCTACCATTCAGCATTTGCATGTGATGTTAACATCATCTGAGGGACATCAATCAAAGTGGCATGGTCATCATTATCCAAGAGCAGATTAAACTCATTGAAATCCCCGTGGATCAGGCTGTCACTGGCAAGTTTGACAATCAAATCCATTAATTCACTGTAGACAACGGCAGGATCTTCCATTTGGTGCACCTGGCACCTGAAAAGTTAAACAAAATAAAATATTCTAAATCTGGAAAACTTAATTTAAAAATGCAAACAAAGTATATAAAAAACATCTGACAATGCCAGAGTAATTCAAGTTAAAAGGTTCCTCAGGTCTCTGGTCAATTACTCTCCCCAAAGCTCAGTCAAATCTGAGACCAAATCAGAGTGCTCAGGACTTTGTCTAGCTGGGACAGAAAATTCCAGGGATGGAGAGAGACTCCCAAGCAACCTGTGCCACTGCCTCTCTGGCCTCAGGAGAAGAAAGCATCTCCTTACAGCCAGGCTAAACCTCAACTAAACTCACACTCATTGTTTCCCATTGAGCACCGCTGTCAAAATGCATTACTTAAATAATGGAGCACCAAACTTTTGTCTCTCTCCTGTTTTAGGTAATCTTATGGTCTCAGTAGGAACTAAGTCTGTTTCTTGTGTTGAAATTCAAAAATCACATGACATTTTCTCTTACAAAATCGTATTTTCTAGATTATGTAAGGAAAAGGGAAAAAAAGTAAACTTCCACTGCAGACTTCCACAAGGAATCTGAAGTATTCTGTTTACATGATGGATGTGGAACTACTTAAGAAATGAAGGTGGGGAGACAGACTATAACAAAGTCTTTTACATGTTATTCTTCAACTGTTACACTTTGGAATTAATTCTCTTTTGATTACACTGCCCACTCTACATCTTGAATACTATACAAGTGCATTTGTTCCATACAGACTCTTTAAATCTCTGGATTAGACCTGGGTTAGTCTACACTATATCAAGTATATAGGCCTTTTGCATTCAAAACAAACCAAACCCTTCACATACAAACCTCAATAATATTTAATATTTCTAGATGCTGGAAAAATCAAGCAAAATAATCTTTTTTGAAGCTGCAGAACCAGATTACACTTGGTGTTCTATATAAACAGTGCAGAAGTTCTACAACAGTGAGTTACAAACTCACCTGAATTAACAGAGCAAGGATCACAAACTGGAGCTCAGAACATGAAGGATATTGCATTCAATATATAGGAAGTAACATAAAGAATGTGCAAATTCTGTGTATAAAACAAGGAAAAACCCTAACCCTGTTACTTTTCCTAAGGTTGGTAGGGTCTCTGTAACACAGAGAGTTCAAGCTTCACTACTTACAGAGGATATCCATCAACAAGTTCCATAAAAACTGCATGCCTGTTGTAGTCTATGGGTTTGGGACCAGGAAATTCTCTGTCATGCAAAGCCTGGAAAGAGACAACACACCGAAAAATTAAAACTAAATAGTTAAGGAAACATCACATTATATGACAAACCCACATCTAGGACAAGCAGTACACATCACTGTGGTAGCAGCATGCATTGCTCAAATCAAGTCCTTAAGAAGGAAGACAGCCTCACAGCCTCTGAACTTTCTCTGCAAAGACAAATAAAAGTCCCAAGTTTATAGACTGAGTGCACTGCCCACAGTTTAATTATTGTGCTTCTGGAAGAAAAACACAACGGAATGGAAAATACAACATAAATACAGCTGACAGTGGAGTACTGTCAGCTTTTGTTATTTATGTATTAAGCCACTACTGCTTTTCAGCACACAATTAGTCCTCCCCCAAGCCTCTGCTCAGGGAAACTGATGCCCACAGTTAAATTCCTGCAAGTTCTGACCACATGATGCTTTAGCAGTTGGATCACCTGCACCAATATAGAAAGTCTAAATGGTGTTTTTAGTTTTCTCTCTCAGTGGGGGCCACTGGTAGAGCCCATCATGGTTCTTTTTCAAAAAAACAAGAAAATCAAAATATTTCATGTATATACTACTCCTGAATAGCACAAAAGGAGAATGGAAAACTATTTTTCTATAAATAATTCATTTCCAATCTTTCAACTACTCTACAATAGCTGTGTTTTTTTAAAGCAGGTAAAAAATACAAAACTCTTGAGAGTAGCACTATATGCTTGGAAGTGAAATATTTTCCCACAGTGCAGAAAAAAATGTGCCTTTTTAGATCAGAACACTGCTCTAGACTGAAAGATTTCCCTCAATAGCCAACGAACTACTGAAAAAGCAGTAAATTAAAAAATAAGAAATAACAGCTGCTTCCAAGCTCATGCTATAAATTTATTCTTCTCTCGAGGGGGATGGAACAACATCAGGCACATGACACACACGTATGGGGTAGACAGGCTTTCCTGGGGTTTTTATGGTTAGTTTCTAAATAAAAGTGTGGGACTACCTGTGTACAGAAAACTATATTTAAGGAAACAACACAAAATCTGCAAAGTCCAGCATTTGGACATTGACTTCACACAAAACTGCTTTGGGTAAAGGGTGGATAATGTTAGGGAAAAAAAGCCAAACAAACGTAAAATGCCTTTTAAATGGTGATTTTAAGAGTGAAGCCCATAGCATAAATTGGCATTGTTTATATTCCTTCAAATCTTGGATTGTTGGTAATGTTTTCTACAAGTCTTGTGATCTAAAAGACTTATTTTTAATAATTTTGCATTGCTTGCATAATTGGCTGGTATTTTTAATTAGGGATAGAGTGGATTACCTGGTTTCAGTGGTCAGATCAGTGTTTGAATATGCTTGATCTGATTCTGACTGTCTTCAGATTTGCCGAGAGATACTGATCATGCCAAAATTCGGTTTGCTTTATTTAACTTAAAATTACCTTTGCACATATAATAGCAGTCCCAATGAAGTGAGTTTTCAAGTGTTGTTTTTCCTGCAGTTTAAGACTCAGGTTGCCATTAATCCCTGTCACTGTCTTTCTATGTTGTTCCTCAGCAATTTGCAGAAATAGCTGTGGTGATGGATTTTGTTCCCGTCCTAACATGTGCACTTGTGCCAGTGGGCAGATATCACCTACATGTGGATCAAAACCTGGTAAGGACTTACTGTGTTTTCATTAAAGATTTCATTTAAAGTCATTCTGTTTAGGTTTCAGTGGAAAAATGCCAACTTCTTTAAAAATAACTTGTCGTTACTGCATACATAAATGTAAATTATGCTTAAGTAAATTATCTTAAGTTCTTGATCACGTTTGTTATAGCACATGCGCCCATTTAATCTGTGTGGCAAATTTAAATAAAATGTGCTTAAAGAGAGAAGAAGTTTGCAAATGAATGTGTGTGGTATTTACATTTTCATTGAGTCCATTTTGGTAAGAAATTCAGATTGCACAGTCTCCAGTGTAATTAAAAGTTCTGAGTTGCTACGTAACAGTCATGGAAAACTTGAGAAAACCTCTCCATGAGTCTACAGTTAAAGTACATAGTATATATGGTACAAAGCTCATCATTCAGATCCCATTTTAAAGACCGTAAAAGGTCATTCTTTTGTGCCGGTTTGCTGCCCATTGTGTGTTTTTGGCTGACTTTGGGTGTCTCTCTGCAGCACAGCAGTGCAGTATCAGCTGCAGGAATGGCGGGACGTGCGTGGACGAGCAGTGCCAGTGCCAGAAGGGCTTCTCTGGGGCTCACTGTGAGCAGCGTAAGTCACTGCACTGTCCCTTTTCATAGCAAAGCCACGGGAGTTGTGCCAGCTGGACCTCTTCCTTTAGTTAGAGGAGGAAGGTGAAACAGCCAGTTTTCTGAAATGCAGTGAAACACCTGAAAGAAATGCTGAGTTTGGTGTATGGTGTTTAGGTAGGCAGTCAGTTTGTGCATGAAGTGCATTTGTATTCTCTAAAATTCAAATTACAGATTGGATTCACCAAGCAGTTTTGGAAAACCCTTGGGGAACAACATCACTGTGCATCCCACTCTTCATACCAGATGTTCACTAATTTTCATTCTCTTTAGCAAAGTTTTCTCTGCCTCAGAACAATAGTCTCACTGCTGGGTTGAAGCATGTTTTTCTGTTTTCTACTTGTCTAAGGAAAAAAGAATTAAATATGGTTCAAGCTATTGGATACCTTTTTGGGTTGGCAGACAAGCTAGAAAGTCAATTATTTGCCTAGCTTTACCTATAGCAGCACAGTGTTTACAAGCTGTAGCAATTTAGCAAACAGTAAAAGTCCCTAAAGGCTGCAGGGATGAAGAAAGACTCAAAGTGTATTCTGAGGCCAGCTGACTACTAATTAGCAGAGAAATTAATTGCACAATGGAGTCTGAAAGAACTAGAGACAAACAGAGGGCAGCTATGCAAAGACCAGACAGACTGAATATTGTGGAAGATAATTTTTTTTGCCTTAGTCATTTTTGTAAATGCTGGAAAACAGTCTTGTTCTTGCTTTAACTGGATAAAACTCTCTAAAATTGTAGCAAATAGTTGTAATCCTAAACTGTGACCCTAGTCAGTGAAATTTACTATCAAGAGTTGCTGGTCCCTTCCTGCTTTTGTTAAAGTATTGGGTCAACGCATGAATGCTCTGAGGTGAGGCAAATTTCCAGTGAACAGATGAAAAGATGGTTGCATTTTCAATTGGTGACCCTGAAGCAATCCAGAAAATCTGAACAAGCTCTGGAGATTGGTTTCAGTGTATAGGAGAGTTACAATTTCAAGAAAGACTGAATATTTGTCTTCTAGACAGTCATAAAAATGTAAATATGTTTTTATTTCTATTTAGAAAAATGTAATTGTATATAATTGAATTAATTGTCTTGCTGAAGTGTTGTTGTCTGTTAATTCAGTAATGTAACACATACAGCAAAATATCTTCATTTTATGTGTGCATTCTCAGTAAAAGGTAATTCTGTTTGCTGGTTCTTGGTAAGAGGTAAGGCTTTATCACATTTCCACAAAGCGATATCTTTTATGCTCCCCACTGTGGTACAGGAGGCATGTGTACCTTCTTCCAGTTTGAAATTATTACCTTCTTTAGGTTTCTGAGGTTCTTTTGCCAATACTCTTTTGGATATTTAATTGTGTTACAAATGCCACATTCAAACCGAGGAGATGTGTAGGAAGGCAGCCTAATGACTTCTAGATCAAAAATTTAAAGTTTTAAAAATTTTGTGACTGTCCTGTAAGCTGAAATGTTTTGATTTGGAACATATGCTAATTTCGGACAATTTTGAAGCAATGAGCTTGAAAATAGATAAAATGAGTTAGTTAAGGCACTCTTTAAATGGTGTTTTACAGCCTCTCTGAAGAACTGTCTTCCTTTTGAACTGAGACAATTCAGTGGTTTGGCAGAAAGCTTTGTTCTTGATTGAGACCATTGGTAAAGAGTATGAGTGGGTGCTCTGAAGTCCCATGGCAGTGAAATGTCTTCTTCATCGAAATATACTGTGGATTTATAACCCTTTCACCCCCAGCTTCCTCCCTCCCCACAAAAATTTTAATTTTTGTTGGAATCTTCTAAGAAACATAGTTTTTTCAGGTACTTAAAAGATGAGTGGGTAATTTTTTTCCCTTGCCTCTAAACATCACTCCTTCTTCCAGCAGTATCAACTCTGAGAGATGATTATCTGTCTCTTGGGCCCCTTTCTCTTCCTGAAAGGTTTGTTGCTCCTGTGACTGAACAACACAACTTAATATGCCCAAAACCCCTGTCAGAATAGTTGAGGTTTGATAGATAGCTAACTTCAGTGAGGGATATAAGTTCTTATGATTAGTGACTAAAGCTGCACAGCGGATTAAAATATACTGAGGTTAAACATCTGCTATTAATCTGTGCTGAATCTGTGCTAAGCAGCTGTTTGCAGTTAGCATCAGCAGGTACTAATGGAATTTGATTTGCACAGCCACTGCTGGTGGGTGTGGTAGGAGGGAGATCAGCTTCATCTTCAGGCCTAGAAAGGCTTAGAGCAGTGGGAGAAAAACAAGTGCTTTTTATATGCTGCATGTGTTAATCTTGGAAATATCCTCGCCGTGACATTTTTAAACTTTTTGTTTGTTTGTTTTGTTGATTGAAGCTGTCTGTGAAAGTGGCTGTCAGAATGGAGGACGGTGTGTTCGACCCAATCGCTGTGCTTGTGTCTACGGCTTCACTGGTCCTCAGTGCCAAAGAGGTAAAAGAAAATTTTAGTAGTAGGGAAGCTATGAGTAGTTGTATACAAAAAATGCTGTGTGTACATGTTTTATGCTGTGTATTTTCTGGCTGAGCCAGTAAACTTTTAGTAAGCCATTTATTATTTGTAATTTTAGAAAGTGTTTTCCTTTTTTTTAGTTTGGCAGACGCGTTAAAAATTGACAAGTACGAAGCCTAACTGGTAGGAATTTCAGCTAATTTAGGTTGCATATTTTCTTCATATGATAGTTGAAAGATTAGCTGTCTTTTGCTCTCAGCTACGTGAAATAACAATCCAGCAAAATTGCTGGTGGTGTTAGGATTGTGTAAGCCTAGACAATTGAAGGATTTTTTTTCTGTATAACACCTCTTTCATAAGAGGAACTTTGGAAGTAATTTGCTCTGGTTAGTTAGGAGCAAGTCAGAGAAGGACTGAAAAATAACCAATTACTATAGTACAGGGATCAGTTCCCATTCTTATTCCGGAATGCATCTTAGAGATGGCTTAACTTAAAAATCTGCTGAACAGGTAGTTATAAACAGCAGTAAAGTCCCCTTGAAACTTTAAAAAAACTCCTTAAGGCTGGATGAGCTCAGGTCCCTCCACAGAGAGCAAGTTTTCTGTCTCCCTGGCATATTTGGTGGCTCTCCTGTGGGCTTTGTCCACTGTGTCCATCATTTTCATGCGTTGGGAGTCCAGGACTGGACACAATACTCTGCTCCAGTACCTGAAGTGCCAAAGGCAGGTTCAGGACCACATCCCTGTGGTTAATGCTGCACTCACCCTGAGACAGCCCACACACCTCCCTGTCATTCCTGTGCTTAGAAATGGCTGCCGAAGGGAATCCTGTGGGACTCCCTGTTTCGAATTCAGCTCTAAAACGCTCAGAGCTGTGTATAAATTGGGACAATATCTTGCACCTTTTTCTATGGTTTTTTTTTAATGTTTTTTTTTAGCATTTGTTCACTGTGAAATGGAAATAATTTCCACGGAGGTAAAGGAAATAAAAACCCAAACACTGAAAAAGCAGGAGTTTCTATTTGCTATTCCAGGCTGTTTTATGTATCCACTAGGTATCACAAGCATGAGAGGAATGTTAAAGGATCAGTTTGTTTGTCTCTAGCTGGTTGTTGTTTTCATTCTTAAAACCTGATTTACAGTTTTCTCTTTACTCCATTCTCTGTAGTTGCTCCTTATGAAGCAAGCACAAGGACTCAAATCCTATATAGTTTGGTTAGTGAAGAAATACAAAGTATTATTTTGTTGAAAAATTTTTAATACTTACAGCCATTTTATATCCATTCAGACATATGTCTATTCAGGATGTACACCTGTCTAAAATCGGAGAGTACCAAGTCTCTCTGTTTAGAATGGACTTTCAAGGGATTGGACAATGTTAGGTTAATTTATAGTTTGAGCCTTACTTCTGATGGATCTTAAATGCAAATTCTGCAATCTGGGCTGTGTGTCCAAGATGGATTATAGTTACAGCTGAACTATGGCATGATAGAATTGCAATAACCAAAATGATTTCTTTCTTTTTTTTTTTTAGTTGATTGCATTCAGACTTGTTTTTTATTTCTTGCCAGACAACTTTGTAAACTTGCTTTTTGTCCCAGATAAAATAAATCATTCCTAGTTAAGATTTGCTTCTGTTTTCTGACTAGATTCAGGGCTGTGGAATCATGTTAATGCATATGACAGACTCCAGCTGTGATGATGGCTCAGAGTTTTCAGTAATGAATTTTGTACTTTAGATAGTTTGACCTTCAAAGTTTAAAAGATTCTAGCACATGTGGGTGTTGCAGCTTAACTTTTGTGGTGATAAAAGGGTTTAGGTTTGCTTTCTTACCATTCATTGTGAAGTTTTTAGCTGCAGAATTCAAGCCCTGTACAAGAATTGGACCATCAGTGTTTTGGCATCCATATTTCCCAGCTGCTCTTGGAAGTCTTAGATTTTCAATTTTATGTAGAGTGCTCTTGTTCTGCAAGACTTCATCTGGGTTATGTGGGTACTTGAAAACTGAGTTATTTCAATTAAAGATTTACATTTTATTGCTTGAAATTTGATGTAGTAAGCCAAATTTGCTTCTGTCACTGTCAATAAAATACAGCATATATCTAGCATATATAATTGCATATATAATAACTATCTAGTATATCCAATCCAATATAGTATGCTTTTACTACTTTGACAGGACAAAGTACAATTTTGCCAGATCTTGGTGTTGCATAGACTTTCTCATACCCAAATAAAGAAGTTACTAATTTATTTTACTATTATTCAGTTAAAGAAAGATGACCCCTATAGTATATCTTCATAAGGACTATAAAAAGTATCTAAGAGCTAATTTTGTTTATGCTTTACTTGAGGTGGAGTACATGGAAATACTGTAAGAGATGCTTTAAATGCCTTATTAAGTTCAATAGTAATTTGTAATTTATGCTTTTAATGTGATAGTTTATGCTTTCCAATAAATAGCAGGGTGCAGTGATTTCTTCATCTTTTGGTTACCGTAGTTGCCTGTAATATTTTACAGCAAGAAGTGTTTCAGTGGTTTAATTTTAAACTGAATTTAGCAGCAGTTCATAACTCTTTAAGTAAAATTTTATAGTTTAAGGATATGTGAACTTCCCTTGCAAATTACATCAGTTATAAGAGATGTTGTTTTGTTACTTTTTTTACATCGTTGTGCTTTAAATGCACACTTTTTATTGTTCTGTAAATTAAGTTCTTTAAAATTAGGTATTTTCTTCCTAATATAGAACATCTGTAGCTTTCCTTCAGCTTGGCCTCCCAGCCCAAGCTGTATGATAAAATGTGGCTGGTTTTTCAGCTATCTGGGCTCTGAGCAGACTAATTTCCGGGCTGGAGACAGGAGGCTGAGCAGTAACTAATGACAGGCATGATTAGAGTATTTAACTTGAGGCTTTCTGCTGGGCTAAAAAGAGAGCAAAACCTGTTTGGTAGCTCCTGCATTTTCTGATATGTACGCTGACCTCTTATACTTCCTGTCAAATCTGGTCTTTGGTCAGCTGCTTGTCTTTGATTTGCAAGCACACAAGATCCAAGTTTTTTGTGGTGTTTTTAAAGGGAGGGAAAAAAAAAGATGTTGGAATTTCTGCAGTTAAGTCTTCCCAGTGAAAAGAATAGAAAAAAGAAAAAGCAACAGAATATGAGGCCTCATTCTCTGTTGTACACATAAGGACAACTTTTTTTCTAGCATGACCAATTCTTCTGGTTTCTAAACACTGTAAATGATACTTGTGTTAGTGCTCATGGCCTGTGCATTTTTTTAAATTAACAATCTTTAGAGATACGAAGCTGTAGAAATGCAGGGATGTTTTCTTCCTTCTTTATCACCGGATAAAGGGAAGAGGAAGTGGGAAAGGCAAATCCTGTCACTCACTTAAGTTTGCCTTCATCCCATATCGAGGGAGAAAGAAGAGTTCTTACTTACCCTGTAGTTAAGTGGCTCATAATGGGAAGCAAAAGGGTTTGTAATGAGTAGAAATTTGTAGCTTGGGAATAGCATCCTTTTGAAGAGGGAAGAGGATTTCAGGTAAAGTTACCAAGCTTTGACAGGTAAGAAACGGGGAAAAATAAGGAAATACAGTATTTGAATAGCAGCTTTCCAATAGCTGAAGGGGGCCTACAACAGATCTGGAGAGGGATTTTGTACAGGGGCAGGTACACAGGATAAGGGGTGATGGCTTTAAACTGACACAAAGCAGGATTAGGTATGAGATACTGGGAAAAAATTCTTCCCTTTGAGGGGGATGAGTTCCTGGCACAGGGTGCCCAGAGCAGCTGTGGCTGCCCCTGGATCCCTAGAAGTGTCCAAGGCCAGGCTGGACAGGGCTTGGAGCAGCCTGGGATAGTGCAAGGTGTCCCTGCCTGTTACAGGGGATTGGAACGAGCTCAGCTTTAAGGTCCCTTCCAACCCAAACCATTCTGTGAGACTAAGATTCTATGAATATAAAATGAGATAAAGGGTTTTTCTTCAGTCTAGGAAGTGGATGGAGGAGCTTATCAACAGCACAGAGAAACAAGTAGGAGGAAGGAAAAAGCATCCTCAGTAAAAATGTTAGTGTATAGTAACTGAGGCTGAAGAGTAAAGAATACAGAACTGAAGTGGATGCATGCTGAAGCAGCTGATAGGCACAGAGAATAAGATGTTTGAGGGATAATACGTGTGGTTAGAATTAGGCTAGTATAGCAAACTGACACAGATTTATATAGGAGTCAATACTTCTCTAATACAATTTTTTAATAAAGAAATATCATATATATTTAGTGTGTAGTGCTGCTGAAGATGCTTGGTGTGCTTAAGTGACAGTGATCAGGTCTAAATGAAGCAAGAGAATTTCTTGCCATGGAGTCTGTGACAGGTCATGTTCCAGAGGTTTCCCCTCTGCCAGCTGTGGTTTTTTGCTGTACAGGTGGCAATAAAAGGACCTGTTCTTCTCATTTGGTTTACTTCAGTTTTCCCTGAATGACAGCAAACTCTTCAGGGGCTTACATCAAAAAAGGTCTTTTGATCAACAACTTCTTCTCTTTTTGTGGGAGTCTTGGGAAGGTAACTTTTTAATATTGCTGTGGGGTTGGGGTTTTTTCCCTTTATTAATGACTGCTGTCATCCTGGGCCAGAGCAGAGGTTTTTTATTATCTTCTTGCTTCTTTCCTTTCAGTGTACAGTAAATGAAAGACTGACCTGCTAAACATCAGTTTAATGCATCTTCAGTCCAATTTTAGGCTTTGGGAAGTGGAGCATGTGGTCTTGGGATATTTTCTGCAGGTTCGTAAAGGAGTTGTGCAAGGCCCGTTGAGTGAAGAAGAAACTAATTAGTGTATTGTAGCATGCTCAAAACTACACGGGCCAGTTCACAGGGGATGTTCATGGTCACTGAGGTAAATACAAGTGTTAAATCATCAACATCAAGTCTAACTAAAATAAATTAAGTTTAGTTTAATAAGATTAACTAAAAAAAAGTCAGCAGTAGTTTAAAACTACAGATCGTGAATCTTCCTAAAATTTGCAATTTTTAACCTTTCTTGTCTACTTCCATCTCTCAGATTTTTTGTTAGAAAGCATTTCTGTCAGCTTTTCCAACACTTAGTGGAAAACTGACTACAAGCAAAATGCCACAATGGTCATGTTGTTTTTAACAAAAGAAACTTCAGTTTAGAATAAGAAAGCACACCCCTGATTTCTCTTGGAGATAGTAAGGGATAACAATTGCAAATGCCTGCAGCAGTAAGAGGCAAAGCTTTATCTGACAGGTAGGTAAGTGATTCAGGACACTAGGTCAGATTATCTGTGTTAGAAGAACCTGTTAGATATTTTGGGGGATTTTTTGAGGCTAGAGGTGTAGTCAGGTGTTAATAACACACACGTTTAAGTGCAGTCCCTGCTCAGCAAACTCCTTTTTCTGCTACAGGTTCTGACCTGTAGATGCTGGCCCACATCAACCCTTGATGGATTACAGCAGGGCAGGTTCAGAAGGCTGCTTTCACGCTCTCAAATGTCAGTACCAAGTGGAGTTACAGGGCTCTGGCACTACATTCCCTGCTTTTGCCATCCATCATTGTCTCCAAAAGCAAGGTTTTCAAAGGCAAAAATCTACCTAAAGAACTAAAAACCGGCAGAGTACATGTTTCCTTGTTGTTAGCAGGCATTGGAAAATTTCTGTCTTCTAGGTCTGGAAAGATTTAACATTTAGCAGTTTTAAAAATTACATGGGTAATGCTGATTATGCTGATTGCAGTAGTGATGAAGAAAGTACTGTGATCCCAGTCAGTGTCTTTCTCTTACTCTCCTCTTTTAGTTGTTAATCAAAACCCAGTATTTGAATGACACTGTTTCTTTGGCAGCAGCGAAAGAAAAAGGTAAAAATCCTTCAATGCAGTAGCTTTGCTGCTTTTGAAGCACTTGAAATCTTCAAAGCTTCTCTGTTTGTTCCAGCATAGGACAGGCAAGTGCTAAAGTGTTATAAAAGTGGAGTTGTTGCACTTTGTATTAGAATTAAAAGCAGAAATTTTATGCCTTTAAAATAGGTCTGCAAAAGTAAAATGAAAACACAGCTTTGAAGCCCTCCTGAAATGCCCCTCACCAGCCTGGTAAGGTGCTGTGATCATCACTCTGTCTCCTGTTGGCACAGAGATGTTTGTCCTCTGCCTCTGCAGTTCCCAGGGCAGCAGCTGAAACCAATGACAGCAGATTTTTTGGGGTGGTTTACTCCTGCACTGCTAAGTCTGGCAGAATCCCCAGAGGAGCTACTGGGGAGTTCTGATTAGGAACAGAATTCAGGTTGAGAACCAGTGTTTGCAGTTAAATGTAGATATCTTGGTTTTGGTACCTAAACAACATCTATGAGAGCTAAAAAAGGGAAACTGGAAAATCATGGTTTATAAAATCACAGAATGATTTGAGCTGGAAGGGTCTTCAAAGATCATCTTGTTCCAGCTCCCCCCGTCACGGGGGACACTTCCACTGTCCCAGGTTGCTCCAAGTCCAGCCTGGCCTTGGACACTTCCAGGGATCCAGGGGCAGCCACAGCTTCTCTGGGCCCCCTGTGCCAGGGCCTCCCCACCCTCACAGCCAACAATTCTGACAGTGAAGTATGGCATGACAGTTATTTACTAAAGAAAATGTTTGATTCTAAACCATTGTTCAATTTAAAATGAATTAAGTATTAAGGCTTAGAATTCTGTAAATTGGATCTGCTTTAAATTTTCAACTATATCTGTCTTCATAAGCATTAATTATGCAGTATCTTAAAAGCTATAGTTGCTATAATAAAAATATATGGAAAAGAATAATCCAGGTATTAGCAGGGATAGTTCACTGAAGCTAGTCAAGAGCACATTGCATCCAGGGTTGCAAAATTATGGAGTGCCAAAAGTAAACTGGTTTATTCCACCTCAGACTAATAACTCACTATATGAGAAACAGGATTGTTTCTGTATTGAGAGGATATATAAATTCTCTTAATTATCTTTGTTCTTATATTTTGGTTGTTAAAAGATACTCAGCTTTATAATGTCTCTATAATGTAATTGTATAAGCCCAAGAGGTAAATCTCTAACGCCCTCCAGTTTTGCTGAACAAACTCAAAATATCTGAAGAACAGAAACTGTTCTTCTGCCTCTACACAGACAGAACTCTAGTAAATTGTAGCTGCCTGGGTTTTTAGCCTATTATGAACTCAGCTTATCACAGTAGTCTAGACAGTCATCTGAGGAAATGTTTCTTACAGTTTAAATATATATATATATATTTAATTATTTTTTCTAAGGGTAATGTGTGAAACAGTTGTTTTTCCTACTTAGGTTAATAATTTATGAGATTGCATTCAGCTGCAATGCCTGTGGTTTTATTAGGGTTTCTGGTCTACTGAGACTTTTTGCATGCCTTTCTAATTTACACAGGGGATGGTTATGAAATATTTTCCCTCCTCGTTTTGTGAGTATGGGTGCATTCTGAAAGCCTTGGCTTTTGGTGTGAGGGATGGCACTGAACTCCAGAGTGGAAGGTGAGGGTGCAGTGTGGGAGTCCACACTGTGCCCTTTACACTGTTCATCAATACTCTTGAAAGAGTGTCCTATCTGAAGAGTTCAATCTTTGATTTAAAGTCTTCATCTTCACTGATTCTGGGATTCTGTTCCTTTGAGGTTGAACTGAATAGCACTGACTTCATGGAGCAGGGATCCAAAAGCCTGTGATGTAATTCAGGTTTACATATTATGGGCAAGAAAAGTATCATTTTTTCTTTGCAGGCGTATAGTAAGGTGTTGGCTTCTTAATTCCTGGGATGTGAAAGAATTAAGGTCTTAATGTGCATCTGTCTGGCTTTCCAGTGTCCAAATTTTGATGAGGAAGGTATTTTTGAAGGAGAAACATGAGAGGAAGGAGCATCAGGCAGCATAAAGGAGTTCATTCACTTCTTTAGATATTGTAGACATGTCAGCAAAGCAAAGATGTACAAACATCGTATTAGGGTAGTTGGTAGAAACTGCTGAATCTTGCAAAAAAAAAAAAAATCGTTTTGCATTTTTGTCTCCGTGTACAGTTTGCCCAGGGGTGATTCAGGCTGTAACTTCCTGCAATGACTGGTGATTGGTATTTCATTGTGTGTCAGATTGTGAGCTAAGTGTTGGCTCATGGAGGGATTTCATTAGAGTCCCAGCTCAGATGCCATCTTTATATAGTAGCAGGCCCTGTGGAAACACAAGGAAATATATACATTTACAAGGAGCTCCTTCCAAACCAAAATTGGACATCTTGCTGGAACCAAAATTCAGGAACACTTCTCTCCCAGCTTTTATTCTATGCTTGAAATTTTCTATCAGTCAGTGTATGATACTTCAGTTACACATGGAAACATTTTGTTCCAAGAAGTTTTTAAGGAAATACTTGAATTCTGAAAGCCACTAAATTCCATAAATGACAAAAGTGAATTATTTCCATGTTTCTGTATTTCTGTGCTTTGTGTGTGTACTTTTCAAAATGTTTTGTGTATTAAAGTATTAAAAGCATTTTCTTCAATGTTCAGATTGATTACAAAAAATTGCATTTTATTTCAGAAATATTGTTGTTTATCTGCTATTCTGCCATTTTTACCCCATGTGCTTAGGTGTGTAAGAATGAATTGCTTTATAATTAAAAAGAAAAGAGTTTTGAGATCTGCAGCTATTACTATACTCAGTCTTTATCTGCTTAAAACTGACACGATACCAATTATATAAAAATGTCTGTGTGAACCATGGAGTTGTTGCTTTTGGAAAAGAGCTGCTGCTGCTGTTCCAGCCAGAGGAAAATGGAAACGTGCTTAGAATGGACATGACAGAAATACTGGCGGAACCTGGAATTCTTTTAAAAGCTACTAAGCCCACACAGATTCCTGCATTGATCCTGGGGCTTCTCCTTCTTGCATTTAGAGCTGCCCTCCACTTCCTTTTTAGCTGTCAAGTATGTGTTGTTAAGCTACCCAATCAGTCACAGGAGTTTGTGTGATGGGAAGTTTTGCATCACAGGGGCTGGTCAGAAAAGGTCATGTGGGACCAGTAGAACAGTAGCAAAATTTCAGCCTGAAAATGGAAGCTGTCAGCTGTATAAAAATGTCCAAGCCTTCATGATGTATTTAACATCAATGTTCAAAACCATTTCCCACTAAGCTGCTCTTCTTCTCTATTACATATCAAAATAAACTTTATAGAAGTCATTGCTTCAGTTAATGACTAAAGAACCTACTAGGGATGTCTCAGCTTTGAGTTACCAACAATTTTAAATGTTTAAAAGATTTTGGTGATCGTTATTTACATTAATGATAAACTTAATTGTATTAAATATTTAATTAAGGACATTACACACAAGTTTCTTAATAAGAAAAAGTCAAGGCTTTGATTTTTCTATTCAGGTTTATAAGAACTCCTCAGTCTAAATAGCAGAACTGCTCACAGATTACTTTTTCCAAGAGAAATTAATAGCATTGCCAACTCTTTCATTTTCCAAGAGACTCGTTCTTCATTTCCAGCCAGCAGTCTTTTTTACCATAACTTTTTGGATGTCACCTTTGAAAAAAAAAAATTTTTATTTATATCAAGTGCAATTCACCTACCTTCATGTTACCTTTGAAATTCCCCTTATTGCATACTGTCAGTGTTGGCAGCTAAGCATAACTGCTAAAAAGCCTCCCAAATTTCCATATAAAGTTGATCAAAATATTGAAAGAAAATAAATATTAGGTAACATTTAATAAACATAAGCACTTTTAAAATGTTTAAATAGCTTTTTGCATTACTATGACTTACGATTTGCAGGAGTTGAGTAAGGAGAATAATATTTACATATGCATGAATTTCAGATCTGTGCTCTGAACCCAAGGACAGTTATGAGTATTGCCAAACCCTTTCAGATGAAAAGATCATCAAGGAAAGGCCTGATCTCCCTTTCTTTGGAAGCACCAGGTCTGGGCAATGCTGTCATTTATGCAGAATCAGTGGGAGAATGGGGCATTCCCTGCTCTTGTTGGTCCCATGGCAGGAATCCATGGAATACCATGGCACTTCCCCTTGCAGGAAGATGGAGCTTGGCCACACTTTTATTTACCGAAACATTAAGATGTCACACTGCAAAGGGGAAAATTCAGAGAGTTTCATTGAAAAATCCCAACAGTAATCAATAAGCAGGTTCTGCAACAAGTAGCCATAAAGAATTTCAGGTGTCTGGAGACCTCTGAGTGTTAGCAGAAATTATGGGGAAATTTGCCACCTATCAGAGTGGTAATAAAGACAGTTGTTTTTGCATCTTGTTTCCTGTTGGAGTATCTTTTAGCAAAGTGAATTTAACATAAGGCCTTTGCCAGTATGGACTTAATGTCTCCACTCTGAAGGTTCCCTGACATAGAGTCCAGTCTCTTGGATTTTCAGCCACTGTACTAATTTTTTCTTTCAGAAGAGAGTGAAGTTCCTGGTAATGCTGGCAGTATTTAATTCCTTGCAGCATTCAGGTCCCATGTATTCGGTTGTTCATTTAATAATGCTGATGTATGAAACTGATTTTTTGAGGTATCATTAATAATAATAAACTGTTTGCTCTACTTGAGCCTGCAAGTGAGGTCATGGAAGCTGAAGTTACTTATTTTCTCATCTATTCCTTTATATTTCCTAAATCTTCCTTAGGGGAGTGAGGTTCTGTGAAAAGTCCTATGAAAGGTAAATTTGTTTTGTAAGGAAGTGAAACACATTAATAAAGTATTAGGTCTTGTTCTTTAATTGGCAGAGGTTGTGAAGGCCTGTCTCAGACACCCTCCTGTAGTCACTCCTGATGTGATTCATATGGATCAACATGCTTAGTATTTTCAGTATTTTGTTTCTGGTAATAGAAGTATCAATCTTCTAAGTAGCTTCTAGTTAAAAATGCTTATTTCCAGATGCATTGCTTCCTTATTTAGTTATGGTTCTGTGGGGTTTTGTTTAAATAAAAATGATGGAAGATACTTCACAGTTCCTTCCTGCTAAATCTTCTTAGTGCTCACAGACATGAAATACAGTATTTGGGACAAGGTGCTTTCCCCTTCTGCAGGCTGAGTGCAGGAGACTGGCACTGCACCCCTCTTGGACTTCTCACAGGAGCAGTATTTTGGTGTTGGGAGCCTTCATTTAAAATTTCAGTCTGTGCTTTCCCACAAAAGGAGACTCAAATTCTAATAGTCTTCCTGGTAACTTGCAATGGACATTCCAACATGTGTAGTTACCTTTTTACTTTTCTTCATGCCTCACTTTTTCTCTTCCATGTTACCTGGGAAGAGGTGAAATTTTTATGGGCAGGAGTTGTGACAAAATTCAGATAGAAATTGGATCCTTACATGTGTACCAAAATATTTTGATGTTTTGTCGTGAGTGACAGCAGGTGGTATTTGGGATGTTAAACATTATGTTTCAGGGTTTTAGCTAGTGGGTGTTAGACTCAAAGGACATGTGGCAGACAGACTACTCCATATCTATTTACAGCAGGTTTTTTACACCTTATCTGAATCATTTGTTTGGCCAGAGGTACAGGAAAAAAAACTAAAATAGATGGATACTGGACCATACCCAAGACTGGAATTCTTAAAATTGCTACTCCTTGTCTCAGGCTCCTGTCAACTGGCTTTTTTTTTTTTTTTAATTACAGGTAGAATTAAATTTTAAAAAGGAATTAATGGAAAAAATCCCAACAACCGTGATAGTTGAATAGTCCCATTCAAGAATACAAAATACATACTTTTATGACAGAATAGAAATGTTGCAGGATAGTTAAATGTTGAAGTCCATGGTTTGATTTTTCACTTGATGCCAGGAAAAAAGTACCCCTCATTAAATTTAATTATATTAACAATTTGAATTGTTGATAAAGATTTTCATTCTTCAGGTCACGGGGCATACTGAATATAGTTTTCTGAAGTTAAAAAAACCGATTGTATAACACATGTGCTGGAGATCACTTTCTTTCACCAAAGCACTTACTCTTTCTAGAGTAACAAATGATTTATAACTTATGTTCAACATATGCTATCTCTGGCAAAATTATTCCGTCAGCAGTGCTGGCAAAGGAACAAATGAAGAAACACCTAAGAATAAGACAAGCAAACCCATATGGAAAAGATGATTGATTCATAAATGGGAGTTTTTAAAGTCTGATCAACCATTGCAATAATGTAGTCTGACTGGCTGTGTGAAACAATTCCTGAAACAAATCCACAGCTTTGTTTGAAGCAGAAAAGTATCTGCAAAATAGCATCTACTTTTACTGTGTTTGCTTCCCACATGTAAAAATTTACTGTGTGACTACAGATCTTTATGTAAACAGCTGAACTTTACCATTAACCTGAACATGCTTGCCTTCACTTTGTATTTTAAAATGTTATATTTTCCTCTTAGGATAGAAGAGCAGCCACTAATCAGTCTCTTTACCTTTGGGCTTCATGTTGGACAAACTGAACAAATAAAGATTTTTAAAATGGGTGCACTTTTTATGGATAATATTTTAAATTACAGTAGTATTTTAAAATAGTAATATTATTATAAAACATGTTTCTGAATAGATACCATGCTGCAGGCTTGTGCTGATGAATGTTGCTTGGTTACAGAATCTGATCATTAGATTAATGCATTCTCTGTTTATTAAGGCATGGGTAGGCACCTATACATAGGTTTCCAGAGCATATATTTCTAATTAATAGCATATAGTAAACAGTAGGTGTATTGGTATCACTCCTTCTTGTGCCTGACTCATTCATATTCTCTTGAAGAAACACACTTTAGAGCTTGGTTATATTCTCTAATCTTTCTTTTGAGCACACTCTTTAAACTGAACTTTTCATTGCTAGTTTTGACTGAGTTTACACACAATCATTTTGAGTCTTATGGGAAGGTAGTGGAACTCAGATACAATTCACAACTCTAGTTTGAGTTTGAAGTTTTATTTCCTCTGATTGAATTCCAACCTTCTTAATGTGGAATATCTTTGGCCAGGATATTCCTGTGGGTCACCAGCCATTAAACAGAGAAATACATACTTTGAATTTCTACTCCTACTGTGATATCCAAAGATTGGTCCTACCAAAAAACTGTATCTCAGAGAATTGCTGCTGTAAAAACACAATGCTGTCCAGCAGAACTACTTATTTTCTGAATGGGAATTGCAAAGTGAGCTGGGATGTCATGATTGCCAGACCTGCTGAAGGCAAGTGTTGGAAATTTGAAGACGTGTAATAAGTCAATATTTGATTTCACTGTAAAGGGCATTCCTCCACGGAGAACTGAACTCCGTCTGAGTGTATGGAGCAAGGACAGGATTTTCTTTTTATAATGTATTTAGCTTACTCAAAGTGCTATATTTGTGGCTTGATGGGCACAGGGGAAGCTCAAAGTATACCTTTGGAACACTATTTTGTATTGATAGTCAAGAAATATTAAAGTTGGCAGGCCTTACTGTGTATTTAAGATCTTCTAATCTCCTTTTGTTGTCAGGCATTTCTGTTGTGGGTACTTGTGACCTTGGTTGACTTTATTTAAAGTGAAAGCCCAGCTGAAATTGACTACCAGTGTGTATAAATAACTGTGCAGATGTCTTTCCCAGACTGATACCTGGGTGACCCTTACCAAAGATAGGAAGCAGAACACTGATTTCTGTTTGAGCTTTCATTTAAGAGCTCAGGAAGCTTAGTATAACAGCTCACTGGGAAGACCTTTTTTTTTTCATTTCCAAAGATGTCAAAATTTTTATTTCTTCAGGGTGAAAGTATCAAGCTATAGAAAGTAAGGGTTGTCCCATTTGTAGCTTGGTTGTGAGATGAGCTGCACCCTAATGAAAGTCCTTGGAAGACAATATGTGACCCACACATTGCTATTGGAGTCTTCTTTAATTAGGAAAAAAAGAGGGTGGAATAGCAGCTGGAGCAGCCATAACCCCACTGTTGTGCCTTCTTTCATGTGACTGAGTGAGAGATTTGCATTTTCTCCTTTTTTTCCCCTCACTCTAAAAGAGTTTCTATAAGGATGTGAAAGCTGGCTTAGAGCAACCCTCTGTTCCTTATTCCTTCCTGGAGCATTTCAGTTAATTGTTGAACCCAATTTGTGTTGAGTCATAATGTAAAAAAAATTCTCTTTCTACAGGTTCAAGCTTCACGGACTAACTATTCACAGGAATTCTACCAGAAGTGTATTTTCATATTGTTTCTCTGCTTTATTCAGTGTACTGCGTATGGCTTGGATAGGTTTTATTGTCTCATGGTTTTCTTCTGAAAATAAGTGGTGGTTTGCCGATTAGTCCTCTCTAGGTAGCACTATTTTGCAACAGGCATTCCAGCAGGAACGATGCTTCTGTGACACTCTCTGGCATGGGTCTTGATCAACGTGGAGTGAAAAAACGTGTGGCTGCTGTGGTCTGTAGCTCCCTCTCATAAATCACCATGAAGTAGCTTAGGAACAAGAAAACCAGTTTCCAGTCCTTGTTTGCTTAATCTGATCTTCTCGTTTGTTTGTTTGTGAAATTCTTTTGCTTACTGTGGATTTTAGTGGATACATTGTCAGTGCTCAAGAGCTGTTTTGTGTCCAGCTGCCTTTTATTTACTTGTATCCTTCAGAAAGAAGTAACTCAAAAGGTAGGATCACCTCATGAAAATCATTACCTTCAGTGGAAGGTGTCGTGCAACTTCTGTAAGCAGTGATATGGCTTAAATTTCCATGGAATTTTCTTAATATAGGTATCTACTGGATTAAAAAACAATTCCTTCTGTAGTTACTAGTACAATGCCTTGTATAATACAGTGAACTTTCCTTTTCCCCCCCCCCCAGATTACAGGACAGGCCCGTGTTTCACACAAGTGAACAAACAGATGTGCCAGGGCCAGCTGACCGGGATTATCTGCACGAAGTCCCTGTGCTGTGCCACCGTGGGGCGTGCGTGGGGCCACCCCTGCGAGACGTGCCCTGCCCAGCCCCAGCCCTGCCGCCGCGGCTTCATCCCAAATATCCGCACGGGCGCCTGCCAAGGTGAGCCTCTGACTGAAACGCTGCCTGTGACAGTCACCTCGGAGACCTCGCAGTCCCCTTGAAACAGCATCACTGTTCTCCTTGTGTGTGGTCTGTGTCCGATGATAAAACCCGAGTGTGCTGTGCTGCCTCCAGATTTTTGCTGCTGCACATGGAGAACAAAACTTAAGTGGCCTGGAAAAAAGTGATTATTAATCAATACTAAGGAAAAATATTTGATGTCGCTTTTCCTTGTATGTCAGAGATAGGCCTCTGGCTGCATGGGCAGTTTCTGTTTTGCCGTTCATCTTGAAGTGATGAATATGTTTTAGACACTCTTTTCATAACAGTGTCATGAACAGAAACGGTTCTCTGCAGAAGGGGTGCATGTTGCAATCTCCAAGTCAAGTTCCATTGTGTGACTTGGCCACATACAGAGGGTCCTTGAAACTGGCATAGCTTCTGGGGCTTCACTTGAATTATGTGAGAGATCAGTGGTGCTCTGTAGCACCCATGCCCACAATAATTCTGTTTTCTTTTTCTGACAGTTTATTCCCTGTGGCAAATAGTTTTAAGTTACCCATTTAACCACATTGCTGAATTCCACTGGGGAGCATAGAAACAATGTGGTAGTCTACTTTGTGTGATGGATAAACAAAGGAAGTTTGAACAGCTGTAATTTTTGCTACATTTTTGACATATAATTGCTAAATAGGAAGCTCGGATTGTATTTATGTCAGCTGGGCTTAGCATGCAACGTTGCAAGGTGATGGCAAGGCACAGATGAAAAATGCTTGGTCTTTCTCCAGGGAAAAGGAGAGACAGAATTTCTTTACTTCACAGAATCATTGCCTTTACTTCCAGCAATTGAGACATTTTCCTTCAAGCTCTGAGTAGTGGTAGCTCCTCCTGACTTAAGCTCTGTGATGTGAACAGGTTGGTAGCACAATGCCTGCTCAGTTATGAATTATCAGGCCACCTTGATGCAGGAAGGGAGTGGATGTGACACTTTCTACCTTTCCAAACTCCACGTTATAGTGCAGAGTCTGTTGAAATAAGATCACAGAATCTCAGAATGGTTGGGGTTGGAAGGGATCTCTGGACATTATCCTGCCCAACCCCCTGCCAAGGCAGAGTCACCTAGAGCAGGTGACACAGGAGCGTGTTCATGTGGGGTTGAAATGCCTCCAGACCTCCCTGTGCAGTCTGTTCTGGTGCTCTGCCCTCCTCAATAGAAAGGTCAGAAGAAACCAGATGTTTTCTCTGATGGTTTTAGAAGCAAATAGAGGTATCTATCCTGCTTTTCAATGCTTTTCTTTCTGTCCAGGGCATTCGATTTACAGAGACTTTAATTAAAGGAACACAAACCCGTTTGGTATTCAGTAAAACTACCTTCGTAATGTATCAGTTAGATCAGGCTCACTCAGTCCGTAATTTAAATGCTTGGCATTTTTGAAGTGAATGCTGACATCAGTAAGTAGCCAGGTTTGGAAGTTGGTATGAACAACTCAGAATCAGTGGAACTTGCAAGCCTTGCTGTTTGAAAATGGATCATAATTTCAGTATGTGTTTGGTATCAGAGCTTTGCAAGATGTAGCTTAGTCTAAGTAGGAAGTTGCTCCTGCCCTTCAAAGGATTTGCATGATTTAATCTTAAATGGGTCTTTAGCACCTTTGGAGGGTGAATTATGTTTTCTGGATAATGTTCTTGTATAGAGCATTGTAGTAGTACTCTTACTTCATTGTTACCATGAACAGGTTTAGAAAAAGTCTAAGAGAAGCAAAACCAATCACAATTCAAATTGTTTGGTTATGTTTCATTCCTCCCCCCCCCCCCAAAAAGAAGTTTCTATTCAGTCATGTCTTAAACAGGAATTGTAGCTGTTCAGACATCCCTCATTCCAAGAATTCAGGCAGGAGGAACTTCAGTGTTCCACTTCAGTAAACTTTATTGCCACTGCTGCATGGCCTTAGGAGCAGCATAATGGCAGAATCCTGAGTTGGACGTTTTGTCCGCTCCTCCCTGCATTCAGCAGTCCCATTTCCCACCTACACCCTTTCCCTGCAGACAGCTAATTTTTTGCTCTAAGGAGAGAAAAGTGGTGATGGCTGAGTAGATTTTGAAAATAGGACGGTTCTTCTTCCTGCTGTTGTTGCTGACATTAAGTGCATATAGCCAGTACAGGAGATAATATCCAAAAAAATGTGTTCTGTAGTAGGAATACACTGCCTAAATATTAAAAGCACTGATGTGAACTGGACAAGAGAGAAGACAGATGAAGGTTCAAGTTCACAATGAAGAGGGATGAGTTTTCTTTGTAATCTGGTGCTTGGTATTAATGTGTATTAGTTACTGAAGATATTGACAGTGTAATCTAGGATCACATCCTGCTGTTGTGAAAATAATTATTAAAACAGGGAGAAATATCTTGGTATTATTTCTGTTGTGTGCAGTATTTCTGCTTTCTAGGAGGTAGAGGAAGTACCAAGAGTTTTCCATTATATTCATGACCAATTCACCTTCTGGTTCCCACATGCCAAATCAATTACAAAGAAACTGCCCATACATATTCCAGGCAGAATTAAAGAGAGAATTTTTTATTTGGATAATTGTTGTTACTACAACAATTAGTTGTAAATAGGAAACTCTCCAAAATTTGTGTCTAAAATCTGAGTGGATTTGTTTTTCCTGAGCTTTTTGGATTTTCAGAGTTTTTTTGAGAAACAGCCCACAGGTCGGAAAGGAAGGTGCATGTTTAAAGGTAGCTATGCACACCCCGCAGGCATTTTGCAGAGAAAACTCTGCCAAAGCACAAAATCTTTTTTCACTTACCAAATATTTGACTGTGAACACATGGAAACATTCCACTTAATCTGTAACATATTGAACTTTTGTATATCGCACTGTTTCTAAAGAGTTTTTAATCAAATTTGCTGTTTATGGTGAAAAGTTTCTTGTGTTAATGTGGTTGAGGTTTAAAAGTGTGAGTAAGTGGATAATTAATAGTGCTAAAACTCCTGTGTGATTTAGCCTGTCAAAGATACAAAAAAAAAAAGTTTCATTTCAATTTGCTTGTATTTTCAGAAAAAAAAATTCTTATATCCTAAAACAGCAATTAGGAAGCAATTGATAAAATAGGCCTTTTGAATAAAATACTTTTGTTCTCTTTGGCTTTTCTCAGTCCCAAAACACCAATAATATATTAAAATAAACTTGGGTTTTCAGCAGAACATGACACTGACAAAAAGCATCAGTCTTGTAGCGTATGTTTATTTTTAGGCTAGCCTTGAAGTTGAATATGCTTGCTTTCTTTACACTGAAATATGATGTAGAATAGTTAGCACACAATATCAGAAAAAAACTGGAGAATGTATGTGATTCAAAGACTTCACCTTTCATAGTGGTTCCATTTGTGTTCCCTTCACTGGACAAGCACTGCATTGCATCATTGGGACTGGCTTTTCAGGCTTCAGCAAAGCTCAACATCTATTTGCCGTCTTAAAAGAACTGAAAGAAATTAAAGGAACAAATAGAGCTTAAATTTTGCATCACCTTGGGGCCCCAGTGATACTTTTTCTGTTTCTAGGCGGTGTTCATTGCCTGCTGCTGCTGCCGTTAATTCACTATTCCTTGACATCCTCAACTTCTAAAACTGTTTAAGACACACAGTGGTTTTTTAACAACTGATCTGCTGACACAGGAAACTTATTTTAAGTGTTAATAAGCGTCAAAAGGCACAGGCATGCTGTGTGTGATAAATGCATTTTGAAGCCCCAGGGTCAGAAGACAAACACCACACGTTTTACTCAGGAGGGAGCTGCTGGGTGGGCTGTGTATCAAGAAATGGTGGAACCATCTTCTCTCTAGACATTGCTAAGTCATGTCAAGGTTCACAGAATCACAGAGTAATTAGGGTTGGAAGGAATCTCTGGAGAGCACCCAGTCCAGCCCCCCACTCCTTAAAGTACTTAAGAGATGAAATGTTTGATTTCCAAGTCAACAAGCAGCAGCAAGCACTGGTTATTTAGGGGGAAAAAAAAAAAAAAAGAAAATCTATGCCTTTGATGAAGTCCTTAATCTATTTACAATCTAACTGCTGCATTTTGGACATGGTAGTGTGCTGGCTGAATCACCACAGATTAAGGAACAAAATGCAAACTTCTCAGCAAATGTACTTAAACCCAAGTCCGAGGGTTATGAAAAGAAAAAAACAACCAAACCTGCAAAAAGTGCTTGCCTTCTTCCTTGACTGTGAGAAATTACACTTGCTTAAATGGAAAAGCAGGTGAATGGACAAGGCAAATAGCATAGGTTTATCTATGGCACAAGCACCAGGAGGAATAAAAACTGAAGAAGTCCTACCATCCGCAAACTCAGGTGGAATTTCAGTGCCTTTTAAGGGCTTTGACCATCCTCTTGAAAAAGAGTTCCATATTCTTGCCTAATATTGGCTGGGAGTATCACATGCTGGAACAAGCAGGTCCAGAAGATTCCTGAAACACCTGGATGGTAGCTTCATGGTACAGGTACTGAGGGAGCCAACCAGGAAAGATGTCCTCCTAAATAGCTTTGTATAAAAACCTACAGAAATACAGGGTGGTTTATGTGTAACCAAATTAGAGCTGGGAACAAAAAAAACCCAAACCAACACAATTTGAAGTGTAAGTAGAACTTAATGAAGTGCAACAAGAAGTTACTGAAAGTAACTCATGTATCTCATGTCAGGTAACCAGGTCTGTGTCTTTTTTTGTATTTGCAGATGTCGATGAGTGCCAGGCTATCCCTGGAGTCTGCGAAGGAGGAAACTGCATTAATTCAGTAGGTTCGTACGAGTGCAAGTGTCCTGTGGGCCACAAACAGAATGAGGCAACTCAAAAATGCGATGGTAAGTAGGAGAACGTACCTAAAAAGTGGTTATGCAGAGCACTGGAGCACTTTGGTAATGAACAGTACTAAATAGTTGAATAGTTGTAGTGTCTGATCTGGAGGGGCACAGCATCACTGAACTGTGCTTTTTGTTTCAACTTTGCAGCATCCCGTGTTTCTACTTGGCTGTTCGTGTTTTGCATTAGATGTTTTTTTCTGTCTGACTTGTGGGTAAAGACAGTGTTTTTTCTCTTTGAAAATTTAGAACTATTGATAAAAACTGCGTGTGAGGAACATGTAACTGTTGCTGAGTTATTAGGATTTTCTTTGTTTTCTAAAAGATATTCTAGTTCAGGTAGGTATTTTTGGCCTAGTGACTACAGAGTGAAAGCAAATGTGCAGCTTTGATGAGTTTGAGTAAGTGAAAAATACCAAGGAAATGCCCTTTTTTAGCTGAAAAATTAAATAGATCATGTTTATAACTGTAGTTTAATAAATATAGACTGTGTTTACTGAGTAAACATGTTGATACAATTAAGAGCAGCAAGTCCTTATAGTGTAAAAGAATATGATAGGAAATTGATGGGTTTTTGTGGGTTTGCTGAAGACTTCACTGATTTCAGTGACTTTTTCACACTTTGGAAAGAAATCAGAACTCTCAGACTTCATCCCAACCAGTGGGTGCTTTCACATTCAAGTTGTGCTGATAAGAGGACTTTGTTCTTAAAGGCTTTGGCTTGTGATTAGCTGGCAATCTAATTATGGTCCCAAATTACATTATACTCATTATTCTCTTACAAACGAATACATGGTTTGTAGCCAATTTTGGAAGTCCCCTCAGAGTTTTGCTTAGATTTGCCTACAGTACAACATTCACGGAAAAATTAAGTAATATATTCCATTTTAAAACCGTGTCTTATTAGTGAAAATGTTGCTTCTGGTGTTGTTATGGGTAATATCTAAGTGAAAATAAAAAAAAAAAATTCCAAAGGTATTTCTCTCTGGTCTTGCCCTCCACATTCTTCTGGTTTTCAGTGGTTTGGTTTTTTTGTGTTGACTAATTTTAGTTTCTACTCAGTACCTGAAAGGTGTGTAGATGCTTGTGGCTGAAAAGGAACGATGACAGTCAGAAGGTTCACAAAAATATACAGAGTGGCATTAGGAAATTACAGACTTGGCATGGAAATTGGAGTGTTTGCCCCTGACCTCCTGGTATCAGCACATGGGGGTTGGATTTGAAATAAAGGGTAGGGTGAAAGAGAAGAGAGGGAGGGAGAAAGGAAGGAAGAAAAAAAAAAAGAGAGAGAGAAAGAAGGAAAAGAGGAAAGAAAGAACGAATGAGGGGACAGAGAGAGGGAAAGAAAGTTCCTTGCCCTGGCTTTCTACACAAATTAGTTCTTCTAGACCTTCCTGGAGATGGCTCAAGTAGATCCCAGCTACAAGGTGTCCTTTACTGGTCTAGTCCTTGATTTTTATCCACAGGCCCTTAAGCTGTTTGTGGCTGTTTCTCAGAGGCAGCTCTTGTGTCTCTATCCGTGCCCATAATCTATCCTAATCTGTCCATAGTTACTTATCCTTGTTTGTTAGAAGTGCACTGGTTTTTTTTGATTCTTTTAACTGTGGTTCTTTTGATGCCAAAAGAATTTATTCAGAGACACGTTTCCTTTCTTCTGAAAACAGTAACTAAATGATTGTTTGCATTCTGTTTTAACTATCTAAATCTTTAATTGTTGAAAACATTGTTCAGCAGTTTTCCTTGATAGTATACTTAGGAAAAGGTGAATGTATTTTTACAGAGATCTTCTTAAAAAGCTGTGGTGCTTATGGGACTGTGATACTAGAAGTGAAACATCATCTGCAGTCTGAAGAATTTGCTGTTATTTCATGGTTCACTAATCAACAGGTCTTCATTTCCTGTTATGTTGGCAGCCTGCTGCAGAACGGGTCATATTCTCTGGCTTTTTTTCTTCTAAGCCCCCTCCACTTGTGTCTGTGGCAGAAGTTAAATACTAATTAGTCCCTGGTCACAGCTTCCCTAGTCAGATAATTCCCCACAGGGAATTAGGCAAATGACAACCCCTCTCCTCACAGTTTGTACCACCTTTTCTGGGGAAGAAAGACATTGTGAAACTTCACAGCCAAGGTGGTAATGCCAAAATTATACCAGGATAAAACCATGCTTACTTTATTCCAGCAATGGAGCAGAGAATGAAAGATAAGCCATAGTTTTATTCAGGCTTTTTTATTTGTATGCTCAGTTAAGTGTTCATAATCTCATGGTTAGATTTAGAAGAAAAAACTATAGCCAGTCTTTCAAAACAATTGCACTTTCAGTTGGTAGGACAGGTAGTTTGAGTGAGGTTACATCAATCTATATATCTGTATCCGTGTGTATGGATTAGGCTGTTGGGAAGGATGGAAGGAATTGGTGTCCTAGCAGTTAGAACCTGTGTGCAGAGAAATTATTTAATAGAAACTGCATTATTTTAAAGAAGTTTTTTATCTGAAGCATTGTGTAGAAATTATTTAATAGAAACGGCATGATTTTAATTAATTAAGTTTTTTGTCTCAAACATTGTGTACAAATGATGTGGTATGGAGTATTCTGCTCAGTCCTTTCCCGTCTTTAGGTGTGGAAAAACAGATCAAATTTTACTTTCTGGCTACAAAGGACAAAATCCAAGTTGGATTCAGTAATAGTCAGGGCTCCAATGTTCAGAGGCAGAGGCTGGAATCTTGCAATAATTACTCAGCAGTTCTCCTACTCAAGAAGGAGAGATTTGAGATCCCCTGCTACACCCTCTGTCCTTGAGCATCCAGATGTATTTTGTGGGTTATGGTTTTTTCTCCTGTTGTTGTTCCTGGAAACAATAGCTCTTGTTAGAATAAGTAGGAATGCTCATGTTGTGCTTTTTGTACCTTAATGGATTTTTTTTTTTTTTAACATCAGTCAAAAGGCACATATTTGGCTTACTGGATTTGTTTTGAGCCTTAGGCTACAGACCCATTCAGAAATTATTGGTGATTGCCGATCAGTAAAGAGGGTTAAAAGGATTTCCAATGTGCATGAGCCCAATTTGCATGTGTAGCTCTGTGTGTGTGCCCTCACATAGAAATGTAACTCAGCAGGTTGGACTGTTTGGGAACCAAATGAACTTTAAAATTAACGCAGGCTCAGGGCTCCACATTGGCGGTTTTATTTAGAAGTTTTTCTGTATTCCCGATTTACAGACTTTCTGCAGCAGTCAGGACAACTCCTTCCATTACTGGGGAAGCCGTGGAAGGATTCAAGGTGCATGAGCTCCATGAGCCCTAACAGGCACAGAGCTGAAAAAATTTTGGGAAGGCCATTACAGGGATTGTACCAAATTCCAGAAATCCAGTGCACCAATGTGGATTTGTCTTAGCTAAACAAAAGAAACCTTAAAACTGTTCACTTTTTTTTCGCCTGGAAGTTGACCTACAATATATTGAGCTTTTAGGAATGAAATGCTGTTCATTTTCAGGATGTTATTATCTCCCAGAGTTAAAGGAACTTACATTTTTGGGTAATTCAGAGATGAATTAAATGTAGACAAACTGAGAAGAGAAAGAAACTTTCTGTTATGCTTGCTGCTTTACAAAACGGGTCGAGTATTACTTGCTGTATTCCAGTGATCAAATAAATGTGCTCTACTTACTCTTCTCAATTAGAAAATATGTCATACTTGTTGAATAAATGTAGTTAGTTATGACACCCTTTATAACTAAAGGTATTCTAGGGGGTAGGATGCCTCTGATGCTTTTCCAAAAAGATACGTAACTATGTACTTTTATAACAATTATTAACATCAAAAGGTTAGGACTATGTGAAACAGGCTAACTCCTCTAAAAACAAAAAGATAAAAAGTGGCACCAAAATGGAAAGAATCCTTCAAAAGAAATAGTTCTATTTCAGTTTTTCCCGCTTCAGTGTATAATTTCATTAGACTGTGTGCTGTTCAGGCTTGGTCCTACCAGGTATTATTATTTTCTAGTATTATTTTCTAGACTAAAACTATTTTCAAGGAACCCGTTCCCAGAATTCGGCAGTTGAGAGCCCCATTTCTGGTACTTGTAACTCAGTTATTTATAAAACCCTGCTTTCCCTACCAGTAAAAGCCATGAATTCTGGATTGCAGGTAGCCAGGCTGGGTCTTCTTGGCAGAAACTCACTGGGTAATAAATCTGCAAAATTTTTGTCACACATTTAAATTGTTTCTCACATTGAGACTGGCTGTCCCATCTTGTGTGCAGCACTGGAGCCATTCATGCCACCAGTCCTGACCCTTAAAACAGCATCTCCTCTTACTTACCTTTGGAGCATTTTCCCTGAGACCATTAATTTATGTATTTTGGAGGGAGGAAGGGAAGAAAATGAGTAACTTTTTCAATCAGCCACACTAAAAATAGCCCTTCCTGAGGTGAAGTCTCAGAATTTCCAGTCAGAAGTAATAGAGATATTTTGAAGTAATTGCACATGTAAGAACCAGGGAGGGGGAAGGAGAGACAGGGATTTGGCTCAAAAACCAGTGAAACAAAAAATCTAATTACTTGGTACTGCTCCAGTAAGTTAAACAAATTATTCTTCCACAAGTGTTCTCCATGTTAATTGGTTTTTCTCTCCACACGCAGAAGACCGTGGAGTCTTCCTTCCGCTCTGATCGCTGCCTAGATCTCAGAAAGGTCCTTTTTTCCCTTCCCAGCTTCCTGTCATTCTTGGACAAGAGCCCTAGACAGAGTTAAACTCCCGTGCATGCAGCCAGTTGGGAAGGATGGTCTGCACCCTGCCGCTTTGCAGAGGTGGTGAAAAACTTCCTTCATCTGCCTTTCACTTGCCAGCTACAAACTCCACTACTCACTGCTCTAATGGGCTTTTGCACTGTTGGACCCCTGGTCTGGAATTTGGCAGCCCCTCATTGCACACAGCAGCTCGTTTATCAGCTTGGTGACATCTCACTTTACACGTATTCACACACAAAATGGCCTCGGTGTTCAGGTGAGACCACTGCTTTCAGTTAGCAGAAACATTTGAATGGATCGAGAAGTTTGTTTGCGTTTGAAGGGTTTGGCCAAAATTCTTTCTTACAGTTGGAATGTTAGGGGGCCAGGAAGCAGTCAGATCTCATGAGCAATATTTGTGTGGTCACAGGAAGCCCAGAGCTGTCCTGGCTGGCTGCTGTGCCATCCTCCCTTCAGCCTGAAAGCAGGATGTGTGTTTTGGCATTCCACTGTAGCTGTTCTGTGCTTCTCAGAGGTGTCACTCAGTCTGTCCTTCAGAGGAAATCTCAGCCTGCTCTCACGTCCTCTGTGGCTTGAAGTGTTGCACCCAGTGCGTGTATGAGGAAAACCTCCAACAGGTGGCAAACAAAACTATTTTCAGTATGCAAGCACCAGCAATATTTTATTCAGACTGAGTTGAATAACAACTTCATTTCAGAAAAGGTCACTTTCCCTCTTTTTAAAGCAGTATGTACAAGTGTTCTGCTAATTATCCTATGTCCTCTCCTTTTTGGGTAGATATTGATGAATGCAGCATCATCCCAGGAATTTGTGAGGGTGGAATTTGCTCCAACACTGTGGGAAGTTATTTCTGCATCTGCCCCCGGGGTTATGTCACATCTGTGGATGGATCCTGCACTCTTGGTAGGTGCCACAGCCATTGTCACTTCCCCCTGACCCAGGGCCTCACTCTGTTGTCCAGGCAAACAGGAATTGTTAATTATATTTGTTTCTCTAATCCGCATCTGATGAGCCCAAAAGTTAAGCTTTTGTTAACTTAACTTTTGTTCTAAAGGAGCAAGCATTTATCCCTACTTGGTGCTTCAAGTCCTATGTCATACAGGTTAATTTAACCTTTAGAGATCATCATAAGGCACAAAAATAAACTCAAAAGGCATTAAGCAGCACATGCTGATGTGCCACTAATTTGTCAGAAACAGATAATGAAGCAAACCAAGTGTTGGTTGCATCTTTTACAGAGCAGTTTATTTAATAGCTCTCCCTACATTATAAAAACCCATTATGCTTATTTCCACATGTGGTGGTTTCTTATATAGAGGTGCATGTGTCAAGTATGTGATATAAACCATTCTGATCAATTAACTATAAATACTGCATACCATGTGTAAAAAACCTTAACAATTGCTAACAATGTATTTTCCAGATCCCATGTGGTCCTTCTTATTTCAGATATCTCAAAGCTCTTTGTTTTCATGTTGGGGAAGGGATTCTGAAGGGATTTCTGAATTGCAGATAAATGATGTAAGCCAGTAGCAGCACAAGACCTACAAGTGATTTCAAATTAATATTTTTTTAAACAATGTAGCCACCTTCTGTTACTCAGGTTCGTCTGAGGAGTGCCAACTTCAAATTCATTGTGGCTAGGTTCAGGAATACTGAAAACCTCTGATTTCCAATGTGATCAAAATTTATACGGATTTTGGGATGTTTTACAATTTGATTTTTAAAGTCAGCTCCCAAAAACCACTGCAGAAAAATCACATGCCCTAGTCTGCAAAGGGCAGGTCCTTATGTTACAAAGAAAATGTGTCTGAAAGTTCTTGTGCTGTGTCATATTGCAGTATAATTCATATACTCTAGAAGTGTAATTTCTCATTTACCTAGGAGAAAAGTGAAGAATGTAAACCTTAATACAAAGTATTTCATTCTTCCTAGTTTAAGATGAATATTTGCTTTCAAACAAAATATCAGGATCTGCTCAGTTACTGTATTTAGCACCATGCATTTTCAAATTAACTGAGCTTAACTTGTAGTCAGCATTCAGGACTGTGATGATAAACGATCATCTGTCCTTGAAGGAGAGTAGTTTTCACATGGCACTACTAAAAATACTGTTGTACTTTCAGTCTACAGAGGAGAGCAGACTGAATAGCATTTATTCAGTTAGATACATCTAAATGAAGGAAAAGTTCATTAAATGAGTTTACTGACTTTGCTGTTGCTACACACGAGATACACAAAGTATCTCGGGTTTCTCCATAATAGGGTTTTTATATATATGTATCTAGTTTTTGTTTGTATTGCTTTCAGTCTTTCATATCATCCCTATTTCCTGTTAGATTGAGCAGACTTTAAGATTGCATGGTGGATTAATGCAAGACTAATGCCACTGCATCTGTGTGATCCTGCAGTAAATCCAGTGTGGGATACGTGGGTTGGATAATTATTGGGTGTGGTTTGGATGTTGTGAGGATTTTTATTCGGTTGGTTGGTTTTGGTTTAGTTTTTTTTAACACAACTTGTAAAGCATTTTCGTCCTTACATCAGGTGAACAAGGGAAGGCAGCTTTGAGAGCTCATGTCAATATTTTTAGTTTTTGTTTTTAAATTAACCGCCAGATCAGAGAACAAGCACCTGTTTCTCCAGCACCATGAGTGGCCGCTGTGCACAGGAGCTGCCCGGGAGGCTCACCAGAAGGCAGTGCTGCTGTGAGTCTGGCCAGTGCTGGGCCAGTGGCTCTATCGTGGAGGTGTGTCCTGTCAGAGGCTCTGGTGAGTGCCGTGTTGGTTGGCTGGTGTGCTTTTCTTCTCCTTACTGTCCATTCTGCTTTGGATTGAGGTCCCTGGAGTGTTTTAAACTGCTTTAAAATGTAAGCTAAACAGAAAAAAAAGAAGGTCGTGGATTGCATTATTATTCATTTCCGTGTTTTTAATACTGATATTACCATCTGTTAACCATTTTTCTTTTTGGTCCATGGTTGTTTGGCACTTGTTTCTTTAATGTCCTTTTGTTGACTTTGGAAATAGTTTTTGGGAAATGGGAAAGATTTTGTGGTCAGGCTCAAAGAGGAAACGACTCGTAGGATCCATGGTTAATTTTTATTTAAAAGAACAGCTGCTCTGTTGTTCTATTGCTTTTTGGGTTACTTTGAACTAGAATGTGCCAGTTTTTAAGATATTTTTTCAGCTCTGCTCAGAGAACAATAGTCCACATCTGTAGTGAAAGGGATTTTCTTTACCACCATCTCCGAGAGACCAGGAAGTTACAGTGCTGCTGTCAACACATCAACAAGAAGGTTTCAGCAAATAGTCAAACAAATATTTGTAAATTACAATACTCCTCTTTATTATTTGTAGTGTCCTTCCTCAGGCAACACCTGTCACAACCAAGGGACCTGCCTGAGGTTCGGAGTGGCAGAGGGAACACGTGACATCAGGGAGATGAGGAGTTGCCGCCCTGGTTTTTGTAGCACACAGGAAAGCTGTATCTTCCTTTTGAGCTGCCTTGGAAAGGCTGACCTGGCCTGTGCTTCTCTGTGCCCTCCTCCCTGACAGATGAACACCGCAGGCTGTGTGTGGACGGTGCCCCTGCCAGAGGCGGCTCCCGGCGCGGCGGAGCGGGCGGGAATGGGCTCCTTCCTGGGGGCAATGGCAACGGCTTCGGACCAAGAGGAGCAGGGTTCATTCCCATCCCAGGAAGCAACGGATTCTCCCCAGGTGTGGGTGGAGCAGGGGTAGGAGCAGGTGGTCAGAGTCCCACTGGAAGTGGCCCAATCATTACGGGGCTGAGTAAGTGCTTGCATTCTGACTTGTTTCACTCTTTTTTTTACTATTCCTTCTGTTTTTCCTGTATTTTTTCTGCTTAGCCTGGATATGATGTGGTGTTCTTAACACTTAACAATTACTTTGCCGTTCAAGCACATTTGAGACACCTCAGCTGGTACATTAGGAAGTTCAGGAGCCCTTTTTTCAACAAGAGTTCAGATGTAGAGGTTTTTGCTTGACTTCAGTTACAGAGTCCCTGAGCTGCGGTTGTCCCTGCTGAGGTGTCTTTGTCAGCACTTACAAAACTCCAGATTTCTAAGTGTTTTCAAAAAACCACCAGGGTTTAAAATAAACTGTCTTCTGTATTTTCTCTTCCAACTGTAAAACCTACTTACTCTGCTGAAACACTGCTTTGGCTGAAAGCCCAAGGTGAATGATTTTCTGGCAGAAGTCTCATGGATGTAAACATTGCTTATGAGATGTGTAAACACATCTCTGGGATCACAACCACAGAGATCATAAAATGCAAGGAGTATTACTAAGACAGGTATGCGAAAAATTGCTTCGACTTTCACACAAATTGTGGTTTATCCATGAGTTCACTGACAGGCACATCAGGCTATGTGAAGGAATGGTAAATCATATTTAAGAATGTTTGTCTAATGTGGTTTTTATTTCCAAGAGCTGTTTGTTGTTGTTAGTTTACTGTCATGTCAACAGATAGTGCTTTGAAAAAGATTTTTTTATATATTTGTGCACCTGATAACATCCTTTCTGAAGCCAAGTGTAATATTCATGCATACTTCCATTTGAAAATCTGAATATTTGTCTCTCATTCTGATTTTTCTCTGTTAGCAATACTCAATCAAACAATAGACAACTGCAAGCAGCATCCCAACCTTTGTCTCAATGGACGTTGTATACCAACCCCCTCTAGTTACAGATGTGAATGCAACATGGGATATAAGCAGGATGCAAATGGGGATTGCATTGGTGAGTGCACATTTCAAAATCCATTATTCTAATATCCTTCTGCTTAAAATCTGGGCGTATTTTAAAAAAGCAATCATACTAATTTTAATGATACTACTCTTCAGAAAGGGAGTGCAAAGACCATGCTGTTAGTTACACTAGAATAATTTAAATTCTCTATGAGAGCTATCTGTTTTCTTACCAAGAAAAAAAAAATTTAATTGCAAATATTAGTATTGAGTATTCCTATTCCTGTACTTAAAGGCTATTGCACATTTTTGTCACATTCAGTAAAGTAAGTTCATGTCTTCATTTGTTATGCTCTCATAGCTCCACTTTTGGGATGTAGTATTGTTATGATCAAGATGATGAAGGGTAGAATTTATGTTTTGCCTCCTCAAAAGGATTAATGACAATTTGAAAGATATAAAAATAATTTTAAAATTGCATTAATTAACTTCTGGTTAAATTTGCATTTCATATGAAAATACAGAATGCTAACCTTATATAACAAGAACTGAATTTGGGATTCTGCACTTTTATTCAATTACTATGGACTTCACTCTTGCAGTGTCAAAAAGTCATCAGTTATTTCAGAGAAAATACAAGATTTGGGGGTTCTTTTGGGGTAGTTACGTGGAGAAGAAGCCCCTGTGCAGGATACAGCTTAATTTAATGCATAGGGTCCTAAATAAAAAGTTCTGGTTATATTTTGGATTGAAGCTTTGCTTACTAAGTCTATCTAAAGAGATCTGAGATCTGTGAATGAAAAATATCACTCAAGAGCTTGCTAGCAACAGGCTTGCCTCAGAGAAATTGTGGTTTTGAATCAATTTATAATGTGTCTGTGGATTGCAGGTCCCCTCTTAGCTTGGCCATTCTCTTGATCACAGAGGTTGGTTGTACCTACACCATTCCTGGCCACTGTACACCCTCATTTTAAGAAAACTCAGTTGACAGAGGTTCCACCACTTTCCCAAGCAGTTGCACTGCTCCCATAGTCAAATATCCAGAAAGTTTTCAGAATATCTAATCTAATTTAAACACTATATTAGCAAAAAAAAATTTGTTATTTGTCTTATCCTCACTACACAAGGAAAGCAGTTCAGTACCTTCTTCATTTCACTTTTTTGTACTTGAAGATTGTTACAGTTCTTCCAAATTGTCCTTTGTGATGTAGCAAGCCTGAATTTTTCAGCTTTTTTATTTGGGTGAGAGTTTTCTGTACCTCTGATCTCTGACTAGGAATTTCAAGAGGCTTAATCTCTTGCTGCATCCTTGGGCCTCAGGAGCTATAATCACATTGTGAGTGGGGAGTAGGAGTTTTGTGATGTCAGTCTTGCATGGCTCTTCTTTCTTTATAGTGCATGGAGAACCCTGGCTCATTTGTTACAGCACTAGATTTTGCGTCACTGAAATCAATAATTTTTTTAACTCTGGTGGACCTTGACAGTCAAGGACTATCTGGCATGTTGGACTATCTTATCTTGTTGAAATCTAGTTCACATCTTGTATTCCTATTTTTGTTACTTGGGGGTCAGGTTGAAAATAACATCTGAAGAACATGGATGTTTGTTGCAGTAAGTAGAGCTAGATGAACTTAAAAATTTTTTGGTTTTCAGTTGCTCTTGGAGCAGGGAAGTGATCTGTGGTTTAAAAGGCCCATCAGCTTTAGCTGTCTGGGTGCTGAAATTGATTGACAGAAAAAATGTAATGTGTTCTTGATAATGTGGCTGGCACTCTGTCCCTGTCTCTCCTGTGGGGTCACCCTGCAGGCCACTGTGAGGTTAGGTTGATAGCTGCATGGGGAAAAAAACCAATGTTGACCTGTTTAATTCTCAAGCATACAGGTATGTGCGCAGTAAAAAAGGTGTATTCACTTAAGGAACTTAATCTTGACTTTGCAATGCTTGCCTCAGCATGAAACAGTAGACGGAAAACAGAGATAATTTTGGATGCACTGGGATCAAAACAGAAATTTCAGTTGGCTTAACAAAAGCAGAAGGTGCCGTGCCAGCTACAGTACTGTCCCACGTTGAAAGCATGGGAAAAGACCCCCAAACTGGTTTAAAAAAAGTTTGGGTGTCATTTTGCCCATTTTTTTCCGGCATGAAATGAAGCAGTCATTACTAATTTCAGCTCTGCAGTGGTTTGCCTTTTAGAGTAGCTGCTTGAATTCAGAAGATGTTTTATAAGAGAGTGAACTCTCTGAATTGTAAATAACTCTGTCACCTCTATAAATAACTCAGCTTTGTTTCACTGTTATTTTCTAGTTGTATTATAAAGAAGCAGACAGAGTATCCTAAGTGCCACACTGAATTTGGGATTTATGAATAATAGTTGCTGCAAATTACACAGAAAGTTTCTTGGAAATATAGGCAGGAACTTAACTGCAAGGATTTCATGTATGTGCTGATACATATGAAATGAATTTAAATACTTGCTTGAATCTAATTTGAATATTTATCTTATTGCTGGAAGAATAGTCTTGGGGCATTGGAAATAGTTCACTGTATGGCCTAGGTTAATGGCACATAAATGAACACTATTTCTGTACTTCTCTGTCTGCCTTCTCCCAAAGCAGTGAGTTAAGGATCCAGAAATGGTTACATATTTTTCTACAGAGTTAAATAAAAGTCCTGTTTCAAGATTAACCCTGCCAAACCAAAAAATTATGGTTTTACTTATTGTTCTCTGACCTAAACTTGCATTGTGCTGTTCTCACAACAGACCATGCCTGATGGGCCAAGGACCATGAGTGTCCTAAGTGATTTGACTGGGAATGGTCAGTCTTTTTCTCCAAAATGACAGACAGCTTTAATTTTATTACCTGTCCTTATTAATTTCTGTTTATAAAAACTCTGGATAAAACTGTAGAGCCTTTAAAAGTGGCAGCAAACGTGTAGCTGTGCTGTATTGAATTTTAGTTGTCCTATCAATACAAATATCCCTATTCAAAATTTTGTCATTTATCTCCACACTCATTGCAGTAAGTCTTTTAAGGGGGGTTTTGAAAGTTTCCTGCTGTGCCTAAGAGAGCTCTGACAATTGTTAGAGATGAAAAACTGAAAAGTGGAGATACATGTGAGGCAAGTACTGAAAGAGAATTATTTGACATTGAAGGGGATATACTGGGAGACATAATAAATGGGTTAAACCTCTCTGTCTCAGATGTTTCCTGTTTATACTGCTGGAATATGCATGCTTTCAATGCAAACTCCATGCCAACAACTCCTTTATATTAACATACATTTGCCATTTCCCTTAGTTATCAAGAGCTTATAAAAATAAGAGCATCTTAAGATGCATATTTCATGTGGAAGTCATGTGATGCACATGGATTTTGGAAGGATTTTCGAAGCTTAAGTCAGCTGTTTCATAGAGAAACTCTGCACTCCTGCTGTAGAAAGTATAAACTTACAGAGAGGTATTTTCTAGGCATGAACATGGGCTTTTTTTTGAAGCAAGTTGAAGACTGTAATAGAGAAAGTCCTAAATCTCAGTCCCTGTAGGAAAACTAAACAAAATAGATGAGTGTTGTATCTAGCATTTGTACGTTCCCTCTGCCCTCCCTTATAATAAATAAAGATATATCTACTGTGAAGTCATTTGATTTAGAGCACTTGACAAAAAAATTCATGTCGAGATGTGATTCAGAGTTTGATGCTCTGTTGGTAGCTGAGGACTTTGTTCTGGAGGGGTAATGTGCAGTCCTCCTTGACCCCTTCCCATATCAGCTGAGCACTGGGGAAAAATCACCTCTCATGAGAAATCCCCCCACTCATGACAAGGAGCATCCCAACAGCCAGGCACAGCAGAAAAACATGAGAGCAGGGAACTACTACAGTGACACAGACTGGCGTGTAAAGATGCAGTTACCTCCGTATTTACCATCCTGAATTCTTCTTTTCCTTATCTTGTTTCAATTCTTGTGGTTTTACTGCAGTGGTGGTGCGATCAGCAGGTATGCAAATATGAACGAGCTAATTATGTGTGAGGGGAGGTATTTGATTCTTCAGTTTGCTTTCCCTTTATCCATTTAAGTGTTTACACAGATTGTATCTGGGCACCAGGAGTGCTGTAAACTAGGCCATTGCATCAGTGACTTGTGTAAACACAGATCTCTTTGTTGTGTGCCTGATGCTCTTGGTTTAAACTTTGTGTTCCTCAACACAGTGATTCCTGTTAAATAGGTGGTCTTATTTATGATTAAATTACAACAAAACTAACCTTTTGCCATCTTTTATAGTGAAGTTATTCATGAAACAGCACTTTCTAGAAAGTACACATAAATATTCTCATGAGTTTAATTTCTTATTCCATCCTGGTGTTCTCCAGATGTGATGAGCTAAGTTCTAGAACCAGATTTGATAAGGGGTGAGTGGAAACGATCATGAAAATCGCCCTGGGACTTCCCTGGTATTTCTGGAAGCACGCACTGCAAAATACATGGGAAAATCATCATTGTTAAGAACTGCTCAGCAGTGGCTTCAGAGCTTCTTATGGCACCTTTCAGCCAGATGCCAGAAACTCCTGCATATCACCACTGGCTTTGTGGTGTTAAAAGCCTGCCTAAATGAAGAGATGAGTAATTACAAATTCATTGTAAGTGAAATGAAGGGCCTAGCCGGAGGAAAAAGTTGAATTAGCAAAAGTTACTGATAAAGAAATAGGGGATTTCATCAAGGGATCCATCTGTAACCTGTACATTGAGCTCTAGCAGAGAGTAGCTGCTTAGGTCATCCTCTAGGAGCTGCAGGGGGGACTGAGTCAGTAATCATGCCCTGCCAGACCAGTGGGATACACCCACTCTGCTCTCTGGATTACAGGGGGCAAGAGTCCTGGAGAGTTTACAGAAATGTAATGAGAATAATTGATGCTATTTTAGATCTGGGAGTAGCTGTCGTGAGCCAAAGACGTGTCTGACTCACTGGTAACTACTGGGCACCAAATCTGGGAAAGATTCTTGAAAGGAACTGTTAAAGTTTGCAGAGCCCCATGTCGAATAAGAGTTATTTCTGAGCAGTTACCTAACATTGGTTTAAATTGGTTAAAATGTGTTTGGTTGCACCCAAATACCAGAAACCTTTGGAAATGAGAGTGAGGTGCATTATAGGAAAGAGTTACATTAAATCTGGTATCACTCAGTGAAAAGACTGGGGTTGAGGATGCAGTGGGGCATAAATAATTGAGATGTGGTGCACAGACTGTGGTCTCATTAAGAATCCCTCCTGCTGGTGTGCGGCCCCCTCCTCACATTTTTACAATAAACCTGTAATATAATAGGGGTAGTTTTTGCATGCCATGATTTGCTCTTGTCTTAAGGTGCCAGTTTTGATTAGTATTGGTTTTATTCCGAAGAATCATAAACGGTCATTGAGTTGAATGAAACTATTTTGTATTAAGTGTTGTTCACTTTCACTAGGCAACCATCAGGTCTCAAAATCCTCAAGCAGATTTTTTTCTGTGGTCCCTCAAGATGCTTACAAATTGTGCAGTGCCCCTTCACTTCTTAAAAATGCCTGCCTAGCTGAACTAAGAAGAGCCCTGTGTTCTTACCAAAGCAGTGATTTTGCACCAAGAACCGGCTGCTAGTTACCATCTTTTTCACTTAGAAGCTTCCAGACTTGGGAGAAAAAAAAAATGTTGTAGATGTTGTGAGGTCACTAATGCTTCTCTGTGCTGCCAGCAGATGTTGATGAGTGCACATCAAACCCCTGCTCCAACGGGGACTGTGTCAACACGCCTGGTTCCTATTACTGCAAGTGCCACTCAGGTTTCCAGAGAACTCCTACGAAGCAAGCCTGCATTGGTAAGAAAACTGCTCCATGTCTGCTGGCATTGCTGATGTTCTGACCCCTTGCATCAGACTCTGTTTGAATTCAAAAAATAGGAGTGCAATTTCAGTAAATCCCAATGTTAAATTAATTGGCATTCTGGATCTGGGCTGCCACCTCTTTGGTTCTGTTGTTGTCTTTTAATATTTAACCATTATTCTGGAATATCCTTCCAGGGAATTACCCAGACAGGAGTTCTAAAAAGAGAAGAAATGGAATGACAGGTGTTTTTTATGTATGCATGCAGATGAAAGTGTGAGTAGGTTCTTAAAGGTATTCATGAAGTAATTGCTAAGCATCACAAAATGTAGCATTTGTTGTTCATGTCTGTAAAAATAATGTATTTCCCTGATGCAAGGAGACTAAATTCTTAACTTAATTTTGAATTTTGTGCTAAGCAATATTTAAGTGACATGACAGTATTTTTCAAAGCAATAATTGTCTCTAAATGCATTTTTATCTTACCACAGTACTCAGTTTGTGTCGGATTTTGTTTGGCTTGGTTTGTTTTTTCTTCCCCTTAGATATTGATGAGTGTGTTCAGAATGGTGTTCTTTGTAAAAATGGCCGGTGTGTAAACACTGAGGGAAGCTTCCAGTGCATTTGCAATGCTGGGTTTGAACTGACTACAAATGGAAAAAACTGTGTGGGTAAGGACTCTTCTAAAGAATGGGGCAGGCATTAGCTTGGTGGTTCTAAAAATTGTACTTCATACTACAGGTGAGGATCATTAAGGATTACCTTTTTTGAAATAATGTGAACTTAGAGGCCCTTCATTCAAATAGTTATTGTAGAGATCATATGATTTAAAAAAAATAAATTGAGGTAATTTTGTGGTTTTGAAGCTACACCTCTCCTCAAGAGTCCCAGGAATAATATTTTTCTAAAAAGCTTCATAGCAGATGCTCAATATATCAGCATTGCTGAAGAAATCCCGTGTTTTAATTTTGGCTGCATGGTGTCAAGAAAAAACCCTGTTAGATAAACAACAGGCTTAATTCTCTCAGGTGACGGAAGGTTTTTATTCTCTCATGTGTTAAAGAAAGACACACCCTGTTCTTTCATACACAGCCCGCTGAAATATGCAAAGCAACTGATCACAACATGAAAAAAACTTTCTGCTTTGTCTATAGAGTGAAAGCTCTTTAGGTACTTTATTAGAGTTATGATAAAAACCAATCTTCAAGTGAAGGAACATGCCACACCAGTCCTCATTGTTTATTTTCACTGTGTCGTCTTCTGGAGGGTGAGAAACTAAAAGCAATTTTCTTTGCAATGTTTTGTAGACCATGATGAGTGTGCCATGATAAACATGTGCTTGAATGGGATGTGCATAAATGAGGATGGGAGTTTTAAATGCATCTGTAAACCAGGATTTGTTCTGGCTCCAGATGGACGTTACTGTACTGGTATGTAAAACTTGGGGGGTGTTGGTTGAAAACGGCTTTTCCTGTCTGTTCATCCCTGCAGGCATGGCAGTCTGGTCACATGGATTGATTCAATGCCGTGTAACACCTTGCTACTCACTGCAGTAGATTCCTTTAGCTGCCTGGATTAGAAACAGATCCCTAACTTACTGAAAGAGCTATTTAATAGTATTGTGAAAGCCACAACGTTCGATAAATTAGCTTCTGAAAAATCTTGGAGCATTGTAAACACATCAAAATATTCAGGCCCTATGTGAAATGGTAAAGTGAGCAGCAGTATGGTAAATTTAAGAGGTTTGAAAGATTTTACATTGATGAACATCCCCCCCCCACCCCTCCACGCATGTTCCAGGTCATTATTCTGGTAAGTCAGAGTGCATAGCACTCGAGTCATTTTACTGGCCACACAGCATTATAAACTTTTTAAAGTGCAATCACTAAGAACTTCTATTAAACATTTTAAGAATACAGTCTGATTTAGCTTCAGTTTCAGCAAACTAAGTGATGATACCTGTTGATGTCCATAGAGGTAGGTTTGGCCTTGAGCCACTTCTAGTAAGTTGTCTAAATTGTTAGCCTTCTGATTTGAAGTTGAACCATTTCTATTAGTTGTACTTTTCTTAATTACATGCAGTTGTGCTTAGAAATTGATGACCACTTAAAAGTTCTTTGAAATTAAAATTAACCATCATTAGGATATTTTATGTCTAGTGCTCCTTAGCCACACTTCAAAGCAAAATAAAGATATCATGGGATGGACAAAGGGGACAATTTATCATTGATTTTGCTTGATGTAGAATATGAAGAAGCTCTAATCCTACAGTTCTGTGTGTTTTGGTTTGGTTTTTTGTTTGTTTGTTTGAGCAGCTGGAATTTTGATTATTCCAAGATTAAATTTTTATTAGAAATAAAACAAGGATATTTTGATGATTCATCAGCTATCAGAAAGTCACTTGATAAAAACAGATTGATTTCTGAATTGTCTTGCCTCCTCTTAGATGTTGATGAATGCCAGACATCAGGAATTTGCATGAATGGTCATTGCATAAATACTGAAGGCTCATTTCGGTGTGATTGTCCACCTGGCTTGGTTGTTGGAGTTGATGGTCGTGTGTGCGTGGGTAAGTGAGACTTATTTTTTTCCTCATAGAAAAGCAAGGGGAATTATCAGGTTAATTAATTATCACATTAAATGCACCAAATGATACTGTTCTAAATAACGTTGACATCAAACCACAGGCAAGATGCAACCCCATAATCCTAGTGTTAATAGACAAGAAACTGAATTTCTTTTGTGGAATTGGAGAGGCACAACCTCTTGTTTACCTGTTGCTCATATAAATTAAACTTAGAGTGCTTACTCTTCCTGACATCTCTTTGGTTTTGAGGCATACCCTTTCTAGTCTGATGAAAAATAATATTTTGCCATGTAATCAGCCTCTTATCCTCTCAAATGGTACTGGTTGGCATTTAAGAGATTCTTCACTCAGCTCTGCATAACTGCAGGGAGTTCGTGGGACAAAAAATGGATGATTTTCAAGCTGACGAAGAATTAAAAGAGGTGTGGAGCACGAGAAAAATTCAATCCCTTGTTTTCTGCTGATTGCTGATGAGGACGGAGGAGAGGAATACATATTTTACAAGGATTTCTGAGAGTTACAGTGCTGTGTGTACTTTGCAATACTGCAAAGTTCCTTAATTTGATCCACAGGAGATACCATCTTTTCCCTCTGCATCAATTCTATATCACCTAAATTTCTCCTTCCCCAGCTCCTGCACGTGTCTGTCATCAGGCATGTTAGTGACCAAAGACTCTACAGTAATCATATTTATTAATCAGTGCTATGACTGTTCTTGCTGATGGACGCAGGGATGTTGTATCTGCCTTTGTCTTATCAGCATATTTCCAGATAAAGGAAAAACACTGCGTCACAATGCTTGGAGGTTCTCACACCAGAGGGATGGGACATACTAAATACTCATGTTGCTGTTACCAGCTTGTTTCAAATAACACTTCAGATGGTGCAAAAGTTCAAAATTCTTTAAAACAAAATCTAGGACAGGTGTTTGTACCAAGTGCCAGCACAAGCTAGCCCCTTCTGTTACCACTTCAGCCTAAAAAATGCATGATAAAAACTGAGAACGGCTTAAAGACATAGGCTCAAAAAAAGATAGAACACATTCTCAGTCTCACTGAGAATCACAGTTGGAACTCAAATTTTGTTGTTTTAAAAAAATTAAGTGTTCTAGTAAGCAAAACTGTACTAAAGATTGAACCAACAAAAGCAAGTTGTGTTCCCTCCTATGTGGTAGCTGAGATGTTTTCTTCTGGTTTATTAAAAGTTTGGAGAAAAGCAATGAGAAGTTAAACAGTGAGAAAAGGCTTGGTGTACTGTTTTAAATATTGGAATTTCACTGCTCAGTGGCGCACCAACAAAACCAGATTTGAGTACAGGCTGTTCAGTACATTTTCTGTGTTCCAAGTTGGCCTCATCTTTACCCCTGTCAGTGATACAGCTGCAAAGAATCAATACAGTACTCGATTTTCTGTGCTTTCATTTACCTAATGTTGCCACAGTTCTAGCAGCAAAAGACTTCACAAGTTGGCCATCATCTGTGAACGCCATTTATTTAGAAGTTACGTGTTACACAGCTTTAAGGTTTACCGTAAATGCTTTTATTTTCAACAGGAAAGACCCTTAATAGGACAAAAAATCATAAAGCAGAATCATGGTCTAGTTGGAAAATTCATTTTAAAAAGACTATGTCATTATTCCAGCCATAAAGTAGCATAGGAAATTTCAAATATTGCATAACAAAATATCCTCACACATGACTTCGAGAACAGAATTTCCAAGCCAATCCACTCTTCAGAACTGTGTATGTGTGTTTATATATAATCCACATGCTGTTTAAGTACAGGAATTCTGTGTCTGGCTGTTCTATCCCATATATTGCATGAGCTAAATAATACTTTTCAGACATTCTGGCTGCTGGAAGATGATTGGTAGTTTGAAAATTAATAACTTAAATTGGGCCTCTTGTAAGATCATTCTCATAAGTCTGCTAGGTAACTAGCAAGGAATATAAAACCTAAGAGCCCACAGTCCAGCTGTCTCCCTCTTTCTCTGAGCTCTATTTCACTTCTGAATAATAACCTTGATCTTGGTGGGAGTACACGTAGAAAAAAAATGCTGTTTTACTTAGTATTTGTAAGTACGGCTGAGTCAATCACAAAATGTTATACAAGCTTGAAAAAAGTACAGCAAGGGTGAACAAATGCTTGGGAAAGGAACAGTTACAGAGTCATGGAACAGCTAGATAAATACTTGGACCCAAACTTCCAATATTTGAATATTTTCAGGCTTTTTAGGTTTGGCTGTACTTCCAGCTGTAGCTCCATGCTTGGACACCTCAGCTGGCCCTGTGTGTGTCTGTGTATCACCTCAGGACTTGGGCTGAGCTGTGGCTGCAGCTCCACACAGTGTTTTTTCTCTGCTGAGACACTTCTAATTAACTCTGCCCAGAGCCAGAGTCATCCAGGATGCAGTAACTAAGCGTTATTTCACTGTGGTAATTTTGTAGAGCCAAATGGGAAAGTGTCTGTCATCAGCCTGATTTGTCCTTCTAAGGCTCCTGGATGGGTGCAGTGACTTTCCCTGGGTGTGGGTCAAGCACTGGTCCACCTTATGTTGACCACAAATGTGGTGATGATCATTTTTGTAGGTATTGAAGTGCTACACTGCCAAATGTAAGAGTGTAGAAGTGATATGCTTTGGGAAAGAGTGGAGTGTCCCATAAAAAGGTATATGGCTACAGCAGCAGCAGTGCTGATCTCTGATCCAGGGCATAAAATAAATTCTTAGTGCTCTGAAATGAGGGCAGTGATTGAAGCCCCCTTGTTCATGGTAGAACTTGTCAGAGTGGCAACTGGACTTGTCTGAGGTGGAGGTAAAGGATATGATGCCACTAATTATTTTGCAGAGTAAATGAACACACATTTCTTGTGCAAAAGTCCTCAACTGTTTCCAAGAATCGTAATCTTTTCCTGATGTCAAGTGCAAGCAAATTGTACTGGCTTCACCTAGATTCTTGGCAAGGAAAAAGCTCTAAAATCTAGGACATATTTAGCTGTTCTCCAGAACTATCTGTTCCGTGGGATACCAAAAGCAAGAGAAAACATTTATGTGCAGGCAGTACTGTTACACAGGAGCCAGCTTACAACACTCAAAGAGCCGACAGAACACATAAGGAATTGCCAGTTCTTATTTGGATTGGCCCTGGATATCCAACATTCACTGTAAAACTTTTCATGCAACTTTTCTTTGTTGTTTTGGGGTCATACTTCAAGCAAGTAACTGTCTGGATTCCCTCAAACCCATTTCAGTTTCTGAGTCTTCTCAGGCTCATGTCCAGGCCACAATGCATGGTAGTTTTACTGGGGGACTGACAAGGAGAATAAATTAAAGCCGTATTCTGTCCTGGCCCATAAAGATACCTGAAACAAAAGAGTATTTCTGCAGCTCCAACAGTGTCAGCAGAATTACAGGAGTCAAAAGTAAAGGCTGTTTACTCTATCTGTATCTTGCAGTTCTTAACTACACATTTTTATAAGAACTGTCCAGTCACATGCTTGTTAAAAGATCTCCAATACTATCCTATAAGCAAACATGAAAAAGGCATTGAACCCTAGAAAGACCAAAAACTGAAAAGAGCAACAAAAACTGAAACAAAATGCATAAAAAGCAGTCTTGGAGACATTCCCATAGCTCTTGGATAAGTATAGCAGATGATTATTCCTCTAAAAGTAGGTATGGAGTGTCTGCCTTGGAAGATGCTTCTTACTAGATTTTACTGGTCAAGGCTGTGAAACTGATTTATGTGACTAAATCAGCTGTAAGATTGGCAGCATGCACATGGTGAGTCCTACAGGTGTATAGTTGACCTGTATAATTTTTCTGCTGTCTTTTTTTGGCATGATATTTTGGGGTTGAAGAACCTTTCAGTTGTTGTGTGTTTTGTTTGTATGATAAGCGGTGGTTTATCATTATCATCATTTCCAGCCCTCTCCCCAAGGCTGGCACTGTAACTTCCAGAGTGGGTTTTTAATCACAAACCCCTAGAAGTTTCTTATACTCCGGGCAGTAGTGCTGCTCTCCTCACTGCCTAGTTGTGCATAAGATTTGCTAAATTGCTGTTCCCAGCTAGATTTTGGGGCCTCTTTGGTGTGCCAATCCAGCACTGGTGCCTGTTTACATATAAACCAATTGAGATGGTCATATCTCGTAAATGCTGGTCTGAACAATCTGCTAAAATTGCATTTCTGTTCATAGTTTTGTAAATACAGCTGGAGATCATTGTTCCTTCTTTCAGAAGCAGGTATTCTCTCATATTACCAGCCCTGGGCTGCTGGTGAGTTACCCTACCTGAGGAACCATTTTGGAAGTAAGAGATGTCTGTGGTACTTCTGAAAGGGAAAAATCAGCCACCACATGCTGATCCAAGCCATTCTGTGTTTCTTACTGTGATATGTGTTGATGGATTTACAGAGCTGTGTGGAGATGTGGGTCATCTTTGCTGGGTCCTGTGTAATGCTTTTGAATTAACTCATGAAATGCTGGTTTAGGTGGTTTTAAAGTGCTCTGGAGAAAGCCCCAGGAGGTAACCACATTGAGAGTTGGCCTTGGTGCCATCAGGATTATTTAGGCAGTGCAGATGTAGCCAGTGTGACCTTTTTGTTGACCAAAAAAGGGGTTTTAGCTTTTGCTGGGATAGCATGCATACATTTCACTCTCAGCCTAAGGAAATAATTATTTGCTCCCTTGTCCTTTTGCTTTAGACACTCATGTGCGTAGCACATGCTATGGAGGCATCAGAAAAGGGCTGTGTGTCCGTCCCTTCCCTGGTGCTGTGACAAAGTCTGAGTGCTGCTGTGCCAACCCTGACTATGGTTTTGGAGAGCCATGTCATCCCTGCCCTGCTAAAAACTCAGGTAAAATTTTGAGTTTATTTAAGTGGTACAGTGAACATACAGACTTAAAAAAAAAATCTTGTTGAGATCACGTTGTTGATTTATTTATGCCCTAAAGAAAAGTGAATAGTGTACACATGGCTGAATTTTGGGTTCCTGAATTAACTGTTTGCTGTAAGTAATAATTCTTGCAAGACAATAAGCAGAATTCTCCAATGAATCTGTAATTTTCCTGGTCCAGTCAGTCCAGTTTAAAAAGCAGCGCATATTATTTCCAGAAATCTGTATTTCATTTTATAAGAATCAATTATTTAGGTAAACCTGGGGATTGAATAAAAAAAAAAACAAAAACAAACTTTTGACTACAGAACTGAGATGATGCATCTTGGACAGAATTTCCATTCGATGTTATTTTCTGAAGCAGCAGATTTAGAAAGAAACAAGCAAAACTGACATTGTGATTGAAAGCAGTAAATGAAAAGGATGGTCGTGTCAAGACTGTAAAGAAATCACCTCAGCATTTAACTCTTTGTCATCTAATTTTGGTTTTGTATATATATATGAAAGTTCAGGATGGAGTGCTGCCTGACAGATTTCACTAAATTATCTATAAATGGTTATTTCTTGTGAGCACTGGCGTTTCGTTAGTTACATTGTAGAAAAATTACTTTGGAAAAAAATCGTGTAGATTTAGTTTAGGATGAAAGGAGTTGAAATACTGGAAATAACATTTTCTTTCCCCCAACATCTCTGCTTGAACTGAGCAGCTGAGTTCCATGGCCTGTGTAGCAGTGGAATTGGTATTACTGTTGATGGAAGAGGTATGTTGCATATTTTCTTTAATATATATGATTCAAAGTTAAAAATCCCCATCCTCAGAATTATGTTTTCCAATAGCATACTAGAGTGGAGTTTTTAACCTCAAGATTAATATGTTGATTTTAGTATTTTAATTCTCAAAGTACAGTATTTGAATGTTGTTTAAAGAAAAGGCTGAAATTAATTCTCTACAACAGTGGATTTTGCCTGACCCTATCAAGAAAAAAAAGCAATCTGTTTCAGAGTTCTGACCTATAATATATATACTTTTTTTTTTGAGATGAGAGATTTTTTGAGATGAGGCATAAAACAGCTCTCCCTCATTTGGGGAGTGACAGGAGTCACTTGCATTTGAAGTTGATTTTCGGTCAGCTGGGATAGTAACAGAGCAGTTTTTCACTCCAGATCCAGTGTTCACTCATGGATTATTTGCATGGACAGATTTTTTTTTCTCTGTAGAGTTAAAACTGGGAAGGGAGCTTACTGAAAAAAGCATATCCTTATGAAAAACAGTCCTGAAAGTGACCACTTTCATTTAGTACTGGGAACTGTGAAGCTCCAGATCTTTTGTCTAGTACCACAGAGACAAGGATTTTAAAAAATAATGGCTGAGCCAGGCCTGAAGTAGGGGCAAATCATGCTGCAGTTGCCAGATAAGTAAAATGGGTTGAAGAAGGAATAGGGGTACACAGGAATATAAATTTATTGCTAGGTATTTGTCTGATGTGTTAATAATTATCCTTGTCGCCATTAAAGCTCCTATTCCATTCAGCAGGAACGGAATGAGAACTCCCATCATTATATTTAGTAATAGCCTAAATAACGTTTGAAAATAGCACTGTAATAAAAGAAATTCTGTTTTTGTTCAGTGCTGTAAGTATCTGCATATTTTTTCTTAATGGCTTGATGTGTTGCAAGCTTACAAGTAATTTGAAATCCATGGAATTTATTAATTCTCACAGTTTACTTTTCAGTGAATTACACAAGGTCCACTGAAGAATCTCTAAGTCTCAGGGAAATAATGTCAGCATTCAGTAATGCTGTTGTACAAGCAGCATCCTACCATGAGAATTTGCATGCAGCCTGGTAGGGAGGTCATGTGTCCTTTTGGATACATGGAAAATGCAATTTCACATTAAAACATTAAACCAACTGTACTGTCTACCAAATGCATGACAAAGATCATGGGTTCATGCCTCAACTAAAGTCCTTCTTTGTTCGGGTTTCTAGAGCAAACACAGGATTCTCTGTACCTCTTTTACAGAAACATTGCAGCCAATTTTCATGCTGCTTCTCCTGTCACTGATTGTACACTGCTTGTGTGGCTTGTCCCCAAGATTCAAACATGTTTAGTAAGCTGCAGAATACATTTTGCTCTAAAGAAAATATAAATCTGAAGTAGTATGCTAGATTGTATTTTCTTATTATTTTTTTCAGATGTCTCATAATATTGGGTTTTATCCAGGGGTAGCATGGGTTTTTCCAAATGCATACGTGATTAAATATAAATCAGTATCTAAACTGCAGTGTGATTAAAGAGGAAATGTTCTTTACAAAAAGTTGAGCCCTACAAGTATAAAACAAGCCTTTCATGAAGTCACAGCTAGGCCAGCATCCCTTCTGTTCTTTCCTGGGCTTGGGAAAGGAGCTATTTAAAGTAATGGGCTTACCATATGGGAAGAAGGAAAATACTGAAAAACCCTCTTTTCCTCAGAGGCAAAAAGTATTAAAATTAGTCCATTCGTGTTCTTGTAGTTCATATGAATATTTTGGAATTTTCCAACTACAGCAGAAATTTTATATGGGACTGTAAATTCAAGAAATATAACTCATCCATCATCCTGTTCTGTCTACCTGAGAAAAATTTTAAATTTTCAACAAGTTCTTATAGGACTGAATATGCTGTAGTTTTGACCTATGCATTACTTCTGTATTGGGAAAATTCTTGTGTCACCTTATAAATTATAACTTCTTACCTAGATCCCTAAACCACAGGCACTGAGTGCACAGTCTAGGTATTTTGCATCAAGTTTTTTCTTACAAACACATAGTTCCCTGTCAATTTAGGTTGGAAAGGATATCTGGACGTCATCCAATGTAACCTTCTGCTCAGAGCAGGGGTATCATCAAAGTTGAACCATTTCTCAAGGCCTTGCCTGGTGGAATTTGGAAAATATCCAAGGATGGAATTCCCGTAGGCTCTTTGGGCAGCTTGCTTCAGTGCTTAGCCACACTCCTGGTGAAGAATTGTTTTCCTGGTGTTTTATTTAAATTTCCACTGTTGTATCTGGCAAATGTGGTCTCTTGCCGTGTCACTGTGCACCTCAAAGAGGAGTCTGGCTCCACCTTTTCTTTAATCATCTATTAAGATCACGGAACTGCTGTTAGAGGTCCCTCTGATATTCCCTCTTTGCAGCTGAAATCCAGTCCCTTCAGTCTATTCTTACACCTCAGGCACTGGTGATGCTGGGGAAATTCAGTCACACTGACACGAGCTGTGTGTAGTCCAAGAGACCTTTGGTGCATGCTGAGGGGACAATATCTTAATCCAGGTGGCAGTTTAAACAGAGCAGAGGCGTTACTGGATCTGTTGATTACCAACACAGATGAACTAATTAGTGATGTCAAGACTGATGGCAGCCTGGACTGCGTTGGTCATGCCCTGGGGGAATTCATGCTCTTGAGGGGCCCGGTGAAGAGTAAAGACAGCACCCTGAATTTTGTGAGCATGAACTTTCATTTGTTTAAGGCATCAGTGGATGGGATTCCATGGGAAACTGCCCCCAGGTTTAAAGGAGCAGAACAGAGCTTTGAGGATGTTTTCCTGATGTCACAAGATCTCTCTGTTCACACATGTGAGAAATCAGGCAAGGGAGGCAAAGGCCAGCATAGCTGAGTAAGGACCTTCTGATTGAACTGAAATACAAGAAGGAAATGCACAGTCAGTGGAACCAGGGGAGAATCCTGTGAGGAGTACAGGACAGCTGCCCAGATGTGTAGGCATGGGATTGGGAAAGCTAGGGCACACTGGGGCTGAGTTGGCAAGGAGTGCCGAGAGTATGACAGGCTTCTATAGGTGCATTAGGAGGCTTGAGGAGTGGGCCCATATAAAGTGGCCCAAACCTGGACACAGTATTCCAGGTTCAGCCTTCTAGTGTCAAACAAAGGAGAATAATCACTTCTTTCAGCCTTCTGTCGGCACCTGTGCTGTACCTTGGCTCTGAATGACAGCCTCCACATCCAGTGAGTCAGGTTTTGCCCACACCTCTGACAGGAACAGGTTTGTCATACCTGTCAGTGTCTGATTATCTTCTGTTGCTGTGCTAATACAGATATTAATGAGTGTGCTTTGGATCCTGATATTTGCTCCAACGGGATTTGTGAAAACCTGCGCGGCAGCTATCGCTGTAACTGCAACAGTGGCTACGAGCCCGACCCTGCTGGAACCAATTGTGTGGGTGAGTTGTTTGTTGTTTTTTGTTGTGGCTGAGTTATTTATCACTACATTGATGCTGATTTGACCTGACAGAATTTAAGTCGCAGGGCACCTGCTTCTTCAAGCTACAATGAAAAGGCAAAAAATCTGGAATGGTGCTTTTCTCAATCACTGCATAGTTATTATTCTTACTGTATGTTTTCCTGTCGTTGAGTGGGTGAGTATTGCTGTTTGGGAAGTGTAAGCAGGAGGTAACATTGCAGATTTCATTCTCTGTCTAATTAATTTTATTATTCATGGTCATACATGAAATCCAGTGTTTTTTTTTTCTTTTGGGAATTCTTACATCTGAAAAAAAGTGTATTATACCACAAGTGCATTGTACAATAATGTTGCTTACAGCCTTGTAATTTTAAGCAGAAAGGTGAAGTTTGTTTAAATTAAAAGCTAATGGAAGTTTCTCTGAAACTATCAGGATACTTAAAGTATTGTCCTTAAATGCTGCATTTATTTTGCGCTTAAAGGTTTACTGACCTGTCGCTGCTGCTTGTGCTCAACAAAACTCCACCACTTTTGGTGGGGAAAACCTGGTCCATATAGCTGTGCTATAGTTTTCATATCAAACCTTCCTTCTTGGTGATGCAAAGCAAACACAAATAAAGAAAATGTTTCCTTTCATCTGCTCAAATAAAGGAACTTTACAGCTAAGCGCAAAGTATGACCTTTTGGCAGAAAAAGCACTGCTGCAGAAAATTATTGGTGTCTTTCTTTTTAAAATGCTTCATGTAATATTCGTTCTCCAAGAGCATTTTATGGGAAGAGATTTTATTTATCTAGTTACTCTTGGGACTAGGTAAGTGCTAGTATAATCTATGTGTTTGCTTAAATAAAGATAAAGCTTACTGAATGTGAGGATGTGTTTACTCTTAGATAGAATTTTTCCATGAGAGCATTGAAGTATGAACACTCAGATACAAGGCTGAAAGATTTTATGACACAGATTATGATAAGCCAGGAAATACAAATGGTCATCAGTCAGAATGCAGACAGTATTTTTGTCAGATCTGAGTGGGTTTAGAGCATGAGCTATGTTGTTCTGTGTTTTTACAGAGCATATCACAACAGATTACAGTCCAAATCTGAAGTTATTCTATGAGATTCTAAGGAAACAATGCATTCATCATGCTGCACAGTTTGGGTTAAAGAACTGTATGACAACAAGCTAAAATTGCTCTTGAAAATTTAAATTTACAAATCCATCTGCCTTTCCGTGGTTGAAATCAGATGAAGTTACATTAAGGACAGATTAGTTTAGCAGAGCTTTTTTTTTTAATTCATGGCTGCCAGACTTAAATCTTGGTTTCATCATCTGGGGAATTTAGGCTTTATTGTCTGAATCCTAAATTAATTCATAAGCACAGGTTGGAAACTCTAAAGTAGTTGGGGAAACCAAAATTGTCCTGATTGTAGTTATATTGCATTCTCACTTTTCTTCTCTATTTTTAAACTTTAAAACTCTATTTTTAAAAATAATCTTTTAAAAAAAATCTTTAAAAATCTATTTGCTTTAAGATTTCAGTTGCAGTATTAGGTTTGGGAACTCAAGCAGTCAATAAAGAGGAGACACCCTGAAGCAGGATAAAATGTCAGATGTATCCTGACTTACCCTCTCAATATTCTTCTATAAGCTTAGGTTATTGTGACATGTGATGGGCATTAGAAGAAAAGGCTTAAAATGATATATTTTTTTTTTCTTTCTTAGAATAAATAATAGGGCAATGAGGAAGATACATTACTTTTTATTAGAATTATTTTCAGTTGGTTTAAGAGAAGTTCAGGGAATTATGTTAACATACGGGATTTTCCTAGTCAGTGTGCTTGATATCCTGGTCTTAATCATAGTTTTTTTTAAAAACAGTGTTCTTCTGGAGGGGAGGTACATGTGTACTCTTGAGATGACTGCCATACGTGAACTGTACAGGATAGATTTTAATCCACTTCATGGATAACAAAAACAATTTTAGCCTATAAAACAGAGTTAGAACAGTAATTAACACACTGCTGTTTGTGCGTTTAAAAAAAATAGATAAAATACTGTTTTCAAAGCAAATAGACCTTCGTGAATTTATATGGTGTAGGCACACAAATGACAAGGTCATTGCAGTAAAACATAATTATTCTTTTAAGACTAACCATGAACTAATTTTTGAGTTTGCTAGTAAGAAAAAAAAACCAACACTTTAAAGGCAGAACAGGAATGTTTGCAGTAAAAACCTGAACATGAATTAGAGCTTTGAAGCTAAGAACTGTAATTTGTGGTCATGGTCTGACTCCCGCCTCTGCAGACGTTGACGAGTGCTCCGTGAACGGGCTGCTGTGTGACAATGGGCTCTGCCGGAACACCCCGGGCAGCTACAGCTGCTCCTGCCCCAAGGGGTACCTCTTCAGCTCGGAGACAGACACCTGTGAAGGTGAGGAACCTGCAAGTGGGGTCAGTTTGGTTGTTTATTGTGTCGCATCGAAGCACAGCGATCACAGGAGATACCAGAGGAAAGGAGAGAGCTGTGACGTTGCATAAATCTTCACATTCCTCTTGTAATTTCTCTTCAGTACTTTTTGTTGTGCTGGGTATTGCTGTTGAATGTCTTTCAAAGTAATAATTTTGTTTTTATATGAAAATGTTTTCCTTTCCTTAGCTACAACATTTTTAAACTACAACAGAGGGGAATATGTGCTTGCCTTTGATCATGTACCAGGAACACCGTGTCTGTCATTTAGGACAATGCATCTATTTTGATCACAGACTCTCCTTTTTCTTTTCTCCCTTCTTCTCTCCCTTCAGTCTGTGGTGATAGTTAATTCTAGAGCAAATCCTGTTATCTGTGATGCATTCCAGGATCTGGGTATTACTGCCTAGGAATACTAAAATTGTCCTTTATTTTTACAGTATAATCAAAATTGCTTTCTTATATTACTATTTAACACAGATGTTAAAGCAGCAAAAATGTCATATAGCAGAAACTAATGAGAAATTTTAATTAATAAAAAATATATATATATTGAAAGCTGCACAAAAAAGGTAAAATTGGAAGCATTAACTTATGTGCCAACTCTTAATTAGTATTTGGTGTAGTAGAATTTTAGTGGTCTTCTTTATTTTTGTTTGGTTCCGCAGTCTGTAAATCTCAGTATTTGTAATCATTAGAAAGTTTTTATAGTAAATGGTTTTGCATTTCTGTGAGTGATGGGGAAGCTATAATTCCCTGTTGCAAAACACTTGTTATGTGAGCTAGTGTAATCATTCAGATTTTTCTGAAGTGGTGGAAGATGTTACTGTCCTCAGCTCCTTGTTATTACTGATCAGGTAGAAGTTATTGCCATACAGCTAAGCAAACATATAGAAAGGAAAGTGGAAATGTTTTAAGTCCTGGCAGTATAAAGTCATTCACATGTTCTATACAAAACTTCTTCACCCCTTCTATGCAAAAGAAATTATGTTCCTTTATATTTTAATTCATGTGGGTTTCAGAGGTCACCTTTAAAAGTTAGTTCTTGCTCTTTTTGCATGTTACAAATTGGTAGCACTTGTTCAGATTGGGGCTTTTCTTGTGCCAGCCCCCATGGATTTACAGAGCTTTCTGTGCCAAGTTGTCTCAGTGCCTATCTACCCGCAGTGCTAGGGAATTTATTCTTCAGGGTCTGTCTCTGTGATCAGTGTCTGTGCACAGGAAGATTTCTGTCTGTGAAAAGAGTGTACTGTGTGCCCTTAATGTACATGTTTCTTAAGGAATCTTCTAGACAGAAAAACTGATGTGGTATGGTAAGGGGAGGTGTTACTACCAAGAACATCAGAGCAGAAAACACTGACCTAAAGCTACGTGGATGAGAAGCCAGAATGCAAACAACCCAGCCAATCCCGTTGAAATAAAATGTATCTACATTTTCAAACAGTAAACTTAGATTTATTTTTTTAGGGTAATAATGCTATTAATATATTATGCATCTTGAATCTCATTGTTAGATTGGCATCTAAATTTAGCCAGTGAGGTAAAAAAAAAGCTGGTCAGAACGGGTTTTGTGTAAAAGTGTCTGTAAAACCTATTAAATGTGTTGCGTTTTTACTCATGTTGAGTAGGCAGTAGTAATGCTGGGTTGGCAGTAGAGAAAGAAATTATTCTTTTTCTGCCCAAATCCTGTTTCTTGTAATTCGTTTTGGAGTTACAAGTTCACTGGTTGTAAAATCCTGCTGTAGTCAGGAGCTCTGTGCTGAGCACTGAAAATACTCTGATGCTTTTTACTCACCAATATATTTTTAATATGACTCTCATCAGCAACTGTGAAGAAACAACAAAACCCTTCACTGGTTTTGTTTGTAGTTCTTTGTTTTTTGTAATTGAAATTTTTGTTCTTTGTTTTTGTAGTTGAAATTTTTTATCCGCTTGATGCGAGGAGTAGGAGACTGGTTTGGGGCTCCAGAGTCTGTGAAAGTTGAGATTTTTATGGCAAGCTCCATGGTTTAGTTTGTGTTTCCAGTGACATAACTAGTTAAATGTAAACCAGATGTGCTTTGAAGTACATTTCCAGGAATGTACAGCGGACTGTTTCAATTTTTTTCTCTGACGTTTACAATGTACACTCACTTCACATGAGAGAAAAAAAATTAAAAGTACCCCTCAATAAAAATCTTCATGCATGGTGTTTTTTATTTTAAAATACAAAATAGTGTTACAATCAGTTTGGTTTCTTGCTGACCCTTTTAAAAATTACCATTTATTATTATCATGGTAAGATGTAGGGAAACAATTTTTGGAGTTTGTTTACATTGAGCATACGATACTTTTCCACTCGATTCAGCAACGCTCTAATGCTGAAATGCAATTAATATCATCTTTAAATCTTTTTTTTTTTCCTGGATGGTGGTTTTGGGATGTAGTCAGTGCACTGTTATCAGCCTATTACTGCCCAAATTCATTTGGTTTGGGTTTTTGTTTCTTTTTTTTTCCTTCTTACTTAGCATAGTGCTAAAGCATATCAAATGCAGAAGGGCCTAGAACATGGCCCATGAAGCCAAGAGAACTGCCTCTGCTTTTCAAAAGGTGTTGAACTTTGGCCCCTCCATCTCCACTTTTTCCCTTCTTTGGTTGTAGTTTTGGGGACATTGGCTTCCAGGTGAGGCCCTCAGCTATTTTTTTTTGTCAGGTTTGGGTTTAAACTCTGAAAATTTGAAAAAAAAAAAGAAGTCTTCCCCTAGAAGAAAATTGATTGCAATCCTAACCTGCTAAATTCCAGGGAGAATTAAAGATAGGCATGATAACCTCGTATTACTTCTATAAATGTGAAGCACTTTAAGTTTCATGCATCTTCTTAATATTTTTAATGAGGTTGAAGTGATGTTTTGGATAGTGGCACCTGCCTGCTTTTTACTTTGTATTGCACATTGGTTGTGTCTGTGCAAACCTGTGTGTGGTTGAACTGCCAGCTGTTAAAACAATGTGACACTTTACATGAAAATCACCTGTTTCCGGCTTTAAATACCTTCACAGATGATGCCTGGTCCCTCATGGAAACTTCTCTGAAGCTGCAACTTTGTAAAAGAAGGGAAGAACACTCGTGATTGATTGGACAGAGAATACATCACTTAAGTTTTGTTAGTTTGTCCTGTCTTCTCAATTTTTTCTCACTTTTTTTGAAGCTAGACAAACTTCTGAAAGCAAGATGGCAGATGGAGAGGAAGCAAAAGTTTGTCTCTCTCCCAGAGCATTTCTGTTCAGAGGATTATTTGACATAAAGTGCATACTTGAGATCACTTATTTGTGTCACTGTGATTTACGATTTTAAGAACCACTTGGTTGCTCTGCAAAAGCAGCAGAGGCCACTCCCCACTACCAGGTGTTGCTGGCTGGGGAAGAGTGTGGGAAGCAACAGAGGCAGGGAGCATTCCTTGGGTAATAAAAACAGAGACAATAGAGTATAAAATACATTCACAGGGAGGGGAAGGCCTGGGTGCAGAGCAGATAATTGCTGGTGAGGACTCTGGATTGCCTGCTTGGATACAGAGGGATTTGTAGCTTATTCTCAGAACTAACAATGAGGCACGTTGTCCTGACCTGATAAAGCCTCTTAGCTTTTATATCTCTGCATCTGTGTATGATTAATCTGTAAAATGGGCAATCCACAGTTTAAGAGTAGGCTTCAGAAACATAAAGCTCTGTCATTGTTCAGAAACTTGCTGACAGTCAAAGACAAGTCTTGTTTGCTCTTTGTAGATAAGTCCATTAAGTAAAGGTTCTGTGAAAGCTGGCTTTTAAATTAAGTGCTTGCTTTTGGCATGAAAAGGGACATCACAGTTTCCAAAGTTTACTGATTTCTGGGTATTTTTATCTCTCTCTCTCTCTCTTTCTTTCTTTTTTTCTTAATAATATGTGCATATTAATAAATGATATATTTTTAAATACTTATTCCTTCCTGTGATGCACGTCTCTAGTGAAATGAAGGCTTGATGCATCATATCAAAATAGCAAATGGTATCTCTTAGAAACATTAAAAAAAATACAGAAGATATTTCAATTTGCCTTGAAAATGATCTCTTGATGTTGTTAATATCTCCAGTGCTTAGCTAAATACTGCATTAGGTTATAATTAATTTAAATTAAGCTGGTTTAATTTATGGATATTACAAGATACTCCTCAAGCACTGCTAGCAAATATAAGCAAGCACTAAACATTTTTTTACTTCTAGCCTGCCAAAGGGAAGTGTTTGGATTAGAATGTACAACTTAATTCAGGACCCATATAAAAAAGTTGGTTGGTTTCAGGAAGAAATAGTGAATGTGCATTAGCAATTCTTCTTGGAGAGAATTTGTTAGTATTGTTTTAATCTTTAAACTGATTCAACTTAAAAAAATATCAGCAAACAATGCTGTCTGCAGGGGTCCTATTCTTGCATGTGAACAGGCTTAAAAACCTCACAGAGATAATAAACAGGATTTAGGGGCTAAAGAGAAGTACCATTTACAGTGCTCCAGTTACAACTCCTATTTCTTCAACATTTCCATAACTAGACGATAGCAGCCAGCATTGTGATATTTTGCTTCTGACAGGGTTTTCTTAATTCTTCTCATGGAGCCATAAATGACAGAAACAATGAGGGCCTTGTTTGTGCTCTGCATGGTGTGGCTGGGAATGCATTTGCATTCTGTGAAAAAAGAGTTTTGTTTTCTCACGGGACGGTTGTAATTGATGCTGGAGAACTTTATGGTCCATGGTGTTGGAAATCAACTGTCCTTGTAGAAAAGGGCCGTTTAATTAACACTGTCAAAATATGTGTACTTCAAAATACAGGCTACCTGTCTGTCCTTGTATATTTTGAATGCCTTGCTGGGAGCAGTGGAGGGGCAAATATTACAGGCAGTGCTGGCCCCTCACGGTCTACAACAGCATTTAGAGAGTATAAATTACTGTGTAATCCTTCCCAGAAGCACACTGTTGTTCTAATAGTGTCTTTTGTTTCTGGATTGCAGATATAAATGAGTGTGAAAGCAGCCCATGTGTCAATGGTGCCTGCAGGAACAACCTTGGATCGTTCCACTGCGAATGTTCATCTGGCAGCAAGTTGGACCCTACAGGGCTGATTTGTATTGGTGGGTGTTTCCTCCTTTTATTTTCCCTTTCTATAAATAAATACATATATATATATATATTTATGTACACGCATATTCTACATATATATGCAAATGTTTGTATCCTTTGAGGATTCTATTGGAAAAAAAGCAGAATGCTGCAGAGATTTTATTGGAGTAAGCAGCAACAGTTGCTTGCAGGATGTCATTGGCATTATCACCAGAAGCCATTTATTAATTATGGTTTTTTCCTTGCCTTTCCAAGAACACTCACAAGGATTGCAGTCATCTGTACTTTGCAGATGTTCATGAGCTGCCATTGTTTCAAAGTATTTCTGTAGCATAATTGAAATTATTGTAGGATATGTGTGCTGCTCCAGCTGGATTGCAGTGTCATCAATAACTGGGTGTCATTAATAAGTGGGTGATGCTAATTTTAAATGTTACTTTTGTTTTCAGATGGATTTGTTTGGCATTTTTCATTCAAATTTCCTGCCTTGTCAGGATTTTCTTAAGATGGAAAAATGAATGCAAAGACTCAAGTTTCTCTTTAATGGTGGAATTCTTTCATGCCTTCATATGTTTTTTGAGTGAATGTTACTTTTGTGCCTAAGCCTTGTCTTATATTTCCTTGTAGCATCACTGGCTGCTGAAGTTTATTATTGTTTTTGTTCTTTTCATGTTGTGCTAATTTCTTGATATAACCACACTAACCTATGCTTTTTTGTACCTCTTATTTTTAATTTTCTTTTGTTCTCACATCCAAAGGGGCCACAAGTTCACCAAGATCCTAACTATAACAGTGTTCTGGATTTACTTTGCAAATGGTTTTCATTGGATTGTTTACAGTGTGAGGTCCCATTTGGCCTGGATAGCAGTGATAAATAACATAAAATATAAACAAACCAAAAAAAGTAGCTGAGTAGTCAGATAAAAACTGAAGAACAGGATCCAGCTACATACTGTGAGCCTAATCATTAGTTTTTCATGTTGACAAAAATTGTCTCAGGAACAATGTTTTTGTACTGCAAGTGTGAATATGTTAAGACAGGAGGGTCAGAAGTAGAGCTAATGAAAGACATACAGGGTGTTACTGCTGCAGCCCACTTTTTCAGCTTGGCTGAAATTTCACTGGCATTTGAAGCCTTGAGAGGAGGGCAGGCTGGGTTATTGAAAAGTGAGTGAGGGGCTGGAGGTTACAGGTGGTTGATTTGCTGTGTGGAAAAACTTACAGATGTTCTTATCATATGTATGCCATTTTAAATCTCAAGTTGATTTTCCCCTATTACCACTGTAGAGAAAGACTTGTATGTTGATCCTAATTTTTTTTTATTTTTTAATCAGACTGCCTCTATAAAGCACTGCTGTAACAACAGATACTTTATTCCAAAACATAAATGAAGGGCTAAAATAGTACTGTGGTTTAGGATTTTTTTGTATTGTACATAGGAGTGATCAAAGCAACGTAATGTCAGATTCTGACAAGCTTTTTTTTTACTTTCAAATTTGCTCTCATGTCAGAACCAGAATCAGTACTACATTATTCAGCGTAGATGTAAGCCATTTGCCTCCTTCTGTGAACTTTCCTGGGCAGAGAGAAAAATGCTTTGCTCATATTACAGTAAGAATGCAATTCACAGCATTTGTACTGAAACCTTCAGCAAATGAGCACTGTAAGTTCAGCAGTTACAGTAAAAACTTTCAGCAATAATGTTGACATATTTTGCTTGCACATGGGCAGGTTTTGCAATATTAGGACCATGCTTGTGGAGGGGAAGAAAAGTGGAATTATTTTTGAAGTATATTTGAAGTATACAAGGGTTTCATTGCTATTTTGGGAATTGCCCATACCTTAGGGTTACTGCCATTTGTGCTTTTTGGCAGATACACTTTTACATGCTTTTTATACATATTTTAGTCAAGATTCATGGAGTGCATACAGTGCACAGGAAGTAGGATGCCATCTGCCTGTAGTATGCACATATTCTTCTTCTTCAAGTCAGAATCAAAGAGATAAGAGCAAGAGAAGGAATGCTTTGATGTTGCATAATAACTCTTTCACTAAAGATTTTGTCTGGACAAAAGAGAGGATGCAAAATAAAGGAATAGCCTGAAAAAGATAAGACAAGCAGACTTTGGCAGGATAATGTGGATGCAGCTGGTGTGAGCAGAGGCACCTGCTAATTTGTAGAATTTAAATAATTTTTGAGATACTGGTTTTGATTTTTCCCTCCTATAAAGTTGGCTAGTAAAAGGAAATAATATTGAGCTCTGTATTTGTGCACTTGTTCAAATGTGGAGCTCTGTCTCACGCATTTGAGACCAATGTTAACCTAAATAATACAACTGGTTAACACTTAAATGGTAATGAAATACCCTGCCCAGTTTCTGGGGCTGATTTCAGTCACATTCTTGGGCGAGTTCTTTTTCTGTTGCTTTACCCAAAGAAAGGTTGTGCTCCCTGTGGTCCACATAATTTTTTAGCGTGGCAATTTTGTAGAAAAGTTGAAGCTGTTTGGAAAAAAATAAGTTGGAATGATTCTTCTGTCTTAAGCACATTGTTCCTTAACATGAGGTATTAGTAATACATCTGGCCTTTTGCACATGTGATATATGTAAATCTTAAACCCAAATCCTATTCTTCCATTAGTCATCAAACTAAATTTGTCTGGGTCACTTGCTTAGCTTTGAACTCTGAGTATGCACCTGCATTAAAACCCTACCCAGGCTGATCTCCCAGTTTGGGTCTGACCTTACAGGCTGCTTTTGCTGTCTGGTCACCAAGCTTGTTGTCTGCCTCAAGAAATGTTGCACCATTTGAGTGTAACAAGTGAGCGAGCAAAGGTGCAGAAGGTACAACTTGTAAAGTATGTACCTGATTTGAGATCTGACTGACATTTCAAAAAATTACTCAGGCACCGAAATAATAGATTTTAAGACTTGGAGATTTGGACACCTAAAAAGGACTTTCAGAGCATTTCAGGCAGCAGAGACAACACTTTGACTAAAAATCTTCTCTCTGCACAAGGGCTTTCTGGCCCATGGCAGAAGAGAGGAGCTGCTGCCTGATGGAGCTGGGCCCTCCCTGGAATGGGCTTACCCTGACCTGGTCTGGGTTTCCAGCCTGGCTGTAACTCAGGAGATGGATGTGCTGAGGCTGAGTCCTCAGGAGCAGAGAGTGGAATACAGCATAACAGGTGTGTTCAAAGTGCAGTTAATGCAGCACCAGAACCAGACCCCTAAAATAATATAGAACACTCCTACCCACCACATTTTATTTTTTTTTAAACTTCTTACAACCTTGAAGGCTCACCTTCAAGAGACACAAGAGCACCTGCATTTCAGAAAGGGTTCAGGCAGTCACCTGGGAAAGGCAGTCCCAGGTTGGGATCTCTGCTCTTGTTGTAACTTGTGTATTTTAGATAGATCAATCAGTAGCTGAATTAAATAAAAAAATCCACTGCAGTGTCTGGAAGACCTCTGCCAGCTGTGGGACCTGGATTGTAAAATGCTTCAAGCAGTGTCCTTTGTTGCTCACTTTTAGTGATAGTGCTATCCCTTTACACCAGTTCTAAACTAAAATGTGTACAAAATTACTCTTTTTTCTTTTAAAAGAGGGCTCGTGCTCCCTTGGTACTCTCCCTGCTGGTGTCATGGACATGGCATGCCAGCTCTTTTGGCTGTGACAATTCTGTATTGTTTTTGTTTTCTGTTCTGTTGCAGACAGCCTGAAGGGGACTTGTTGGCTTAATGTCCGAGACAACCACTGTGAAGTCAACATCAATGGTGCCACACTGAAATCTGAATGCTGTGCTACCTTAGGAGCAGCTTGGGGCAGCCCATGTGAATGGTGTGAATTGGGTAGGCTCCAATATCTTACATTTTTTGGGAGAAGGGAAGAAGTACCATGAGTAGATTCTTGTCATCTCTGTATGTAAAAATAAAAAACCAAACAAAAAAACGCCCCCAAGAAACCAAACAAAAAAAAACCAACCAAAACAAAACAAACAAAAACCACGAAAACCACCCCCCCCAAAAAATCCCTATGAAAATAACTTGTCTTATTTAGCATAACTTGCAATCTCCACCATCAGAGACCATTCTAATAACTTTGAAGCATACCAGGAAATAACATGTGAATAAACCTCTTAATGGTTACAGTATGTTTCATCTCCACAAGGACTGTGCATTGACTGGCATAGGGAGATAAAGGACTAAAACAGTAAAGTGAAATATCTGGTAAGATTCTGGAGCACCTTTTATGTTGTGGGCTGTTAACACTTTTTTCCCCAGCTCTTTTCAAACACAGAGCTTATGTACCATTTTTGATTGCAGAATAGTACTACTATGAGATTGCAGGGCTAGTCCTGGAAGCTGGAAGCAGGAATGCTAACTGTACTCTAGTTTATGGCAAAAATACTGATGCCCTTAAGGTTTGAATAATGCCACTAGCAGCTGAACTGGTGTCAGGATGTTTTATCCTCTTATTTTTAATTGGAACAGTAACTGTGGGCATGTGTGTCCCTGCTAACAAACAGAGTGCAAGCAGCATCCAGCAGAGCTTTTAACTGTGCAGTGCAGCAAAGATACTCCTTTGGACTTCAGGAAGCAGCATGGTCAGGTTAGACTGGTAAAACTGATCAAAACCTAATCAAGCTGGGCAGATAATTAGCTCAGATTGGGTGCATTTGGGCTCTGAATTTCCCATTCTGTAACTAGTTAAATTTCAGCAAGCTCTCAAATCACTATATGATGCTACATTATACATGCATATCGTAAAGTAATCTCATTGCTCAGATCCATTATTCGGCTTTGGTGGGGGGAAAAAAGATGATAATTGATGTTACTACAGTTTTAAATCTTCAGGCCTCTGAAAGGAATTTTACCTTTTAGCTACATGTGGCTGCAGAGACTGATCTGATGAGATGCTGATCATTTCACTAAGGAAAGCACAGGAGAAAGTAATGGCGTAGGATTTCATTTAGTCAACTATTCACTTGGTTTAAGTTGCATGTATGAGTCAATACTTTTCCTAATTGAGGAAAGAATACTCCCTGCCCTACACAGTCAAATTATTAGGGAATTCTGAAGATATATTTATTTTTTAATCTTCTGCCGCTACCTTCCTGTCACTCTAAAGAAGTAACAATTTCTTTCTTGCTTGATTCCAGACACAGCTTGCTCTAGAGGATTTGCCAGAGTGAAGGGTGTTACCTGTGAAGGTGAAGTTTTTTCTTCGTACTCAAGACTTCTTTCCCCCCTTTGCAAATGTGATAAAAGGGGATTTATTGTGTTGTTTCTTTCCTGTCACTTAAATTCCCCATAAAGCTGCAGCTCTCCCCGTGGGGTCAGCAGGTAACTGACCTCTTTGTGTCCCCACAGACGTAAATGAGTGTGAGGTTTTCCCGGGGGTTTGTGTCAATGGGCGGTGCATCAACAGCAGAGGCTCCTTTCACTGCGAGTGCCCCGAGGGGCTGACCCTGGACGGGACAGGGCGAGTGTGTTTAGGTAAGAGCACATCCCACTTTCCCTCCTCTTCAGCTCTGTCCAATATCTGTCCAAAATTGTTCTTCAAGGGGCTTGAAAGACAGCGTGGTTTATTTCTGAATTATCCCAAATAATATGCCTGCTTAGATATCAAATATCTGTGCCAGTTTAGAGAAAAGCTATTAATTCCTTCGAGGAATGCATTTGTTTTGAGGCTTGTTTTGCCCTCAGTGCAGTCACTAGGCTGTGCTAAAGTGCTGCTCTGACTCCTGTTCAGGAGCAGCAGTGTCCTGGGTAATGGATGGTGAGCACAAATATGCTGGTGCAAATTGGTCTTTTTTTCAGTGCACAGGCCAGTGTGTGGTTCTTCTCCTGGCATTTGGGTACACAAGTACAAGATTTTGCTTGCACACTTGGTTGATCTGTCTTTTGGTTGACCTCCTTTGCTGCAAATGGGATGGACCCTTGAGTATAATAACAATAATTAACTTTTCTGGAAACCCTACTGTTTTCTCCTTCTAACTGGTTTTAAAGTAAGCCTAACAACAATCAGTTTTTTTTATTTTTAATCTGTATTCACTGCACTCTTAAATTAATTTAGTAACATAAATATAGGGAGGATTTTTTTTTTTTACCACAAGAGCCACAAAAGGGTCATTTTATAAGTTAGAATTTCTGATACAGTAAAGAAATACATGTGTCTGTCCTGTCAAATACACATAGAAACCTACAACACATAGAAACCTACAACACATAGAAACCTGCATGTGGGGGTAAGGGTGTATCTTGATGTTGGGAGACAACGAAAGAAATTCGTGTACTTTTTTGTGGTACAAGAAAGACCCAGAAATTTAAGTGTAATGCAGTATTAGCAACTTCAAATGGCTGAACACTGTGCAGAAATGCAGAGTCTTGAGCAGAAGCTGAGCTTTATGTGTGCTTGTGCCTGAGAAATAGCTGAGGAGAGGGATAAATGCCTGGTGTTTGTTGTGAACCTGCAGATATTCGCATGGAGCAGTGCTACCTGAGGTGGGACGAGGACGAGTGCGTGCAGCCCGTGCCCGGCAGGTTCCGGATGGATTCCTGCTGCTGCGCCGTGGGGGCTGCCTGGGGCTCCGACTGCGAGCGCTGCCCCACGCCCGGCACCAAGGAGCACCAGGCTCTGTGCCCCAGGGGCCCTGGCTTCTCCAAAAGGGGGGATGTTCTGACTGGCAGGCCGTTCTACAAAGGTGAGCGTTCGTTCTTGTGTCTGAGGATTAATTACGGGTGCGTCCGAGAGAGTATCCTGAGGAAATTCCAGGATTTGGGGCTGTTTGTTGGGGTACTCGAGAGATGTGGTAAAGGTACTTGCCTGAAAGAGCTGATGTTACAGGTGGGGGGAATCTCTTCTTTCATGGGAGCTTGAGAGGAAAAGGTGCAAAGTCTGAATGGGGTAAGGAGAAAAAGGAAATTCCTGAAGGGAGAGGAGCTCTGAATTACGGCAATAACACAAAATACGCACATTTTTTAAGGCAGTGCTTTGCAGAGAGGGTCAAATGAAGATCTGTGAAGTCAGGGATTTTAGATGTAAACATAAACTATTACTAAAATTTGGCCAGTGCTCTCTGAAGGAGATTGAAGAAGGATGGGTTCTTTCTCTGGATTAAAGAATCAGTAAGTGATGAAAAGGGGAGGGTGTCTGTTGTGTTATGATCATGAGGGCAGTGACAACAAGTATCTGCAGTGATAAAGGAATAAATAAAAGTATTTTGTCCAGTTTTTGCCAGCTTCACCTCCTGTAAAGCAACAACAAAACAGAACAGGCTGGAAAATGTTAAGGCACCAGACCTAAGTTACTTTAGATGGCTAAAATCTGAGAAGAAAAACTGTAGATTTCTGTATGCAGAAGCTGAGGTGATCCAGAAATGTGTTTGGTTTTTTGTTTTTTTTTTTAAAGAATGCATTCTGAAACATGTGTCTTGAAATATTTTGAGTTGCTTGAGAAAACTACAACAGATTGGACCTCTGCTTCACCATAAGTTCACCAACTCATTAGCTCTGATTTTCAGGAGTTGTTACTCTCAGGCAAAGCTCTTAAATTTCATTGGTGATTTACTAAACAAATAAGGAAAATAACAACAACAATAATAATTATAATTTTATCAACATTTGTTTAATTTAAAAAGTTAATCAGTAATTATTTTATAAATCTTGTCTAGGCTGAGATTTTCTGAGGTTTGGCTTCCTGTTTCTGCCTTCATATTTGGACCAGTGTTGTGTTCCATTCGCACAAAAACATAGGAGATAGAAGTTTATTTCATTGAAGATGTTTCTTCAATGTTAAGGACATTTCTTCAGCAAATTATATCACAGAGTGTAGAAAAACTCATCCAGCTTTGTCCTGTGCAAGATGCCTTGTCTTGGTTTGAAGACAGGTGTCTGCTAAGGAAGGCAGGAGCCTCCCTTGGAATGGAAAATGGAACCCCCTTCCCCCGAATTATTGTAACTTTGAAATTAAGGGGCTTTCAGGCAAAGATATGAGAAATAGGAATAGCAGTTCTTTACTAGTGTGTATAACAAGGCAACAATACAAAAACACCGGCTTAAACTGACAGAGTCAGGATACAACCTGACACCCTGTTGGGCAGGGTGGTGGTAGCAGTCCGATTAAATGGTGGCTGCCGTCCTCTTGGGATGATAGATATGGTTGTGTCGAAGTGATGATCCTGTAGAAGGGTCTGGTCTTCCTCTGAAGGTCCCATGGTGGTTATGGAGCGCTTGTCCCTAGGGAATCCAGTAGGTAAGGGCTGCCTGTGCTGTTCCAAACCTCAGATTATATCCAGGTTCCTCCTCTGGGCAGAGCATCTCACAATGGGGTGATGTAACTTTATGAGTCTTGCAGTGAGGCTTGATGGCCCATTAGCAGGAGATATCCCCGGAGGGAGTTATCAGGGATGCGTCATGGAAGAGATAAAGAACCCTGCCCCACCTGGTTTTAACAGATGGCCATAGAATACGTACTTCTGGTTGCATCTTACATTGTAACCTAAGACAATCCTTCAACAGTTTATGCCAGCCAGCATTGAGGAGAGGTGAAACATTTCACTTGATATTCTACAGAAGAAAAAATACCCTTTTGAAAACTGAGCTCCAGGTACAACTCTGGCAGTCTCAATTTAAAAATCAAACCAAATCAACCAGGTAACAGTTGCATATTTTACAAGCTGGCTCAGGAATACCAGGAAAATTGATTGTGTCACAAAGCAAACTTGAGCACAATACAAGTACCAGAATTTCAGCTCAGAGAATATCAATGAATGTCTTTGACTGCTGATAAACATAAACTTTTAATGACGGGTTTGGGTATTGTGAAGCAAAGAAAGCACAAATAGTCCGAAAGGCAGGGAAACATCTCACTTCTAGTTAAATCCCCAAGGATGTCCCCTCTAACCCAAACCCTGCCTTTTATGCTCGGTGCAATTGGTAAAAACGAGAAGGAAATTCCCATTAATTCCATATATTTTTGTGCTTGAGAATGTTCTTTTCTTTGTTTTTATTAATAGATATCAATGAATGTAAAATGTTCCCTGGCATGTGTATGAATGGTAAATGTAGAAACACGATTGGAAGTTTCAAATGCAGATGTAACAGTGGGTTCACTTTAGATATGGAGGAAAGAAACTGTACAGGTGAGTAAGTCTTGCATTTTCCACAGCTTTCCTTAGAATCATGGAACAGTCCTAGTTGAAAGGAACCTGAAAAGACCAACTCCTTCAACCTGTTGTGGGGAAAGGGAGCCCAGATGAGATTATCTAGCACCCTGTCCATCTTGGGAACATCCAGTGATGGGGACTCCACCACACCCCTGGGGCTTTTTAAAGGGACTTGCTCTTGTGGCATAGTTTGGTGATCTGGAAACTTAATGCCATTCATTTCCTTCATTAATCTTTGGACAGAATGGCCAATTGTCTCAAGTTTCCCTTTCAGAAACTGATTATTTAATAAATGCAACACTTTTCTCTTTTTATAATTGGTGTCAAAGATGCTCAGGTCGTGCTGTATCAGTACAACCTGAAAAATCAATAAGGATCATGAGCGAAGCCAAGTTTAATGTTCTGACACAGAGATTATCTTAATTTACATTCCTTACTCTCTGGTCATTTTATTACCAAATGAACTTAGAGACTGCAAGTTAATTTTCATTAAGATTTGATGGCTGAGGACACACAAAGGCACCTCTGCAATTCTGAGACCAGTGCAACGTTAACTCAAGAAGATACAGATACGTGCATTTAATTTAGAAGTTTAGGATTTTGTTCTTTACTGTCTTGAAAATTTGAAGATAAGCTTGACAGTTCTGTGGCTGTGAGAATTTGGATGCCTGCATTGTGGGTGGCTCTGTGCTGAAAATGAAGGAGGTTTTGTTACAACACACAGGCGTCCATGAGTGTGTCTGAGTAATAACTATGAAGTGTGGGTGGTAAGGCATGTTCACTGAGGTTGGTCTGGATGCTAATGTTGCTCTAGCTGGTGATTTCCGTGTTTTTATAGTGATTGCATTGATGAAAAATGCATTTAACAAACTTTATTTCTAAACTAACAAGAATAGGTCAGAAAACTCCCTGCAAAAGCTTTTTTTTAAAATTTGTTCCATGGTGATGAAATTATTCCACTGAGCAGCTGTAGAGAAACAGGTTTTCTTAAATAGGTGACTTTTTTGCTTGTTTTAAGTTAGTGAAAAATTGTTTATAAAGTTTGTAGGAGCCCAGATGCTCAGTAATGCCCCAGATCTGCCACGTGGGTCTGGCACCTCCACGCATCTGTGAGGACTGAACTGTCATCACCCAGCAGAAACCTGTCCATGGGCAGTGACACAGAGTCCTCTCCTGCAGCACTGACGTGTTTCACTGGATCATATCCACATTAAAATTCCTCTTTAGATTTCTGACTCACTACCAGTGTGTTTTAAAAAGAGCTCTTCTTTTCTTGCTGCAGTTTTTCACAGTACGTTTCATTCAAACTTAACTAACAAGACAACCAGTGAACTGTAAGTCTACCTTTGATAGGAGCTAATTCCTAATGGAGAGGGTGTATGTAGGTTTACAGTGCTATGACTACATAAATATCTTCATAATAATCAAATTATAATCAATGGCACTGTAGTTGATACCTCTGTGACAGTGACATCTCAGAATTTCTTACACTTAATTACTTCCTTAAGAATCTAACCTTAAATTACACTTAATGGAAGCAGACTTGTGTGCCAGAGCTCACAGTCTTCTGAGTCTTGGATTATAATTTCTCAGCGCAGAGCTCCAACAGCACACAGCAACCAGGAACAACCCCCTCCACCTTTAGCTCCTCCCAGGGCTTGATTTATAGGGCTTGTGCCCGCCCTGCAGCCACAGCTGCTTGTAGGAGGTTAATGAGCCAATAATTGGATCCTGGTGTGGATCCTGGTCTTGAGTGAGAGTTTGGCTAATGCACACCAACAGGGTTTAAATACATTATACAACAGACTTGTTGCACAGTTTATTGTGACCTGAGAGCTCTGAAGACACAGCCTTATGAATCTTTCATGAACTGTTTCACATAATCAGATGTTTCTATAAGTAATTAGTTTTTCTCTGTCGATTTGCATACTGTATATGGTTTCTGTAGACTTAATTTATAGTGGCCAAGTGTTCATTTCTGTGAGAAGTAGGATAACTTTAAACCCAGTTTGATTTTTCTACCTCTCCACTGCTATGAAACAGACATTGATGAGTGCAGGATCTCCCCAGACTTGTGTGGAAGTGGTGCTTGTGTCAACACTCCTGGCAGCTTTGAGTGTGAGTGCTTTGCTGGCTACGAAAGTGGATTTATGATGATGAAGAACTGCATGGGTAAGTGTTGCCAGGGTGCCCTGGAGTCTCCATTTGCTCTGCAAAGCCTGGCTGTTCTCTGAGCTGTACTAACTCTGCCACACTGAACACTTCAGATGTGTCATTGTTGTGACTTCGTGAGCAAATGAGTCAGATATGCAGTTTATAGGACAGATAACTGAATTAAGTATATAGCCTTGCTTGTTCTTTATGCTAATTACTTATACCCTTAAGAGACACTTACTCTGTACAGATATTTTAGAATAGCAGCAACACTTCACACAATTAATTTAAAAACTGCTAATGGGGTACCCAAATATTTGGTAAAGCTAGGACTAGAAAGCTGAAGTTTCAAAAGCTGTGTCATACCCTTTTCATTGATTCTTCTAGGACTCAAGAAATTCTCACAGCATTTCCTGAAAAAAAATTACATCTCTTTAACCTGTTTAAAGTTGTTAGAACATATCTGGAGACACCAAAAGTTACTAGCCACCTTAAAAAATATTGACTTAGACTCCTGTCACCTTTGCTTGTTTTCCTGCAAATTGTGATACTTCTAGACTTTCCTGGGAGTCCAAAAATGTGAGTGCATCCTCCACCTTGAACATCTTTTGATCACATCTCCATCCATCTTCTCTCCATCCTCACCGGCAGCGTTAGCTGGTTTTATCAGGTTTTTTGAGTCAGATATTCAGTTTGCCTTTGTAAGCTGTGACAAGAGTATTTCACAGTCACACTAAGAATCATAAAAAAAAAAAAAACAAAAACACCCATATATTTTTATAAAGGGCAACATCCAAACAGTTGCTGCCTTTGCTTGTGTCTTGTGTCTCACTGAATACCTAATTATAAATAATGAATTTCTGCTTTTCTTGAGAGGAAAAATACCAATCTTTAGAGTTAACAATGATTTATAGCTTTTTGTTTTCCCTGTTGTGCAGCATGAGGAAAGGAGCAACACCATGAAACAATCCTTTTGTTTTGTCACTTGTAGACACCGGGAATTGCTTTTCTCTTCGTTGCCCCTTAGTAATGATTTTATATTTGCACATCATGGTTTCTTTGCAGATATAGACGAGTGTGAACGCAACCCTCTGCTGTGCAGAGGTGGCACCTGTGTGAACACTGAGGGGAGTTTTCGGTGTGACTGTCCCCTGGGGCACGAGCTGTCACCATCACAGGAGGAATGCTTAGGTGAGTTTCAACTCAGGATAATAATCTTCAGCTTGGAGAATGGTTATTTCTGCTGTGAAAACATCCAGTCCCTGGCAAGGGTGGGTCCCAGGAATCTCTTAAACAAATAAATGCTCCTCCTTTACAGGAGTATTTTCAAATCAAAATCTGAAATCCTGTAAAATCCTCAGTGCCAGTAATGCTGTTGACTCCAAAGAGGAGTCTTTTAGCAGGCCTCTTAGGGGTTACTTAGCAACTCAAAGGACTGTACCACTTATGGCAGCAGCTTTTATCAGTCACAAAAAAGTGTTGTCCCTCGTTGAAATGCATCTCTCCTTTAAGCACACAATTCACCAAAATGATGGAAAAAAAGAAAAATAAAGCCAAAAAAGAAGCATGTTATCTCTTTGTCTTCTTTTCTTGATGGAAAATACCAGACTTGGTAATTAATGCCCACAGCACACTCTGTAATTAATGCTCACAGACTTGAATCAGGGAAGATCAATCTTTGGACAGTGGTTTAAACATGCTGTGCAGAACTCCATTCCTTGAACTGGAACATGCCAAGAGCCAGAAAGAAACTGAATAAACCTGAAACCCACCAATTTGCAGTATTACCTCTCACTCACCCTGGAATTTGAGCTGTCAGAGCTGTTAAATATTCTGAATTGCAACTGATATGAATGACTCTTCCCCAGATGTAAATGAGTGCTCGTTGAGTGACAGTCTCTGCAGAAATGGCAAGTGTGTGAACATGGTTGGGACGTACCAGTGCTTCTGTGACTCTGGCTACCAGCCCACTCCTGACAGGCAAGGATGCACAGGCAAGTGTTGTGCACCTGCACGTGTGACTTTGTGCTTCAGCTGCATTGTTCCATCTGTCCTTGTTTTTGTTTAGTTCCATACCTCCCTTTTGAAAATAATCAGGGCTGTCTTGTCATCTGCTGCGAGGGTTATCATGAACAATTGTGGACTCAGAAACATAAAGAAGGTATAAAAAGGTGGTTGCTGTACTGAACTCTGCAGAATACTTTGGGAGGAATTATTCTTCCTGTACTACTCCATTGAAATCAGAGGCTTGAGCTAACAACTAGAAAATAGTGCTACATTTCTTGATAAAGCAAGAAAAGCCCCATGCATTGATCGTTTCTCTTTCACTTTTTATCGTTATCACATGCATCTCTTAAATCCTTCACTATAATAATACTGAATTATGTAGCTGCCAGCATATCAACCCCTTGCAAAGGACAACAGCAGTATTGAGAGTGTTTTTTTATTTGCTTGTTATGGTTCTTTTTTTACAAAAATATTAATTTGTGCTACATAACAAGCTTGAAGTTTTTCAAGGTTTTCTTTTCTTTCCTTTCCAAACTTCATTTTTTGTGCTTTTTTTCACACCCCTAGCAATACACAGGAAGAAAATCAACATTTAACATAGCCACTTGCTCCCACAGACGAAAAAGCAGTTGAAAGAGGGGAAAAATGAACAAAATGTGAATCAGAGACAGTAGAATGAGAATAAAAATTCAGACTGGAACCACTGATAAACTGTTTAATGTAAAATGTAAAGAGAATATGGTTTATTTCTTATAAAAGTAGACTTACTGCTACCAGTGTTGCTTCCCCAGATATTGATGAGTGTACCATAATGAATGGAGGCTGCGACACCCACTGCACTAACTCAGAAGGCAGCTATGAGTGCAGCTGCAGTGATGGCTATGCTCTGATGCCAGATGTCAGGACATGTGCAGGTAGGTTTTTATACCTTAAGAGCTCCCAGCATCCTATCTTTCAGCCAAAATCAACGTGGTGTGCTAGCTCATCTGTGCCAGTGACAGAATTATCTGTTTGGGTTTTTTTTTTCCCCCTCAGATATTGATGAATGTGAAAACAATCCAGATATCTGTGATGGTGGGCAGTGTACCAATGTCCCAGGGGAATATCGCTGTCTCTGTTATGATGGATTTATGGTTTCTATAGACATGAAGACTTGTGTTGGTGAGTAGCTGTGTGCACCAAATTTGGTGCAAGTCCAAAAGTCCTGCAGCTCGTGTTTCAAGACGTTCTTTCTGCTGAACCCTTGAAAGTAGGTATTGAAATTATGTATATTATTACAAAAAAACCAACCTGTATGCCTTTTGGTAAGTCCTTGACGATGAACCAGATCACACAGTTAAAAAAACGATTTGGGTGATTTTACTATAATGGAACACATGTACTGAGAAGGGATTAGTTGAGGGGTCCAGAAAGGGGCACTTCAAAAATTGTTCTTTGGAAGAAAATTATTATGATCAAAAGTGATTCTTGTAAGAAAAAATTTATTTCATAGTCCCTTAAATAGCATTCAAAAAAATGTGAAAACAACTGGTATCTGTTTTACCACAAAACAGTGGTATTTGGACTACGTTTATCCTTACTTGTTTTAGGGAATTTACAGAGTGGAACAGCTGAAATATATTATGTTTAAGAAAAATAAATGCCTCATGTAGTAGATATTTTCACATGAAGTAAAGTGTTCCAAAATGACAATAATGTCCAACTAACGGTTAATTTATATTCACCTATAGATGTGAATGAATGTGATTTGAATTCCAACATCTGCATGTTTGGGGAGTGTGAAAACACCAAAGGCTCCTTCATTTGTCACTGTCAAGTCGGGTATTCAGTCAAGAAAGGAGCCACAGGGTGCACAGGTAAAGCAGATTTCCAGTGAATGTGTCAGATATATTGGTTGGCTTCCAGGTAAAAAAAATGCACGAGTGTTCACACACGAGAGAGAGATTGGTATCTGTACATATTTATGTATATATGAGTGTTTCGCATCTGCTAGCATGTGCCAGACTTTTAAATGGACTGTTCCTTCACCAGTGTCAATGCTGGAGGCCCCTTACAGAACTAATTTTAAAGGTTTTATCAGTACAGGTTGTGTGAACAGCCATGTTACAGAACATGGCTCGGGGTGGCAAGGCTGCAGTTGTGTTGGAAGTATTTTATCAGTGCTCATTTGTCACCTGTACCTGGAGGATGAACTCGCCTCTCGACTCAAGCTGCAAGGAGATGACCATGTGGTCTAAGGAAAGAACAAGAGGGGAAAAAAGTAAACAAAAAATCCTTCAACCTGTGCCAACAATTTTTAAAGATCTGTAGTCACTCATAGTCACTCTACAAGTTCCTGTGATAGTTAAGCAGTACTTTATCTTGTGCAAGGTGGGTTCACTGCTCTCAAGAATCCAGCCTCATCCAAAATTAGTCTTGTGGGAACGCTGACAGAATTTCTCCTACAATTTGGTGTTTAGGAATTTGTTCTATAACTACTACAACCGTGGGCATATAATTTTTTTCATAACTAGAAGGTGACTGTGCACCCAAAGGCCTCACCCGGTTGTAGACATAAAAAGATCAGCATATTTCATATTTCTGGAAAAAATTAGTTAATTTCAAGCTGAAAAGCACTTGGAGGAAAGCAGACTGATTGCCATGTTTACAAACCAAGAGCAAAAATAAAATGCAATTGTCACTCCTTTTTACAAATACAGAATACAAAATAGTTTGCTTGTATTATTCTGTGTTCTTAAAACATTAGTTTTTTAAGGGACTGCAAACCTTCACAGTGGAAATATGTGAAAGGAACAGATTTTTTAATATTCTGATGTAAACACTGATGGTTTGTTTTGTGCTTGTAGATGTGAATGAGTGTGAAACTGGAGCTCACAACTGTGACATGCATGCCTCATGTGTCAATGTGCCAGGAAGTTTTAAATGCAGTTGCAGAGAAGGTTGGGCTGGAAATGGCATTAAGTGTATTGGTAAGTATATGGAAAATAAAGCTTTTTCCTCTCTCCCTTCCCACCTTTTTCTTTTCTGAAAGCATGTAATGTGACTGTGTGATTAGTCCATTAGAAACAAAGAATTATTCTTTTGTCTGTACCTTGTGGTCAGATGGGTGTGAAAGATTCTTACGTTCCACAGATTTGGTTTCGAAGAAAAAAATCTTTTTTGTATCTCAGAAACTTGACTGTATAACATTTTGCTGAATTAACTACATATTTTGCAAAGTTGAAATACAACTGCTACTAGAATGTGCAAAATAAAAAAAAAATTAAATGGAATTTGTTTTATGGCTTACCGTCAGTAAGATATTTCCATTACTTCACACATTTTTTAGTAGATGTCCTGTAGTATATTTAGTTTATAGACCCTGATATAAACCAGATTGGACTGGAGGAGTGGGAAACATGTAACTGCTGGGCTGGTAGAGTTGCATATGTCCCCTTGCCTTCATGCTTTAGTTTGGTGGGTGAAAGATTGTAATACTTGCTTTTTGTTTTCAGAATGTTTTGGGATCTATGGAAGAGGAGCTTCATTTAGTGATTAGGCTTTATTGATGTAATGTGCTAATAAAAATCACTGTAATATGAGATTTCTTGTTTCTTCTTCCTTTTTTTTTTCCTTCCTTTTTTACTTTTTTTTTTTCACCCACACCGACATTCAAGTGAATAGCTGGCATCAACTCTCATGCGGTTGCATTGTTTTCACTCTCTTCTACTGCTTGAGGAGGCTTTCTAAATAAGTGGCAGATTTTTACCTCACTAGGTTTCTTTGTTTGAGATTTTTTTTGTAACTATTTTTGAATTCAAGCTCTTTAACAGGATATTAACATCCAAGTAACGAGTCAGCTGAATTCCATCTGTTGCTCAGAAATATTTTGCCCAGTCCCTCTCGTGCTAATTCCAAGGAAGAAGTATTAAAATGGAGTCACTATAGATTAACCCTGTATCACCTAATAATAAATTTGTGTATTTATGGAGACATAAACCATGTTTGCAGTTGTGCTGGTTAGCTTGGCAGTTAATTGCCAGCCAGGTGTACTAATTGCTGTGCTGCTGCCTGCCCTTTCTGGCCCCGCTGTGCAGATCTTGATGAGTGCTCCAACGGGACCCAGCGGTGCAGCGCCAACGCTCAATGTGTGAACAGCCCGGGCTCCTACCACTGTGCCTGTGCAGAGGGATTCACTGGAGATGGCTTTACCTGCTCTGGTAAGGAGTTTTGTGAAACCTCACTTGTCCCTGGGTGTTTTTCTCTTGATTGGAACCTTTGTGAATTAGACCTAAGCCCAAAGTGCAAGACAATAAGTGTGAAAGTGTCATTTAAGATCAAGATTCTTCCTGCCTGCCTAAGAAATGCTGACAAAGGAACCTGATTGTTCTTTTGACTTGTGTGCCAGTTGGACCCACTGGGTCCATTTGTTGGGTGAAGTTCCTGTCTGCTGCTGCTTCCTCCTCCTCATCTTCATGCCAATTATTTTGAACTTGCATGTCCTGCTTGCAGCAGCCCCTCTAGTCAAGAATACTCTGTTATACTTCCTCTCTCTGGCATCATCTATTTTCCCCTCACTCTATTTCTAGAACAGGGTGTGATCATTAACATGGGACTTGTTAAAAAGAAAAACAAACCTGCAGTTAAAAACTACTGCTGTGATCTCTGCATTTAAATTTGTAGGTAAGTGCTCACTCTTAAGAATGGACACTGCTATTCACACAGTGAGTGACTCAACATAAACTGACACATATTATATAAAGTGTAAAGATTTCATTTTAAATATTAATTACTGTGTCTTGGGCTGCTCTGATCTTTATGACTTACAGAGTGGAGATGCAACATTTTCTCTGCTGTTGACTTTTCACATGTCCTGTATTTGCTCAGCATGTTTAATGGTTTGAAGGAATGCATCCTAATGATAGTAAAATACTCAGAAAACTACTGTGAATGCATTCATTATTGGCTAGCTGGCTAATTATAAATAAAAATTAATTTACATCTTAGAAAGAAGGTTTTCTGATTAGCAGTGTAAAGTTTTTTATTTGACAATAAGGACCTTCAAATATGACTTGGTTTTGTATTTCAAGTTTTTGGTTCATGAGCAAAAAGTTTTATCCCTATATCGAGCTTCTGTGTTTTTTTAAAAATCAGGTGTAATACTAAGTATATACTAATAAAATGAAGAAAGCATACAAAAACTTTTTTGGACAGTCATAAGCATACTTGACAAAATTGTGACTTCTTATGATGACTGCAATGGTGAATGCCCTCCTTTGTTGTTCTCTTTCTCTATAGCTCTTTTGGAGCATACTAGAAGAATTCCTAGTGTGCAAGCAGTACTTGTAATGTTCATCATCCTCAAAGAATATTTTCTAAAATGAATATGATAATAATTTTCTGTGTATAATTCACTTAGGAAAATTTGCCTTTTGAGTGTTTTTTATGTCAAAATAGCATAGCAATATATACCAGAAGGCAATGTTTTGACTTTTTAAGCAAGGTATTTAACTTATTTGTCAAGGTTAGTAGTATTGAATCTTAAAAGCTTGCATTACTAAAAAAATATATCATCTGTTAATGAAAAACAAGGAGTAAGGAATCGTGGCAAGGTGAAAGGAATAATTTTGGAAACTGTGTTTGGTGTTCTGCGTTCTTTCAATTTACTTCAGTGTATGTTTTGTTTTATAACTTCAGTGCTCAACAGCACTATTTCTTTCAACATCAGGATATCTTTATGTGCTTTTGCTGGTGAAACCTGTAGTTTCAGAGAGGTTTTCCTGTCTTCCACAGATGTTGATGAGTGTGCAGAGAATGTCAATCTGTGTGAAAATGGGCAGTGCCTGAATGCCCCCGGTGCCTTTCGCTGTGAGTGTGAGATGGGGTTCACTCCTGCCTCTGACAGCAAGTCCTGCCGAGGTGAGCTGCTGCTGCCTCAGTTTTGTTCTCTGAGTTTGGGTTGGCTGCTCTGAAGCAAAGAACAAGGAACAGGACCTCAAGCTGGAACGAGAGAAATCACCACATATTTCACATATAAGAAATTCCTTCAATGTGAATTATGTTGAAGGTTGCTTTCATCTTTTTATGAAGTTTTCCTGGCCTTTATCCATAAATCTGAGTAGAGGTTTGCCTCAGCAATTTTATATATATTTTTTTAATTACTTTTTTTTCACTATTGGATAGTGTGTGGAAAATCCTGTGCTATCTTTCTAGTCCAGTTCAGCTTCTATTCCCTATTGTGTTCTTATACTTTTTGTTTTTGTTGTTTAATATGACTGTATAGTAGATAAAAACATTTTAGCTGGTGCTCCAAAACTTTTTAACTTACTTCATATTAAGTGGTGGAAGCCACGTAACATCTTAGGAAATTAAAATTCTTGGTTAGATATGAAATACAAGTTTCAAAATGTAATCTGTAAAATTCAGTTCAGAGTGTGGCATGTTCTAACATTCAGGTGTACATGTATGAATCAGACTTCAGAATAATTCAGGTGCTTCTGAGGAATTACCTGTGCCACTGTGTAGTCAGATTTGTTAATCATTGCCATCTATTGTCAGTTATCTTTAATGAATTTCTTGGTGCAGCTCAGTCATATCACCGTGATGCCAATGGTCTAGAAAAAAATCCCTTAATAGGTCCAGTCTATTTCAGCCAACCAATGTTCCGATAAACAATGTAATTCTAATTTTTGGGTCAATGTGTTACTGACAATTGAAGGATTTTGGAGAAATGCTTGGTATATTACTGTGATTCCAGCAGAGATCTGAAAGAATTCCATTGATTAAATTGTGCTGTTGGAGAACTAGAATATCTGGGTGTTGAATACTTAAAAGAAGTTACCCTTTCTTTCTGTCATTTTGAAGTTGATATATTAATTTGTCCTATGATAGGGAGAGTCCTTGTCTGATTTCTACAATCAAGGGGCAAAATCCAAAGTCTTGATTTAGTGCAAGAATTGTAATACGGATTATTAGTCCACTTTCTTCAGAAGTCCATTGAGATGTCAGTACATTAGCTTCTCAATTACCTGATTTGGAGGTCATTCCATGGCTGTACTCCAGGGTATTTATAAATTTTAATTTCCAGATTAAATTGACTCAGGACTTTTGGATGTTAAGAGTTCATTTTCCCTAAAAATTGTGTTTCTCAAATTGCCCTCAGAAGTTAACCTTTCTCATATGCTCCTTTAAAGAGGCGTTTTATCACTTCTCAACCTCTGGTTGAGGCAATCCAGCCAGGTTAAAAGTAGATATTTTATTGCTGTAATAATTTTAATACCCCTTTTGCACATTGTGTGCAAAATTAGTTCATCAGTAGAGCACTGTACTCAGAATTTCAAATTAAGATTTGGCTGTGCTTTGTAAAATGATATTAATGCTTTCCACTTCCCTGTCTCTGCTAAAAATAATTCACTGGTACGTGCCAGAATTGCATTTGCCTTTTCCACAGCTGCTTTGTTCTGGCAACTTAAAAAGTCTTGCTGTCTGACAGTACATGGAGGGACTTTTTTCCACTCTTATCCTACTTACCATCAGCTCAGAAGTCTTTTATAGTTTGTGCCTAAAACCATAGCTTTGCAGTCTGTGCTGTCAGTGTTCAACTCTTTTCTACGCTGCAGCTGACAAAATCGTCCAATTTTCTGTCACTGTCTTTCAACTTGATTTCATCTTCAATTTAGATGAGCGTGTAGGCATTTTAGCTCATCTGTCTGTAGTTACTACATAATCTTTTTAATGTGGGCTTGAGAAAATCATAGATAATTCTTACTTCCTGTATTCCTATTTTTCCTGTATTCTTCCTCCAAGGAGGTGTAAGTGACTGTTGATGCCTACACCCTCTCTTTCTTCTTATTACACTTTCTTTACAAATATAAATTCACAAATAAAAAATCTGTGTAGTATTCTACACGACCTCAAAAATGTTAGCTTTTAAAATATTTTGCATGTGTCTCCTTTTGCTTTTAGTAGTATGACACATAATGATAATAACAAGAATAATAATAACAATAATAACAATGTAGTAATGCTTTTTAACTTTCTGTTCTTAACGTATTCCTCCAGACACCGATGAATGCTCCTTCCAGAATGTTTGTGTGTTTGGCACCTGCAATAATCTCCCAGGAATGTTTCGCTGTATCTGTGATGATGGCTATGAGCTGGATCGAACCGGGGGAAACTGCACAGGTAAATCACTGCTTTTCAGAAATATGTCAGGAAAAAAGGGTGGCTTCTTACATATGCAGGTGGACAAAGTTTATTCTTAGCTCTTTGGTGAATTATTTGTAAAACTTTTATTCGGTTTCAACTAAAATTCACTCGCATTTGAAATTTTCTTGCTCTGTTGTCTTAGGAAGTAAAATTATTATTTTTTTCCAGTGAGCAGATTTATGAATGTAGCTTCCCTATTTTAGATATCGATGAATGTGCCGATCCCATTAATTGTGTTAATGGTCTTTGTGTAAACACTCCTGGAAGATACGAGTGCAATTGTCCTCCAGACTTCCAGCTGAACCCTACTGGGGTGGGTTGTGTGGGTAAGTAAAAGCTTCCTGAAGTGTCACTTTAGAAATCACTGCTTTTATGCAAATAAGGATAGAAAAATAATAATTCCACAATGTTGCATATCCTGTTATATAGTTTTTAGTGTTGTCTCTCTCAACATCAATAACTATCAATGTTCTTGAAGTGCCAGTGACTTGGAGAGCACAATGGTACTGAATTCCTCCTTCTAGGTAAGGAATTACAGATGAATGCCTGCTGTTCTTTGCCTGGATCATTGTGTGCAGCTGTAATCACATGTGCTTTTTACACAGATAACCGTGTGGGCAGTTGCTACCTGAAGTATGGACCAAGAGGGGACGGGGGCCTGTCCTGCAACACTGAGATTGGGGTTGGAGTCAGTCGTTCCTCGTGCTGCTGCTCGTTGGGAAAGGCCTGGGGGAACCCCTGTGAGACCTGTCCCCCTGTAAACAGCAGTAAGGAAATGTTCTTGTGTTCTCCTGGTGCTGTCTTACTTTAGAAGGGATGGAAAAAGTGTTCATAGTCTTTTCCTGTGTTGGTGTACATTTGTCATGCAAGGCAAGTTCCCTGCCACTGTCAGAGGGACAGAGGTGCAGAGGTGTGGACCTGAGCATCACAGGTCAGGTCATCACTGACCTTTGGTCTTCTGTGACAGACTTGGTTCTCACAGTAATAAATCAGTGCTAACTTTAGAAGGCACTTGCCACTGCACCAGGGGGTACTTCAGGTAGTTTTGGGTGCTTTGTTTTGCTCTTACTTTTCTCCCATTAAAAAAAAAAAAAAAATTAAGAAATTTGCAGGTAATCTGCTGGGTGTTTTTGCTCAGCAGCTCCAGGCTGGTAGGGAAATAAATTAATGATGCTTAAAACTCAACTCATGGCTTTAATTTGGAGGGCTTTGTTATTCTCCAGAGAAGAGTGCTGATAACTGTTGTGTATGTGTGTCTAAGTCACTCTTGCATACTCTCAAAATTGTTACCTAATGATAGTTATCAGCTCTGTAGAGCTTTGAAGTTCTTTAATGAATTATACAACACAAATGTCAAGTATGTTGTTCTTTACAGCCTCATAATAGTAGGAATTCCAAGTTTAACATCTTTATCAGTGGCATACTGACATATTAAAGAACTAATCAAAACAGAAAGTATATGCCTCTGTAAGGACACAGTATAGAAAAATCAATATTGTTCCTGCCTTCAGAGTATCTGAGATGATGGCAGTAAAAGAAAGCAGAACTCCTAATCTTACATTGCTTTTCTGTTAATCTAATGCACTTGATTTGTTTTGTGTGAATAGGTCAAAAAAGTAGAAGCCAAATAACTGTAGGGAAGAACACTTATTTAAAACACAAGTGACATTTTATGATTCTGTTGTGTAATTTTATTTTTATGAGACTGATACGATGTCTCTTGTTATACTTTACTTTAGCTGAATACAATACTCTCTGTCCAGGAGGAGAAGGATTCAGACCCAATCCCATCACTATTATTTTAGAAGGTGAGTTTCTCATAAGTGACTGTGATGACTGGTCATAATAATAAAAAAAAAAAGGGTCATCTTTGAAGAGGAACTGCATTTCTCAGAAATCATTATATTTAGTGCAAAGCAAAAACCACTGTTAATGTGAATTGGAAAACAACATGAAAGGGCACACAGTAAAAGAATATTGAAGAAGTCCAACACCATTTCAGCAGGAAAACAATCTGGTGCATACCTTTTGTGTGCTTCCTTACTTTTACTGAATTTCAAAATTGGGCCCTGAAGGATAAGCCATTTATGGAAATTATAGCTCATCAGCAGAAGATGCAAGTGTCAGGAAATATTCATCAGACAAAGCAGCTCTGGTTCCAATAAATGGGCAGAGGTGAGGAATTAGATGCCAAATTCCTGTAAACAGCAATGGAACATGGGCTTAACAAGCTGAGACTGCTCCTTAAGGGCTGTTTCAATGGAAGAGAATGAGCATCTTATCCACACATTCCTGGAGAGCAATTTAGAAGCAAAAAAAAAAACCTCAAAACCACACATGACAGTTCAAAGCTACTAGCTGGCAAAAGTTCAGGGTAGTATTAAATTCTCTTCTTTCTTTTCATTCTGGAATGAAAATATGGTGAGTTGTGTTTTTTTTGTTTCCTTTCCTCTGTTTTCAGACATTGATGAATGTCAGGAGCTGCCAGGCCTCTGCCAAGGTGGAAATTGCATCAACACTTTTGGCAGCTTCCAGTGTGAATGCCCAAAAGGCTACTACCTCAGTGAAGAGACAAGAATCTGTGAAGGTTGAGTACCTTGAAGCCTCCTTCTCTGTTACAGTGCAGTTATTATGAAAACCACTAAGTTTTAGCCTGAAATCCATAAGTGGGCATGGCGCACCCCACCCTTACCTAGAGTTTTCCCTAAAATCATTATCTTTGGCACCAGTGAAATGATTAGCACAAAGCTTGAAATGCAACACTTGGATATAATAATGTTTATTTCTACATGTTGGACCTCAGCCATGTGTATTCAGTAAACTAAGGGGTTATTGGTAATTTCTGTCTTCAACACCTTGTATCCCCTGCAAGTTTTACTATGCTCCCTGCATTTTGGGTGTGAGAGTACCAGTTTAATTTACTCAGTGTGGAGTAAAGTTCATATTGGTTTTCCTTTTGTGTTTGAGATTTTTCATAACTGTAAGAACCAAAATTGTAAATTGACCCAAAAACTAAAAAGTGACTAACCCTGCTGTGAGAAGAAGGTGTGAATATCTTTTGTGAAGTTGAATTGCTCCTGTTTCAGTGGCAAGTTCAAGAACTTCGAGCTTATTTGGTGTGTATTCTCTTGCAGTTAAGAGAACTAAGGCTAGACTTAGATGTTAAAATCAGAGCTGTATTTTCCAAGCTAGTCTTTAAATGAAGCATTTGTGTTATCTTAATGTGGTTTATTTTCATTGTATTTCTCTGAAGCATTTGCTTGGACGTGGACATCTTCTCCCTTGTTAATTGTAATGTTTTTTTTCTTGGTCTCCAGATATTGATGAGTGTGTTGCACACCCTGGTGTCTGTGGCCCTGGCACCTGCTACAACACCTTGGGGAACTACACCTGCATTTGCCCACCTGAATATATGCAGGTGAACGGAGGACACAACTGCATGGGTACGCAAAATTTCATCTTTGCTACGACTGCATGAATTACACTGTCCGAGGGCCAGACTCTCTGCTTTGTAATTATTTTGACTATTTTCACCTCCCGGTTGTGTCATGTTGTCAGGAAAGAGAGCCCAATGACTGGCATGCAGCATTCAAGGGCTCTTGCTCCCTAACAGGGCTCACTGTTCACTGGTCATTTCCAAATGGTGGGATTTACCATACAAATGGCTCTCATGAGTATCTACACTGTGTTTATGATTTTTTAGGAGTTTGCCTTTTTCCCCCTTGTGTCTTTAAATGAAAACAGAAAATATGCCACATAAGTCTACAACAAGGACTGTAGATTACATCAATCCCTAAATTATTTTTAAATGCCTGTGTTTATGTTGCATTCAGAAAACAGAGTTAATGAATCATTGTCTGGTTTGGTAGGGGGTTGGTATTTACATAATATCACAATTATCATAATGTTGGTTACTTCATAAGTGGTTCTTTTCTCACATCCAGACATGAGGAAAAGCTTTTGCTACAGAAGCTATAATGGAACCTCCTGTGAGAATGAACTGCCCTTCAATGTGACCAAAAGGATGTGCTGCTGCACATACAATATTGGGAAAGCCTGGAACAAACCTTGTGAGCCGTGTCCAGCTCCAGGAATGGGTAAAACCTTCTGTGGTCACCCCATCTTTTTACTTCCTTTCCTAATCTGCTGCTTTGACCTATTGACTAAAGTTAACATTTCCTCCCAAAAGAAGTTTGACTGAGCAGTACTACTGCTGTTGAAGATACTGGCTGACCAGAGATACCTCCTGTCTAGTCTGTCTTTCAAGATAATTAATTTAGGAGAGTGTAATTTAGTTCTTGATAGCTGGAGACACATTTATCCTGGTAGTCCTAGTCCGTCAGAACATCAAGATTGGGTGTCATTATTGAGTGTAGGAAGCCTTTCTAGATTTTTCAGCTGTGTCTCACATCTGAGCATGATCTGCATGTGGAAGCATGGTTGCTTTCACATTTCCTCTGTTGAAGGTGCTGAACTTGCAAAAGCTCAGTAAGTAGGGCATTGCAATGGGAAGTAAAAAATTCTCTTCTATAAATGGAAGTGAAAATGATAAAGGACAGTTCATTTTCAGTCAGTCTTTATGGAATTAATTTCCTGGAATAAAACACCCTTGAAAGCTCAAATCAGAAAAATCATTGGTGAGAGAATCACCAGCTTGGAAGGAAACCTGGCATTCACTGAAAGATTCTTTACATTTAAAAAAAAAGAGCAAAGTTGCCTAGATAAAACTAAAAAAATCAGGTGTTTTGTGCAAACACAATTTATTGTTTAATTGACTTGCCCCAAGTTTACTGGTTTAGTGTCACTAAATCTACGCCTCTGGCGCTGTGATTTTAAAATAATCTGTGATTTTAGTGTAAGGAATGTATTACTTCCATTCCAAGTGGTTTATCCTGGTGACATGAGGTATACAACAGGTAATATAAGAAAGATTTTTACCTCACAATAAAGAGGAGGAAAATGGGACTGAAAGGAATAGAAAACAGCTTGTTCCTTCTCATTTTCCTTCTTAAATAGGAGGATGAAGGAGCGCTCCTAGCAGTCAGGAGTGGGAGATAGAAATAAGGTTGAGAGAGGAAATACATATTTGCTAGCACAGAGAGCTCATGAAATTCTTTCCCATAGTCATTTATCTAAATGTCATAAAATTGTTATAAAATTGTCATCGTGGTGACAACATAAGTAGAAAAATACAGCAAACTGCTAGCAGGGATTCATGCAATTAATATTCTTGGGTAGAAGAAAGAATTCTCCTTTTAAACTGGTGACACTGAAAATCTCAGAAACTTCTGCAGCTTTTAAAGATTTGTTAAAACCAAAATTGCTTGCTATCGTCCAAGCAGTTATGGAGTTTAAATATTTCCTGAAATATTTCAATATTGCCTTGTTAGCTCTTCTAAATGACTTCACTGTGTTTGCAGGCATGGTTGGACCTTTTTCACCATGAAAAGGGATTGTGTGAGGGATCTAGCACAACTTCCAAGTGTAAATGGTTGAATAGCTGCACTTATGGTCTATAATCTGTTGTTTTGCAATCTGGGTGGGGGCTACTCATCACAGACAGGGGTTGGGAGATGCTGACCTTAACCACATCACCAGACTGAGCCCAGAGGCTCATTAAGAGCATTATTCTGCTCTGATGAGGATTGTAAGTGAACTTCACATGCCAATGCATTTGCATTTTTTTTTTCCTTGGTGACCAGAGCTCTTTCTTCCTTTTTCTATATTTATGCTTAGCAATCAGTCTCTGTTTGATGACTTTTAAGTAGTAAAGACTGTTTTGTTTGGATTTACACGTTGTGCAGATCATAACCATTAGCATGCAGACTTTAATCAGAAACAATAGTTCTTCTTTGTTTTTTTTTTTTTTACCAAAGAAATGTAGAAAGCTGCTTCACTGCTAAGAGGGAACCCAGAATTTACAGAATTCTTTCATGGTTTGATAATTCCAGCGGTGGCTGATTTCTGGTTTTTTTCCTGTTATGTGACAGATTTTTTTTTGTCCTAAAAAATAGTATAGTGATAAGTAAATGGGGTTTTGAAATATTTTTAAAGTCATTCAGGCAAAGCCAAGCTTCCAGAAGGTAAATCTCTGGCATGTTTTTGTGTGGATGTTTTGGCACTGTGTATAAATGCATTATCATACAATCCTTACCTAATTAATATGCTCTTTTTCTACACACTAAAAAAATGGAAAAAAAAAAGTAAAAAACTGAATGCAGTGAAATGCATGAAACATGGAGGTAGCATAACATAGAATGAAAGAATCAATCCTTGGAGAATCAATCCTTCAATCCTTGGAGACTCTTCTTCATCCTCCCAGACCTGATGTGTTTTATCATGGGAGTAGGAGATCACCTCCCACTAGGACAGGGTAGTGAGCACAGGGCTCTGTTTTTGTTTGATGTATTTACTGGCAGGTTTACTGACAGCAGTAAATGACATAAATGTCCTTGCAGAAAAGAACTAGATGCTAACTCTCAAATCCACATAGTAGTATATGAAACATGTTAGTGTATTAAATTATTCTAGTAACGTGTATTAAAGATATATCTATGAAAGAGCAGAAAATTACTGGATGGTAAAGCACTGTGGTAGGCACCTCTGTGATGCAAGAATAATCTGGGTGAGCATTAAGCAGCCATTAAACAGTAGGACAGAAGAAAGGAGATAATGCTGATGTTCAGACATACTGAATCCTCCTTGGCTTAGAAAAATGACTGAGAATGTCTAAATGCGGGAAAAATATTTTGCCAAATATCATTCTGCTCAATGACCAACTAAATTTGCTAAAAAATGAGGATGTTTGGTGTAAAGGAGGCAAGAGTTACTCAATTTATGATGGTAGTTAAACTTTACAGAATCATAAGCTGCTGAGGAGCTGCCATTAAAATGTAGGTGGTCAAGAAACTCAGACTACAGCCAGTAAAGACATAAACTACCATTGCTCTAGATTAAAGATTATTAGTTGCAGGAATACAGAAGGGTCTCCTTGTTTTTCTTTTTTTGGTGCTAGAATAATTTGTCAGCACTTCAGATTTAGAGATGCATCAAAGGCAGGCTCCATACTCTGCCTCCTGTTGGATAAAGAGGTTTCCTGTAGGTCCTCAGCAGCACCAACAGTGGGCCAAGCACTCACAGACATCTCCAGATATTAAGCTTCCAGAAACCCTTTGAATTTTATGTCAATCTGATGTTTTTGTAAATTTCACTCACTTTTTTGAAGCATAGTTTACTGTGGCCTAATGCCCTGAATATACCAATACCTGACACACACCGCGACATGCTTCCTAGGCAGTAGTTTGGAAACTGAATATTGAAAGATACCTTTTTCTGGATAATTTGGGTGTTGTTGCAATCTTAGAAGGTGCTGAATAGCAGCTGCATGGTTATTGTTTGCAAACTGTTCATTCAAACTCGTTCTTCACACTGGAATTACTTCTTTCCCCTCAAACAGGTACAATTTCCTCTGGTAGTATGATACAAATTTGACAGTTTATAATTGTAATTTATATAGAAATATAAAATTGTAGAAATTTTATACATCTACCTAGAAAAAAATTCATGACTGTAAATGTGTGATAACTTCTTGTCTGGAGAGCACTGTTCTGCCACTAACATCTCATCTGCAAAAATTAATTGAATCCATGCTAGAATTTTTTCTCTGTGTGTTGCAAACCCACTCAATTTCAAACACTTTGCCTAGAAAACCATGGCTTAATTTATTTTACGCCTCACACTAAGCATTTCCCATTATCCAAGTGGAAAAAGAGGATATAGAAGGAGCATATTAAAAAATGTGCGGTTTTTGGAGCATCTCTTTTTAAAGCAGTGTCCATTCTGCTCAGTAGTTCAGTGGAGCTAATCTGCAGTAATCACCACAGAAAATAACACAGATAATCACGTCAGAGAAGCTTAGGTACTGGTAAATTGTAATTATTTCTCATATTTGAAAATGCTGCTGTAGATTTGCACTACAGATGCCTAGAAAACAGGAATAAACCTTAAGGAATTCTATTAAAAAAAAAAAACCAAACAAAAAACCAAACCAAAACCTAACTGAATGGCTGCTATCTCAAATCAGACATTTATTCATATGCCAAAGTCTGCAAAGATTCGAGGAAAGTATGAATTACTTTTTGAATTTGCATTAATTTATTGGCAGTCCAAATTTTCAGTACAAATTGTAGAAAAGGCAATTGGTCTCCTGAATAGATTTGGCTTGAAACAACTCCTGAGTAGCTGAGAAGACTGCATGTAATTCTTGGGAGATTTATACATTCCCTGAAAATGCATTGTTCTCTACTCTGCTCTAGTTGAGTTCAAGAACCTTTGTGGGAATATTCCTGGCTTCACTTTTGACATCCATACTGGAAAAGCCGTTGGTAAGTTTCACCAGTCTTATTTTAACCAAAAATTGTTTTGCATAGTGTCTTTCTGCCTGCATTATGTGTGTGCAGAATAAATATTTCATATACTAAAGTTGTTAAATTTCGTTTTGGAACGAAAATGGAGAACGTAAATGGAGACCAACTGTTATGTAAAATATTTCTGGGTTTGTTTGTTTGTTTGTTTGTTTGTTTGTGGTTTTTAAAATTTCTACATTTTGTTATGGCATTTTTCTCACCTGCCATCCTAGTTCATGATTTTGAGTTTTAATCAGTAAGATAAAATGTTTTGCCTTCAAAAATATTGTGGGACTTCTCTGCACATTTGTAACAGTTTTGCATCTTGTCCAGTGTTTAGTATAGCTCTGTTTTGATCACTTCCTGAGCCTCATGTACCATTTTCTGTCATAATGGGCATATGTTTGAATTTATAACCTGTGTGTAATTTCTGTAGATCAAACATGTCTCAACTCAGTTTTAAACACAGCGAAAATGAGAATCCTTGCAGTGTATAAAGACATGATGAACTGTACTTAAAGTAGCTCTTCTCTCCCTTTCAGACATTGATGAATGTAAGGAAATCCCAGGAATCTGTGCCAATGGAGTTTGCATCAATCAGATTGGCAGCTTCCGCTGTGAGTGCCCCACTGGATTCAGCTACAATGACCTGCTCTTGGTCTGTGAAGGTGATTTGAAATTATGTTATTTTCTCCTTAGCTCCCTTAAGCTTATCCTAAAGGGAAGTGGAACATTTAATTCATGTGATTTTCAAAGTTTAAGAGACAGACTGTGAGCTTCTGTAGGGCTTGAGGTTATAAATCAGTTTTAAATGCCTGTCTTTAATACAGATGCACATGCACTTAATAAAGAATTGTCTTCTGTCAAGCTTCTAAATAGGTATCAGTGAAATGCTTTTTTTTTATTATATTTTAGGGAGAAAATTTAATTCTTGTTCTTAGAACTCCTCCAAGAAAAGTTTCCTGGATTTGTTTTCCAGCTTGTGTCCTTCCTGCTACAGTTTTAGAGGCACAGATACTCACAGAAGCTAATAAAGTTTTGTGTGTCATAAAGTCAGTAGGAGTTTTGTCATTTGTTTGAGGATTATGTGCTAACATGTGCAACCTAAAAAGTTGCAAACTGTGCCACTTATTTTTCCAGTTCAAAGCCAAAGAGGAAGCTTTTTTTAATACAAAAATTTCTTTACACAGATGTCTAAAATTGTAAAGTGACTTCAATATGTGGTAAGTTGGATTCATGGGATGCTCCTTCATCCCAAAGGTGGCATGGGTGAAATTGTGTTGATTTTGTTTCTTGTGTGCATTCCAGCACACGAGGCTGAGGTCAGGCTGTCCGTGGTTTGTGGAGGACTGAAATTTCCTCTTGCACATCCAGACAACACATTATAAATCTGAGGCAGGAGTGGTTTCTGATAACTGAGCTCTTGGTGTTTCAGATATTGACGAGTGCAGCAACGGGGACAACCTCTGCCAGAGAAATGCTGACTGTATCAACAGCCCTGGTAGCTATCGCTGTGAATGTGCTGCTGGCTTTAAGCTGTCACCCAATGGTGCCTGTGTTGGTAAGAAATGAGATGGCTCTTCTCTCCTGTTTGTACCTCACCAATGGTATGCCTGTGTTTCCCTCAGCATCCTTTATTTTCTGTTACCTTGTGCATTCTGCTGTTCTGCTTTATAGCCACATTTCTCAGTGAAAGGAAAGACAAGACAGGGTGACATTTTTAAAGAACATTCTTCAGGCATCAGCCAAATCCTGACAGTAGTTTTAACTTCAAGGTGTGTAGGCAAGCACTTTCTGTAAAATGAAGTTTTGTTATGATTCAGATTTACTTATAGATAATATTGAATCTGGTTTTAATAATAGTAACAGATTGTAAAAACATTATTGTGTAAAACGAGCGAATAATGGAGGTCAGTAACGTGCACCATCTGTTTTGTGTTTTTGTTATAGATCGCAACGAATGTCTGGAAATTCCTAACGTTTGCAGTCATGGTTTGTGTGTGGACATGCAGGGGAGCTACCAGTGCGTGTGTCACAATGGCTTCAAGGCATCCCAGGATCAGACCATGTGCATGGGTAGGGAGAGAAAACACTTCTGTGTGTGGTTTGTTTGGCTGTGGGGTCTTTGGCAGAGGGGAGAAAATGAGTCTAATTTTTTCAATAGGTTATGTTGACGTTAAAAAAATGATTCATACACTTCTGGGGTTTTTTGTGAATAAAGTCTGTGAAGTTGTCCTCGGAGGGGACAAAAAACAAATTAGTTTGAGGAAAAGACTCAGAACAAAACAGTGTGTTCAGAGACAGCTCCATTTTACTGAAGAAACCTTTCCCCAAAAATAGATCATTGTGGTTTATTTGGCAGAGAGTTTTATAGGATATATCACAGAGTGATAGAGCTTGGAGCTGAAAAGACACATTTTTCAATTGTTTAAATCTGTTGAGTTCATGTGTCATTTAAAAAACAGAATCCCCCTTTTAATGTAAATTTATGCTAATTTCATGTTAAAATGATGACATGACAGAGATGGTATAAGAAATAAGATTGAACGATAAGAATGTTTTTCTTGTTCTTTTAGTTCATAATCACTTCTACAGGGTTTTAAAATGAAAAGGTCATGCATTTCAACTTTAAACAGATACTTAAAAGCAATTCATATTGTAGTACATATTCATATATTCCCAGAGTCTTCTCGTATTTAAATTAAATCACATTAGTCAGATGATCTGAGGAGGATATTTGGGAAACTTACCTGTTTTGACAATGCAAAATTTTGAAGAACTGGCAGGATAAAATCTCAATAGCTTCCAGATCCCCATGAAACTCCAGAAATTACTGTAACACACAGCAGGAGACAGTGAACTTCAGTGCCTTTTAAAAAAGCTTTGTAAGCAGTCTTTGTAATTCTGGATATAATATTGACATAATATAGTTACATATATAAATCGAACTGTGACTTGCATTTTCAACAACAACAGTTGTAACTGTGCACAGGCAATACCTGGTAAAACCAGTTCTCACATGCAGTTTGTCTCTCCTTGCAGATGTTGATGAATGTGAACAGTATCCGTGTGGAAATGGAACCTGCAAGAACACGGTTGGATCATACAACTGCCTGTGTTATCCAGGATTTGAATTGACTCGTAATAATGATTGTGTGGGTAAGAGATGTGCTCCGAGCTTTTATTTTGATTGCTGCTGGCTTGGCATGCCAAGGAGGATGGTGTGTAGTTAAACAAGAGGAGAGACGTCAGGGTGTGAAGAAAGTTAATTGAGTGCAGTAGCTTCTACTGCTACCAGCCCTAGAGATTAATCCTTACTGTCGTGTTTTAAACTAATCAGAAGTGGTTTTTAATTACAGCCAATTGAGATAATATAATATTATCCTATATCTCTGGACCACTGGAGCAACCTTTCAGTTCACTGATGTTTTAATGCATCTATCACCTCCTTCAGACTTCCTTGGTATTTACAGCACATCTTTGACTACAGGCACAGTCCACAGGCAGCACTTGCAATGTGTTCTATCCCACCGCCAGTGCTGCCTCATGAATTTAAAATCATTCCTTAATTTCACCATTTTGCCTGACTCTTGCACAGGGTGTAAAAGAGGAAGCAGACCAGCAGTAAGAAAGTCAGGACAGCTGATCTGTAACCTGCCAGATCTACTCTCCTAAAATGAGCAGAGTTACGCAGAGCCGACACAGGCGTTGCGATTTCACATTCCCTAAAGCACAGGGCACCAGAATACCTGATGAGTTTGGACTACTTTAGTGCCTGGGTTCTTGTGATAAATCAGCCAAAACCTTTCTGGGCTGAGGAACAGGCTCATAAACCTCAAGATCCTCTCCCTTGTGCAGAGTACATAAGCAAAAAAAAGAGGGAGGCTTTACACTCCTTTCTGCTACAGAAGGAAGACACAGCAAAGTCTAATTGTTCCTTTCAGCTTCAGGAGAGAACTAATACATCTTAAAAAAGCATTTTAAATCCCCTCCTTATCCAGGAAAGAAACTCTTAAAGTAAGAAGAGTCTGCTGCAAAGTACAAGGTTTTCTTACACCACGGTGCTTATCCAGTCTCCTTTTCGTTTATTCTTCCTCATCCATATTTTTCCTTATGCAGTACTCCTTAAGTCTGCATTATTAAAGTAACCCTACAAAATAATAAGCATTTTTAAACACTCATTTTCAGAACTGTTATGAAGGAGAAAGTCATCCTGTGGAAAAGCAAATTACACAGTCCAAAACCTGAGATTGGCAGGGCAGGTTTTTAGGAGCAAATTCGAGTGCATATAGATCCAGAACACTCCATGTAACATTTTCTCCTCTGTTGGTGGACTTGGTGTCATGCAGTCACTTGGCAGTAATTGAATCTCTCCAGATGCTGTAACTGAGGTAATGCTATAAGCCTGGAAAGTAAAATACCCTATAAAAAAAGTGTGGTTTAACTGGAGCATACACCTTAATGCTTGAGTGAGAGTTACTTTCCACCAGCTGTCAGCATTCTCTTGTTGCTGCAAAATTTACCTTTTCCACAGAAATATGTATTGAAACTTGAGTGTGTTTGTAACATACTGTATATACTGTGCTGGGACTCAACTCTCACTTCTGGGGTTTAATTTTGGTATTTTTTACAATTTTTTTTTAACAGATATTGATGAGTGCAGTTCCTTCTTCGGTCAGGTGTGCAGAAATGGACGGTGTTTCAATGAAATTGGTTCTTTCAAATGTTTGTGTAATGAAGGATATGAGCTTACTCTGGATGGCAAGAATTGTGTTGGTATGTATGAAACCACATGTTCAGGTACTGATGAACTGAAAGAAACTAATAGCTCCCATGTAGAGGGCAGCAACACAGTCTGTCTAAATATCACAAGAGAATGATAGTGACCTAAATGAAAATACACTAGAAGTAACAGGCTTTTTTTGAATAGTTGTTGGTCTTCAAGCAGTTAATTGCATTACAAAAAGAAAATTATTACAGAGCCCTTCAGTCTTTTCCTGTTTTGTTACCATAAGAGTTACAAGATTCTAAACCTTTCTTTATTTCCTCCACTCCCCAAAGATACCAATGAGTGTGTGGCACTGCCTGGTTCGTGCTCTCCTGGTACCTGCCAAAATTTGGAAGGATCATTCAGGTGCATTTGTCCACCAGGATACGAAGTAAAAAGTGAAAGTTGTATTGGTAAGACAAGTTGTAACTGCTGTTTCTGAACAATTTAGAAATTTTTATCTGGTTCTAATTTGGTGGAAAACAGCTGTACACAACCCTAGTGGTTGTGAATGTTTCCTGATTTAAAATCAAGGTGACAGGGAATAGGCATGAGAAGTCTTCAGGACGAGGTTTTAAAAAACTGTACTGTATTGTACTGTATTTTGGACACTGATTTCTTCATAAATGCAAACAAAAATACTTAAAAAAAAGAGAAGTGTTTTGTCTTTCAGTCACTTCTTAAAAAAATGTAATTCATAAAACAAACATGCTCACTTAATTTATATAATCTTTACAGGAGGTAATTATTGGCAATTAATAGATGAACTCAAAGTGTTTGGTTTCAGAGGACTATGAAGTTTAAAAAATCTTGATAAAATTATGGCGCTTATGGGAACAATCAGTTAAATCAGTTTTTTCTAACAACTGTTTCCTTATTTTACCTTTTGTATAATGCCTCTCAAGTGCTGAGATTCACAGGGGGAGAAGGAGGATACAGCAGACCTGTCATTAATTTTTATGTTCTAGTTTGTTCACAGAGGTCTCACTTAAAGCCTTGAATGCCACTCAGGAGCTGAATGTCACACACTGAACTAAGATATGCTGTGGCAGAGAACAAGAAATAAATCCAAGTTACAACTCCCTTTTCCAACAGAGCAAAACATGGGACTGCTGTGAATTTATTGGGCATTTAAAATTTGACGTATTGCCACCTAATCTGTGTGGCTGCAGGAACAGGAGCCATTTTGAAATTTTTCTCTTGAACAATAGGATTTCTTTTTCTAAGCCCTGGAGTTCTCTCAGTCACTTGTATCATGCCACCAATATTCAGTTTGCCTGCCAACTTCATGATTTCTTTTGGCAGCTGCTGACTCCATATTAGCAATTATGTTTGAGATGAATTCAAATCAACTACAGTTCTAAAGTCATTAATATAAAATAAAGAAAGCTTTTGGTTTTCAAGGAATGTTATTGTTTATGGCCACTTCCGTACCTTCTAAGAATCTCTTTATGTTTCTGAGAGCATCAATGACTGCCAGACAGATTTTTGCCCAAAGTGAATGCAAGGGGCTTGCTTGCGTTCTTTTGTCATTCTGCCATTTCTGGACACGCCATTCTGGTGTCCAGAAAATTTGAAGCTGGAGCTTCTAGGAAATGCCCAGATGATGACATGTGATTGCACTAAAACTTAGATTAAAATTTTGCCAGCTCTTGAGGCATATGTTCCCCGTTACTCTCTGTTGGTGTTGCATGCAAACAGCTTTACGGGAATCCAATACTTCTGTCTGTAATGTGAAGGCTGGCAGTGGCTGATTGCTTTGTGAGCTCAGGGTGATCATATGCAGGACAAACCAGAACGAGCAGGGCCACAGAAAAATTTGTAGCTTTCACCTACCCATGTGATATATTCCCTTCCATTTTGTAGGAATGAAGGGGAAAGGACTTGTTTGCTTTCACAGTCTGGCTAGTCACCTCTCCATTATGGCCACAGGAAGAGTTTTGGCATCAAACCATTCATGGCAGTAAGAATGAGCACTTCAAAAGAGCAATTTTCCTGTCCTGTGCAGCTGAATTCCTGAGCTTTGTATATTAACAGCTATCACAGCAACTGGGAAATTATTTACCCTTTTCTCTGAAATAAGCTGACTTAGAATGCCTCACACAGAAAGAGCCTGTCCGTGGGAAGCTCCTGCAGAGTTCAGTCAAAAGCCAGATTGTGCTGCAGTGCTTCATCCATATGCTGTACCTAATAGCAATTTCTGAAAATGGGACTCAAGGTAGTATTTCTCAGAAGTTACATCACAGAACCTGTTCCCACCTGATTTCTTCCATCACTCCATTTACATTTTCCTGATAATAGAGAGATGGTATTTCCATTGTTTTCTTACCTGCTGAAATCAGAGTGGTTTTCTAAAACTCAGTATAGCATAGAATTCAGTAAATATGGGCAAAAATCACACTTCAAATTTGAGATTTACCATCCATGGAGCTAATTTTCATGGAGAGAGCCTGTTCCTGCCTATACTTTGGTTAAGCTCAGTGTGGCTTTTATTGTAGAATGCTTATACAGCCACAGGCCTCTGTGATAGTCCTTCCAATATTCCTTACTGAAAGACTCAAAAAGCGTTGTACTTTGAAGATTATTAAAATACATCTCATAGTTTATCGCATTATAATTACCTTTAAAAATTACCTTAGCAAGAAGGCTTATATATTCTTTTAGTATTTGCAGAATAGGATAAGCTAAAATACAGTTTTGAATAATAGATGTGAAAAGGGTCTCTTAATGTATTATATTTCCTGCTTTGTCTGTTGTCTGTATAGATGTGGAATGTACACTTGATACTGAGCTGAAAAATTTTACAGGCACTTGATATTTACATTAAATACTAATATTTTTGCTTACACTTTCCATAATTATTAAATATAATATGTAATTATATACCTCTATTAAAAAATCTTACTCTTTTCAAATTGTAATAGTAATATATTATAGATTATGCAATTGAATAGGAATACATTTTAAATAAGGCAATGAGAGTGGCAGTAAAAGATTGCTAAATATAAATCTGGGCATGTAAATACAATTAAAGGTGTCTACTAATAACCAGCTGTAGTTTCAGTTCCAGAATCCGACAGACAGCATGAAAAAAGTACACCTTTAATTAAAAAGAACCCCCAACATATAGATTTTAAGAAACAATCTTTGGATGTTTTATGCTTACAGAAAAGTATTCTTCGTATGGGAAATATATTCTGAAAGCATTTATTTAATGTTTATATTTCGAATATAATGAAGAACAGAGAATGGTATTTAGAAAAGAAGGTGCATGCCAGTGAGAAGCTCTAATTTGAAAGAGTCAGTGAAACCTATAGGCTGATGTATGTCTTGGGCACTTTATTGGAAGCTGCTGGATTTAAATCAATAAATAAAGAAATAATCTTTCTTAACGAAGGAATTCACAGCAAGTGTTGTTGTGGTGAAGGTTTCTGCATTGCTTTACAGATATTGATGAGTGTAACGAGGATCCCAACATCTGCCTCTTTGGGTCCTGTACGAACACCCCGGGAGGTTTCCAGTGCATCTGTCCCACAGGTTTTGTGCTGTCTGATAATGGGCGGAGGTGCTTTGGTAAGTTCATGAATAAGGAATGTAATAACTCAGTCTAAAACGTAACAGATACTCTGTAGAAATCCCTTCCAATTTACTTCTTTATGAGGATTGCTAAGTGCTTTTAAAAAAGTATGAAAAGTACAGGTCTTACATTATCTCTCTCAGGGCAGACAGTCATCATCTAACTTGGGAGAAGGTTCTAGCTCTGTATAACTGTATTTTCTTCTTTTAGATACTCGTCAGAGCTTCTGTTTCACCAGCTTTGAGAACGGGAAGTGCTCACTGCCAAAGGCTTTCAACACCACAAAGGCCAAGTGTTGCTGCAGTAAAATGCCAGGAGAAGGATGGGGTGATCCTTGTGAGCTCTGTCCGAAGGAAGAAGAAGGTACACATTTAAAATTTAAAATTTGTTGGTGGGGGAAAAGGAGGAGCACATTGGTGTTGCACTTCTTGGTCCTTACAAAGAGACATCTTTTCAGCATTTGCTCTCAGTGGCTTTTTCTAGAACGATTTTTTCCAGTCAGCAAAAGGCATAAAATTGAATGTAAGAAACCACAGACAAAGAGAAATACTGATTTGTTGGTTTTGCTCTGTAGAGATCTGAACTAGTATCCTTTTTGGATGGCTTTAACCACCTGTCATGGTTCTTTCTCTCACTTGTTCTGTTTTTTAAAGAAAATGTATCTCTACAGTTGCTTTTCAGGACCTGTGCCCATATGGTCACGGAACTATTCCTGGAATTGATGACACACGTGAAGGTAGGTCATCTTCTGATAATAAAAAGTAAATATTAATACTTAAAACTATATTTGGATATTATAGTATGTGACAGCTTACTCCTCACAGCTGCTAGTGACAAGAGGCTGACGTGTAAAATGTGTTAAAAGAACATTTTTTGAAGTGCATGGCTCAAGACAAACATAATAGGGTGGTTAGTTTTTTTTAAATGCTTTTTTTTAAATGCATCAACTGAAATGGCTGTTAATGTCTTCCTGCTTTTTAGATGTCAATGAATGCCTTGAAAGCCCAGGAATTTGCTCCAATGGTCACTGCATCAACACTGACGGATCGTTCCGCTGCGAGTGCCCCATGGGATACAACTTGGATTTCACAGGAGTGCATTGCATAGGTGTGTGCAGTTATAGGAATTGGAACTTGAATTTAAAACACAATTTGATGTGTGTCCCAGTTCTCTTCACTCTGCATTTATTCATTATGTACAGATACTGATGAATGTTCCATTGGCAACCCCTGTGGAAACGGAACGTGCTCTAATGTGGTTGGCAGCTTTGAGTGCAGCTGTGACGAAGGATTTGAGCCAGGCCCAATGATGAATTGTGAAGGTAACCTGTCCTCTTTATTTTTTTTTTTTCCTTTGGCTTTTGTCCATTCCTCAGCATTTGTATTACTTTATTAGCCATGTCTTTCATATTGTAATAACTCAGAGGAAAAAAAAGTTTCTGTGCCTTGAAATACATCATTGGAAGAGAAATCTGAATTGATTTAAGCAGAACTTCTAGTTTATCACAGGACTTCCCACACTACATTTTGGGGCATTCTCACAAATTTTGTATTTTATGGATCATAATTATTTTGGTTTCTGAAGCTGGCATTTCTCATCACCACAAGAGTACATTAAAAATGAGCATATACTAAAAATCTAAAATAGGCCTGTCCTAACTTGTCATACTAGTTCTACACATATACTATGCCATTATTCTTAAGCAGAGCATTGTTCAATTTTCTTTAGTCACTCAAAAGCTAATGGTTTGAATTACTACCTTTCTGATAATTTTAGCAGACAAGAGAAGCATAGGCATAATAAAACCTTCTTGGTGATTGTTTTGAAACTTAGTAGAGAATGACTGTTTTGTTTCTCTCTGTTCAGATATCAACGAGTGTGCTCAGAACCCCTTGCTGTGTGCCTTTCGTTGTATCAACACCTACGGTTTCTACGAGTGCACCTGCCCAGTGGGATATGAACTAAGGGAGGACAAAAAGATGTGCAAAGGTAATGACTGATACATAAACTTCTCCCCACCTTCCATCACCAACACATAGTCCAAATATTTCTGTGCATCTTGCATTCATCCTCTCAGTGGAATGTGAAAAACAGCCCAGCAGGTGATGATTTTCTCTTTCACAACTCAAAAAAAGCAGTATTTAGTGTTTTTGTCATCAAGTGTAACCCTCGATGGGGACTGAAAAGCCGAGAGTGTCACAATGGTGAAATTCATCTTTATGTGACAAGATGATACAGCTCACAAAGATTGAGATAACTGCAAATAACCGTTGATTTTGGACTTTTCCTTCGGTGCTTTTTAGTTAGGGAAGCCTCTTGAGAAAGTATTTGTCTTCAGGAACTGAAGCTACTGGAAGGAAGTTCAAACACAAAATGTAAATGCTTTTTTTCCAGATCTGGATGAGTGTGCTGAAGGTCTCCATGACTGTGAATCAAGAGGCATGATTTGCAAAAATCTGATTGGTACCTTTGTGTGCATTTGTCCTCCTGGGATGACCCAGAGACCTGATGGAGAAGGATGTACAGGTAAAGCTTAGAAAGGGAGGAAGGTATATACACAAGCAAACAGATTAAAAATTCTTTGTGTATATATATATTTATATATATAAAATCAGAAAATAACAATTCATGAAGGATGCTTAAGATATATGATAGCCAACATCTTAAACTTTCAGTTTTGTTTCAATGTAGTTCTAAATGACTAATAAGGATTTCAGAAGAAAAACTCCATTGCTCTACAACTAAATCCAAAAGTTTTTCAGACAGTTGTAACATCTAAAAAATTAATTTGCCAAACAAATGAGACCTCAGTTTATGGGCAGGAAGCAAGATTTTCATAAATAAAAAGGTATATTTCCTTTAGCATTAGTATAAATAATGTGTCACTTCTTTTAAGAATTAGCACTCTAAGATTGTGCAACTACCTGTAAATGCCATAAAGAACAAAAGATATGGAAACTGCCATAGTTCAAAACAATTCCCCATCCTGGAAGTAAACAAACACCTTTCCTCCATCATTTACTCGATTAGTTGAGGGGGAGGCAATAGCTATATTTTAGCAGGTTGAACTTTCTTCTGGTATATAGCAAAAAACCCAAGACCATTCTAAAGTTCTGTGGGGGGAAAAAAAATTAAACAGCCACCTTAGTGAATGTTTTAAATGGAAGTATTTTATAGCAATGTTCCTTCAGCAAGAGAATGACTGCTCTCCTTTAGACATCTTTATGATATTTTTTTTTAGGGAAAATAATCTGTATTAACAAGAATTTTGTCCATTTTTTTGACATGTAATTCTGCCTTTAAAGCACCTGAGGTTTTTTCTGAGGTTCATTTTAAGCACCTAAAAAAGTTGTATAGTTGCTTACAGTATGCATGCATCCAGCGTCTATGGGAGAAAGTACATGAAGACTGTAAACTTTCAGGAAAATATTATGTGGACTGAAATACGATTTATTGCAGGAGAGATTAAATGTCTTTAGAAACTGGTGATGGTTACAAAGTGAAGATTTGTCACTCAAATCATGCATGTATTGCAATTTTATTTCAATACTACTTGCCAGGTAGATGTTGTGACTGGAGCTTGCTCTGCTGCAAGTGTTTTCTACTTCTTGTTGTGAGCTGTGAAGCATTAAAGCTTTCATCCTTAGATGAAGTACAGAAGGAATGGAACAGGATAATATTCCTAGGAAAGCCCTTTCCAGGCTTAATCAGTTGATTTTTCCGTGTCTTGCAAATATTTTTCAAATATTACACGGAATATTTAATGTATTCTAGAGAGTCCGATACATTTTCTTGCAATGAATTAGTTTTGTTGTTGTCATTGCTATTATTGTTACTATTATATTTTATTTTTGTTCTTACTATTGTTTCTCTTTTTACTATAATTGTTATTACTATTACTGTATTATTTTTTTTGTAAAGATGAAAACGAGTGCCGCTCCAAGCCAGGTGTCTGTGAAAATGGTCGTTGTGTGAACGTTATTGGGAGCTACAGATGTGAATGTAACGAAGGATTCCTGTCAAGTCCATCAGGCATTGAGTGCCTTGGTAAATATCTCTTTTGTACACATTTCATCTCATGTTAGAGTGTTGATGCAGGGAGAAAATTTGGCTCCTGAATACCTGGCAGCTCTCATATCTACAGAAATTAAGTAATTACACTTAAATAATGATGTAATATCAAATAATATTATTAAATATTATTAAATAATAATAGGAAAGAACAGCTTGCAGCCATTGGGCCTCACATAGAAATGTCTTAGTTCCAAAGGACATAAATGTAGGGAAAATATGAGGATTTTTAAAGAAGGAGAATTTAATCACCTTGAGATAAATAAAAAATGGATGCTGAGTAAAATTAAGTGATTGCTTATTCAGAATGTGATCCTAAGCATCATATTGCAACTAGGCATCTGAATTTTCTGCACCTTTAATTCAGACATAAAATACTATTGTTTTACCAGAAAATTGCAAGATTTTTTTTTAGCCAGGCCTGCAGATAAATGCTGATGAAGGGTTTTTGTTTATCAACCTGCATTTTCTTTTCAATGTGTTCACATTTGTCATTTGCACTACAAAATTCATCATTCCCTTTTTGGGAGTCAAACAGAGCTGCAAAAATTTACTTTTTCTTGACTGATGTTCAAGTGTACGTAAATACTGAAAGGATGTATTTATTCATATTCTTGCATGAAAAAAACATAAATATTATTTTCTACCAGTACTATAAAACCAGCTCCCTGTAAATCGTCATCAGGAGTGTGCTGACTTCATGGCTAAGCAGTAACACTGAAGTGCAGAGTATTTCCTAAGGATTAGAACCAGATGGGAAGAGAATAGTGCAGCCTGTTAACTCCAGCCAGTCATTAATGCCAAGGCAATACCCTGTTTGGAAGTCATTATTGGTTTCCTATATTTAATACGTAATTCTCTTATTATTTTCTGCCTTGGGACAGTTTGCTCTTTGCTGCTTTTCCTTTTGGGTTTCCTGGGTTTGAAATTACAATGAAAAATGGATCTGTCAGAAACACAGAATTTCTTCAGAATTATAGCACGAGTATTAAATCACAGACTGCACTGTTTTAAACACATCGTGCAAACCTTTATATTCCATTCACATTAAAATTCGTTCCACATCTCAAACTGGGGATAAAGCCTTTATGTGTTCTTAAGGTCATAATGCCCCTAAAGACCTGCACAATATCTCTGTCTGGGAGAAAGAAATCTGCAGTGTCTCACAAATTACTACAGCACATACTCTGCTTCACAGAACTGACACTTTCAGCGAGGACAGCTCTATTTGATGTGAACGGTTAAGTTACCAGGTGGACAAATTCAGTCTTTCCTAAAGCCAAAGTTTGCCTTTTGCCTAATTCTTGTAAGAAATGTACAGATTTCTTCTCCTTATTTGTAAAAGAGAAGGTCAGCTGAATATTGATACATTTACACATTCTGAGGGATCACTACTAGCTTTGAGAGAAAAAAAAGAAAATATTTCATTCAAAAATGTAAGAATTCTCAGATCAGTAACTGACAATGTCTCCATTTTAATCAAGAAATAACACAGGTGACATGGCCTATTTAGAACATACAATCTCTGCAAGATTTGGGGTTTCTATGAGCACTGAAAACTGGGATTTCTTCTCTCCTCGGCTGTCTGTTTGAAGGAAACTTGTAGGATCCCCATGACTTTGAAGCTTTGCTCCCCTTTCATTACGGACAGGTGTTAACCAAAAGGTTTAAAAATTAAAATAGAATTAGACAGGAGCATACCAACAATAAGGCCATAAAATTTTATTTTTTTTCCCCAACAAAATTTAGGAGTACCACTGAAAAAGTACTGAGTTGGATATACACTTTTAAGTTGTAAGGGGTTTTTTATTGAAATCACATCAGGATAATTATAGATGATCAAACATGTTATTTTGGCCAGTAAAACAAACAAACAAAACAAACTTCTAACCCCACTCCAAATAAACCATTCAAGTGCAAACACAGCAAAGCCAACTTAAGTGGAAGCTTAAGCTGTTTTACTGCCTGTTTTACTGGCAAGGGCAAAACTTTCCTACAAGCAAAACTCTTACCCAGCTCATGCAGATACTGAACATTAGGGGTGTCTTGAATATATTTGGAATAGCAGTGTATTACCAGAACACACAACAATTCTGAAAGGCTAACTCAAGATGGGCTTCATGGTAGCTGATAATTTCTGGTGCTTGCATATATTGACAGAGAGCCAGAGTAATACTCCAGATGCTGAATGGAGCAGATGTTTGTCTCCTTCTCTATTTCAACCTCTCTCCTCCTTCCTTACAGATAATAGCCGGGGGTTTTGCTTTGCTGAGGTTCTGCAGACCATGTGCCAGATGGCTTCGAGCAGCCAGAACCTCGTCACCAGATCCGAGTGCTGCTGCGACGGAGGCCGGGGCTGGGGCAACCAGTGCAGGCTCTGCCCCCTTCCCGGAACCACCCACTACAAGAAACTCTGTCCACATGGACCAGGCTACACCACAGATGGAAGAGGTATTTGCAGGGATGAAAAGGGGAAAAGAATATGCTCACATACTTAAAAAAAATCAGAATTCTCTTTGAAGCTCCTTTGGAGAATTTCCTGTTAAACATCAGTTTGATTTTTCAAATAATGCTGAGAGACCAGAAATTAAAAACATGTTTGACAGTAGCTGAAAACAGAACAGCTGTGCAGAAGTTTCAGGATTGGGATCTGGTTGGAAGTACCAACCAGTAACTAAAAGCTAGAAATGATCCCAAACTTTTGTATTGCTGAAAAGTTGGACACGTGGCAAAGGCAACAGCCATCTTATCTAACAATGATCGCACAAGGCTTTGCAGGTACTATTTCCACACAGGAAGCAGAAGCTAATGTCCGTTTTTTAATGGTGGTGATAATTTTTGACATGGAAGTGGTCATAAGAAAATTCACTTCTGTGGGGTTTGTATTTGGAGTTAGCAAAACTGAAATCTGAGTACCCAGTGAAACAGCAGGAAGGTGTTGGTGCAAAGAGCAGTAATTAAATTTGAAGGATGTTTGGTTTTGGATTCAGATCCATTTTTAAAGAGGGAGAAGGGGGAAAGTTCCTGTTGGAGGCAAGATGACGAGGAACTCTGCAAAAATGGAAGAGAAGAAAAAAGTCAAACTTAAAACTGAGACATGACATATTTAATATTTTCTATACAGATATTGATGAATGTAAGGTCCTGCCAAACCTGTGCAGGAATGGGCAGTGCATTAACACCATGGGCTCCTTCAGGTGCTTTTGCAAAGCTGGCTATACCACTGACATAACTGGCACTTCTTGTAGTGGTAAGAATCAGTCAATTAATCATGACTTATTTTCTTAGTTGTTACACAGTGATGGACCAACCTTTGTAAACCCTTGTAGCGAACCATTTTTTTTTTTCTCTTTATCTCTTTTATGTCATGTCCTTTATTTCTTTTTCTAATATGTACTTCTGGTTTTGTATTTCATTTGAGGAAATTGAGAAACTAGCTCTGCTGCCAGTATTCTTGCAGTAGAATGATCACTGAAGTTTGTTGAAGCTGTGTATCCACTTCAAGTGACAAACCAGCTCATTTCTTCATGGTCTGAGGTTTTCCCACTCTTTTCTTGGTTGACAGATGTGTCATAGTATGCCAAAAAAACAAATACTTGTTGCTTAGATGAAAATACCAGTGCCACTGTCATTCTAATGTATCACTCCTTCAAGACAGACAGTTTGTCATGGTAGTGACAACTCCATATAAACTCCACAGCAGCACATTCATAGAGAAAGGAATAGGAACCCTGAACAAATGTGAATGGGGGGGCTTTTTTCTATGAGCATTTTCCTCTAAAATGTGGTGCTGTGTAGCAAACATCCTTCTGTCAAAGAGATGAGGACAAAAGATAGTTTAATGTTTTCCTCTCGTTAGATCTTGATGAGTGCTCCCAGTCTCCCAGACCGTGCAATTTTATCTGCAAGAACTCAGAAGGGAGCTACCAGTGCTCATGTCCCCGGGGCTACATCCTTCAGGAAGATGGAAAGACATGTAAAGGTAAAAAAGGTTATACAAAGTAACTTTTTATTTAGTCACAATTTGACTTAAAAGGAATTGGTTTTAAAGTGTGGTATTTTTACCGGATTAGATTGAAGGTGCTTCTTTGTTGACTTTTTTTAAGACAACAACTTCTCTTACTTTCAGATCTTGATGAATGCCAAACCAAACAACACAACTGTCAGTTCCTCTGTGTCAACACCCTTGGAGGCTTCACATGCAAGTGTCCACCTGGTTTTACACAACATCACACAGCTTGCATTGGTAAGAAAAACATTGATTTCTTTCATCAGTTTTTCAGTAGGAGCAATGTTCTCAACTCTCAGTTCCCTCTTGTGCTCTTTATGCAGAGCAATAGTGTCAAGAGGGCAGAAACAGATTTTGAAAAGTAGCAATTATAGCTAAAGAAAAAAAAAATCAGTATATCCAGTCTGTCCACTGTTTCTTTTTTCTTGGTTAGTAGAGAGTTGTACATATTTAATACATGTTATTATGTTCTAAGTATAACCACATGGAGACAAAAGGTTGAATTATTAAAAGCTCATTTAAAATGTAGTTAACCAAAACCAGACTGCATTTTCTTTTTTAGTAGATACAGATGTCTTCAGATCTTAAGCATATGTATAAATCTTGCCAACTGAAACTGCTTTAGTTCAGCTAACACAGAAGGGCAGCATTTTTCCAATATCAGCAGTTACGTGCCAGCTCTTCCACACTCATATCAAAACTGAATTACAACTTGCACTTCCAATTTAATAATTACTCATAGCTGTGCATGAGTCTCCAATTCATCTGGCATTTAAAAATGAAAACTACAAGATAAAATGTTACACCTCTGTGGATTTCATCCTCTTAAGAAATGTTATATGAACACTTCTAAAATCAAGCCACAAGGTAAACAAACCTTCTTCTCTCTCTTCTGTGTTTTGAAGATAACAATGAATGTGGTTCTCATCCATCACTGTGTGGATCAAAAGGAATTTGCCAAAACACTCCTGGAAGTTTTACCTGTGAATGTCAAAGGGGATTTTCTCTGGATTCTACTGGATTAAACTGTGAAGGTACCTGTGAACAGTCAGATTTTTCAATGGTGCAAATCCTTACTGCAGTTTCTAGTGAATCATTTGATGTCAAAGACAGATAAAGCAGAGCACCAGCCATAGTAAAAGTAATTACAAAAGGAAATTGGAAAGTATTAGACTAATTGCAAGTATAACATAAGCATATGCAAGAATGTGCTGCCTTAAGTAATTTTTACAGAAATTCAAATAAAAAGGCGACTGTCGAGTTGAACTCTTCAACAGTTGTTTTCGGGCTGCCATTTCAACTTTGCATAGGTTTATGCACCTAAAAGTCTAGTAGTTGTGGGGTTTTTTTACATTTCTGTCTTCATATGTCTAAACAGAATCCCTACAATTTCTGTTTTGACTCATTGTATTTGTCCACCTGAGGGTATCTAAGATTAGATTCTAAGTTCTGTACTTTATTCTCCTACCACAGAGTTACACACTGAGAAGGCAAATTCACTTTGTTCAGAAAGATAATTATTACAGTTAAAATAGAGGTTATATTGATGAGCTTTCTCTCTCTCTCTATTGGCCCAAGAGGAAGCCTCAGTCAAGAAATCTATGTGAGAGCTCCAGACTTCTCAGTGGGCCCTAGGTACTGAGCAAAGAAAAAAATAAAAGGCAGTACGAGGACACCTGGCTGCTGAGAATTAGAAGTGCAGGAGCATACATGAAGAAATTTGTGACATCTCAAAATATCAGCTACTCTGATACAGCATTTAAAACAAGAATTGTTATTCAGAGCTTATTTCTAAAATGGCAGTCTAGAATATATGCAGCTGTAGTTTTACTAAGATTTATCTCCTGTCAGTTTACTTTGTTCTTATAAAGTACATATGTCCTTGTGTGCCTATAAAACAAAAGAGTTATTTTTTTATTTTCTATTAGACTAGCATACTGTACCTGAAAAATCAGGTTGCTTACAATCTACTTATTTCCTATAGCAGACACAATTTAAGGTGTCTTGAGTTTTTAGAATTTGGAAGGTGGGATGGTTGTTTTTGTCTCCTTTTATTAACACTTGTCTCAGAGACTTTTTATGTGGCTTTTTATTTTCAATTGCAAAGACGTCCAAATTTGACATTCAAACACTATTGTATGTTTCAGGAAACTGGAAGTTTAGCCCTAAGTAGTTGGTTTAAAACTGAAATTTAAAAAAAAATTCAAGTTCTAAGCATTATACTACCAAAGCAACAACATGTGGGATTACTGGGAAATAGTATTTGTTCTCCAAATTTGAGTACTGAAAAGGCTCAAGAGCTCAAATCAGGTTATTGATAGAAAGAACTCGACATTAGCTGACTTCCAGGCTTTCCAAAAGAGCAATCTGCATGGTCCTTCTGTCTTACAAGAGTTCTCCTCTGTTATAAATCAGAGAACCACAAAATGGCTTGGATTGGAAGGGACCTTAAAGGCAATCTCGTTCCACCCCCTGCCATGGGCAGGGACACCTTCCACTATCCCAGGTGGCTCCAAGCACCCTCCAACCTGGCCTTGGACATTTTCAGGGATCCAGGGGCAGCCACAGCTTCTCTGGGCACCCTGTGCCAGGGCTTCAGCACCCTCACAGGGAAGAACTTCTTCCATACACCCGGGTTAAATTTACCCTTTTCAGCTTAAAGCCATTCTTCCTTGTCCCGTCACTCCATGCCCTTGTGCAAAGTCCCTCTCCAGCTCTCCTGGAATCCCTTTAGGCACAGGAAGGGTCTCTAAGGTCTCCCTGAAACCTTCTTTTCCCAGGTTGAGCAACCCCAACTTTCTAAGCCTGTCTTTGTAGAAGAGCTGCTCCATCCCTCTGACCATACTGGTGCCTCCCCTGGCCTGGCCCCAGCAGCTCCAGGCCCTCCCTGTGCTGGGACAGGGCTGGGGCAGCTCTGCAGGTGGGGTCTCGGCTGAGGGGGCAGAGGGGCAGAATCCCCCCTGCCCTGCTGCCCACGCTGGGGCCCAGCCCAGGACACATTTTGCTTCTTGGGCTGCCAGAGCACCCGGCTGGGTCGTAACAAACTTCTGATCCACCAGTGTTTGGCAGTGGGTGTAATCCTGTGTCATGTTCTGCTTCCGTACTGAATGCACAGATGTGGATGAATGTGATGGAAACCATAGGTGCCAGCATGGCTGTCAGAACATCCTGGGTGGATACAGATGTGGATGCCCACAAGGATTTATCCAGCATTACCAATGGAATCAGTGTGTTGGTAAGGAAACAGCACAAAAAGGCATTTAAACAGCAAAGGTGTCAGAGTGTTTCTAGTGACAGCACCAGGCAAGGGCAAGAATGAAAAGAACAAAGGGTGTGCAAACACAAATATTTTTTATCTCTCTCCTTCTCCTTCCGTACACTTACTACTCCCAGCATAAATCAATGACAGAAGGTAACAAGAAAACACACTCAGCCTTTTGAAACTCGCTGTGACAATTAGCTTTCTGAGAAAGGTCTAAATTCTGACCTGTTTCTTCTATGAAAAATCCCTATCATTGAATGTTCATTGAATTCCTCGAAGTATCAATGCAAATACCTTTGCTGAGGAAAAAAAGCATTAAAAATCATACCTTTCATTAGTAAGAATTACTGTCATTAGCAATTTAAGAGTACTACAGAATAGCATCTAAAGGAAATGGTGAGAAAAAAAATCAAGAAAACCATTAAGGGTTTCCTGCTTCCAAAATACAGTCTTAAGGCCAGCATTAAAGTTCTTTGTGCGGGGAATGGGACAAATTAGGAAGCTCAGGAGTTCTGTTTAGATTTAGCTCATTCAGTCCATCACTTACTTTCTGTGGTTCATGAACTAAGCTATATCACATAGAAAATGAAATGTGGGATATTTTTCTTTTAATAAAAATCAGTACACACAGAAACAATATCATTCTGTGCTGTTCACCAAGACCAATACATAATGTTTACCTTTTCAGGTTCACGTTCATGGTTTTCTGTCAATGGTATCATAATCAGAGGAAAACTGTGAGCACTGCCATACATTTCATATAGGCTGGTTCTACTGTCCTGTTTCCAGACATAAGAATTAGTTTATTCTACCCATTTTAACATTAAGTATCACACCAGGCAGTTTTTCTGAAGTCCAACCACCATGATCATTCCTGACTTAATACTGCTCTTCAGCAAAGAAAGCAAAGGACTGGGGTGAGAGTGACAGAACACACAACAAACAGCTCCCACAAAACCCCAAACCAGCTAAGTTTCTGTAAATTATAGTCCTCAAAAGAATCTCCCTCCAAGTGCCTGCAGGCGAGAATGGCAAAGCATTCACTTGTGGTCTTGGTGAGGAAAACCTACAGGTTTTAGAGAAATATCTTGGTTAGAGCAATAAAATAACCATGATACCAGCTATCAAAACATGACTTTCTATACCACAACCTTTTTTGGTTTTTTTTGCCTGAAACCAGATCGAGTCACACTGACTGAAAGTGTCATCTTCTCTGTATCTTAACACCCACAAGTGAAGACGATACCCCTTTTCTCTTTCAGAAACCAAGTCTCTGTGGGATGATGAGGTCAAGGATGTAGCAGAGCCCTGGGACTTGCAGATGTTCTGATCTGTTAGCTGCATCATGCTGACCTGTTGTCTCTCAGACTAGAAAACACCAATATTTTTTTGTTTGCTTGCCAGATGAAAATGAATGCTCCAATCCTCACACGTGTGGCTCTGCTTCTTGCTACAACACCCTGGGAAGTTACAGGTGTGTCTGCCCATCCGGGTTCTCCTATGACCAGTTCTCCCACGCCTGCCACGATGTCAATGAGTGCTCTTCTGCCAAGAACCCCTGCAATTATGGTTGTTCCAACACTGAAGGTGGCTATCTCTGTGGCTGCCCACCTGGCTATTACAGAGTTGGACAAGGGTGAGTATCTCAACGCAGTCATTCACCAAAGACACATTCAGAAGGTGCACAGGTGCAAATGAAGGACAAGCTGCTAAATCCGTTCTAGTTTTGCAGACAATATCCAGAAACTAGAAAAAAATAAAATGTCTGTACGTGCAACATGGCTTTAATTTTAAATGTAGCATATAAACAACATTAAACGAGTTCTGCTTTCTCCCCGAGTCTCAGCACATGAACTCCTTCACCTGCTCAGTGAGGATTGATAATGCATAAGGATAGATGCCATCTGTACTGAGATAATTACAGGGTTTGAGTATCACTGATCCATCCGGAACATTAACACAAATTACCTTTGTTCTGGTACAGAACAATGGGTAAATTCTGTAGTTCCTAAAGGTCAGGGCAGGTTGGCTTTCTTTGGATTCTCTGTAGAACTTGTAAGTGAAAATTAGATCAGTCTAAAAGCCTTCAGCCAGCATTTGTATTTCGACTCTAGTGTGAAGGAAATTAATGCACCACCCTCCTGCTGAGGAAAGGGCAAGGAAGGGGTACAGACACTGTGGCACGGATTACACACACTCCATTTAGCAGGGACAGTTCCTAAAACTGCAAGGAGTAACTAAAACATGTGTTCTCATTCCACAGGCACTGTGTCTCAGGGATGGGATTTAACAAAGGCCAGTACCTGCCAGTGGATGGAGATGCTGATAAAGAGAATGCTTTGTCCCCTGATGCGTGTTATGAGTGCAAAATCAATGGCTACTCCAAAAAAGACAGCAGGAAGAGGAGAAGTGCTAACACTGTATGTACCGGGATAAAAAAGCACTGTAATGGTCTTGGAGGGGTTTTCAGAGCGATGATATGAGTAGTAAATGGAGGAAACCTTTTAGACAGGCCACATTCAATGGTGAAAATCTCTTTTCTCCCCCTGCCTCACTTAGGTCTTGCTGGCAGTAATAATTTGACAATAAGAAACACATCAACAGGAGTGAAAGGATGAAGTTTTTAAAGCTTGTAAAGATTCCTTTGTAGTGTGAGATGTGGTCTAGTTCCTCAGAGTACATTCAGGGAAATAATTCTCCTATAATTACAGAGAGCTAGGAAACTGATCATGTCTTCAGCATGTTCTGCTGCCAGGAGGAGGTTGGACAGCATTTATGGTCTGGGACAGCTAAACAGATCTCCTTACAGATCATTTTAGTCTTGGTGTCTGTTCCACGGTTGCTCGCAGTGGTGGTGGCTTACACCTGGCTGGTGGAAGTCCAATATTTGCAGAATTGATGAGGTTTTTAGAGAATTACACTTCAGATCGAATTTTTTTCTTGCTGCATTTTGTGGGCTTACAAAGCCCACAAAATACGTACGTAAGAGTAAGTTACAGGAACTCATATCTAGTTTGTATTTGTTACATCTTGTTATTACATTTTTAATACCATTAGCCTTGTCAGTTTCTAGAACTTTCTAGGTGGTAAAAGTGACATCCATAAACTGTGAAAAAAGTAAATGCTTTTTTTATCACTATGGTCATCTATGGGATTCAAGTATTTAAAACATTGCATTACTTGCTCCTGTCCAACAATTTTCCTTATTTTCACTATGCTTTTATAGTTGCATTACCTAATGGTACCGTATGGAATTTTCGGAGAAGGCTTCAGGGAATTTCCACGCAGTATTGTGAAATGTGTTTCTGTATTGTGAGGTTGGTCATAAAAACATAAGACCTGTGCCTCGTGGGTGGTCTTTACTGCAGTGATAAACACAGGTCTCTCCTTGTGGTGGTGCATTCCCCCCTCCTCCTTTCCAGGCTGCAGTGCAATCTGAGAAATCCTCGTTAGGCCTCGGCCTCGAAAATTAAATCTGGCTTTTGCTGATACCCTTGCCAGTGATTTTTTTAAACGATCTCAAACGCTTGTTCATAACACTCCTCTACATGGTCTCTTTGCAAGCATGAAGTCAAACAGGTTCTCAAAATAATTTGAAGTCAGAGCCTCCTGTTCGTCATCCTTTTAAGGCCTGTGTGAGAAGCCTTTAGGATTTACAGGGTGTGTTGCATGGAATCGAGGCAGAAACTATCAATTATCCTGATCATTCATCTCCTGTGCTCTAAACACTCTTCCCTCCTCCAGCTGGAGCAGATGAGCTCGGGGAGCCTGGACATGGAGAGTCCCTTGAAGGTGAGAGTGAACATCTCCAGGCCGGACAGCCGGGAGCACATCCTGGAGCTGCTGCCGGCCGTCGCGGCCCTCGCACGCCGCGTGCGCTACGTCATCTCCCGCGGCAACGAGGACGGGACCTTCCAGATCCGCCAGAGGAACGGGACGAGCTACCTGCGCACCGTGAGGGGCAGGGCAGCGCCTGGAATTCACACACTGGAGATCACCAGCGTGCCCCTGTACAAGGAAAAGGAGGTGAAGCAGCTGGAGCACAGCCACGAGGACAATTACCTCCGAGGGGAGCTGGGGGAAGCCCTCAGGCTGAGGCTGTGGGTTGACCTCTACTAGCCGTGGTCCAGTTCTTCAGTCACTTCTGTTCTATCTACGCACCCGGGAACATCTGCTTTTCAAAGCGAATCTGCTCTGAGAAAGTGTATTTTGGGGGAGGAATGCAAAGGGGAAGAGCCCTTCCTTTCCATCCTGCCAAGACTGCAGAACCGCCCTTTCCAGGAGGGTGACTTAAAACTCTGCCACTGCCGAAACTTCTATTACAAGGGCAGATCATGGTTACTGTATCTTTTATATAACCTCGATTTAAAGTATATTAAAAAGCTAAAGTTCAAGAAGTCATCATATGGCACTAAATGGCAGAAAAATGTGAGCTATTTTTTGTCCTGTTAGCAGTTTGTAACACTTTGGGTATTTTGCTATAGTTCCTAATGAAAAAAAATTACAGAAGTTTATTTATTTTTAATGCAGTAATATATGGAGAAAATAACGAATTATGTAAACAAAAAGGGAAACTTGCTTGTTTTTCTTTAGTTTTATAAATTTGAGCTATAACATTTTAGAGGTACTTTCTTAATTAAGAAAAAAACAAGTAGATTTGAAAGATGTTTTCTTTTCTACTTGGACCGGTCATCCAAATAGTATATAATTAATTCTAAAATATATCAGAGCTGAAAGATCACTGTGGTAGGATATTCTAAAGTGGGATACTGTAAATTGTTCACATAGTAGGATATTCTAAAGTGCTCTTGCAAACGAGAATTAAAAAAGAAAAAAGAGGAAAAAAGAGAGTCATAGAGGACAAGTATCACAATATCAGTATCTGCACGAATCGTGTTTCACAGCAGCTCAATGGGACTGTGCTCTGAATCAGCCACAGCAAGTAGTGAAGGAGGCACAACCCCTGTAGCAAAATACCTGGACTGTTTTTAACCCTGTTAGAACTGCAGAACCAAACTGTGCTGCCCTTCCCTCAGTGACCTCAAAGAGCCACACAGGCAACCACACCTCATGCTCAGAAAAGGTGCTCCACAAACTGGCATTAATTCCTGCAGGCAGCTGAAGGAAATGTCTCTCTGGAGGGAATGTTTCACTCTGTTTGGTGCTGGCTCGAAACCAGGGTGCATTTGCTGAGCCCTGAGAGCTGTGTCAGGACTGCCATACCCGCAAACTTAGTTATTGCAGCGCAGGCGAGGAAAGTTACGTGCGTGTTCACTTGTTAGAAATCTCATTAATGCTGTAGTTATACACACCTCATTTTATCATAGCTTATTCTGTAAGAAAGATGATTGTACAATGACTTGAGTTTTAGTTTACTTTAGTGATTTTTTTTTTTTCTTTTTAAATTTCGTACTGTCATGTGTTAAGTGTGTGTCTCAATGGTGCTTTCTGTGACAGCTGGTGCCTGTAACTGGCCATGCAACAGAATCTCACATGTGAAAATAGCCAAAGCACATCCAGGATTGTTCCAGGTGCATGTAGGTGCTGACCAAAGACTATACCAAGTTAAACTCAGTGATTTTTTTCTTCTCTTTTGTTGAGTTTGGGGATTTTGAAAAGAAATGTTTTATGAAAAAAAGCTTTCTCTTGAACATTTGTATCAGTAAGACAACACTTTTCTTGCAATAAAGCTTATTTTGGGTTAGTTTTTGTCCTTTTATTCCATTAAGAGTTAAACTGGTGATTGATTTCAAGCAATAGCCAATACTGGCTGTGGTCTGGAACCACCTTTATTTGACATGACTTTCAGAAATGGTTGTGCAAGTTTCCTTATGATTCAAAGCTGCTTCTGGGTAAAATGACTGACATCCATAGAAATAAAAAGACCTCTAGAGGTCTGATAAATATATACAGGACAGCACTGACTTTAAGACTTAATATCTGTAATAGGTGGTTTAGAAGAAGGCTACTCCCTCTCCAGAATGGGAGCTTTCCAGGAAACACTGTAAGAAACACCAGCAGACTGCACACAGCAGAGCTTATTATCCTTTGTTGTCAAACTCTAAGAAAACGAGAGAAAATAGCAGCAGTACTCACCCATGACCCCTCTGAGGCTACCGGTTCTGGAGGATTTTATTGGCAGGGATTATTTACGTGTGCTGTGCACACTTGTTAGCTTTTTGTAGCCTATTCTTTTAGACAGAAGCTATCACAGATAACACCTGCATTAACTAATTACACAGCAAGTACAAAGTACAAAAAATGCCTTGTCCCTTTTCTAGAAAGGCAGCATTATCGTCCACCATCTTAAATTGCACAAGATGGTTATGCACAATCCCAGAAAGAAGTCACTCCCAGCTTCAAATCCTGATGAAAAAATAACTTGAGTTAAAAAAAAATCCCAAGGAAGAAATCCAAAACCTCTTTGCAATGCAGCCTGTCACAGTGTATATTTCTATACCCAATTCCATAAATTCTACCTTTTATTAGCCTCTAGTCTTTGAATGAGAAGGATTTAATGAGAAAGCTGACTACACATGAACAGACAGACAGATCAGTGTCCCAGGAAGCTACAAGCCCCCCAAGTCTGTTGCTAACAGTAAAATGAAAGTCTTGCTAATTAAGACAGTCTTCAGTGTCTCTTGACAACTTGAACCAAGATTTTAGTGACTAATTGTAACACCTAAGGTAGGCCTAGGCAGCAGGGACTTCAGTTACAACTGTCTATACTTTGTAGTACAGACATAGGTTTGATTAAAGCCTTTTAGTCTAATCATGATCATAAATTAAAAAAAAAATAATTTATGTTACTTGCATAAATATGTCTGATTCACACTTAAAGCAGGAGGGAATGAAAATGTGAGAGGGAAGAACTACATTTCATATCTAAGATAAAATCCTTGGTCTCCATTGTGACTGTTCATGTGGCTGACACCAAATTGCTGTGGCAGAGATAGGAAATAACTTCTTTGCTCCCACAGAATTACAGAACTGGTGGAGGAGGTGGTTTCTCACACGTTCCAAGAAGCCAACCTCATGTCAGCATGGGTGGTCGCGGAGAAGTCTGACGCGTGTATTTGGGCGCGGCTTTAGCACGAGCCAGACCTCCTCCCTGCCTGGGCTTGTCAAGAATGAGGTTGTTACCCAAATCCTGTGAAAATGTCAGGAAAAATACGACCCTCTCCAACACTGTCTTAGCAAGTCAGGCATTACTCTATTCTTGGCCAAGGTTTGTGAGTGTGGTTGTCAAATTTTCAGCCTCCACACTGAAGCCAATGCGAAGCCTTTTCACTCATTTATACGTTTTTTGCAAACAAACAAATTATTTTTGGTTCTAAACTACATAATTCTCTTCATTAATTAGAGTTCTCTCCTTGATTGGTTATTGATTTCTCGCTCTTCATGCTAATTTGGCCCACATTTTTAGTCCTTTTATCACCTTTTTCTCAGACAGGGAGTCTCCCGCTTTCCAGGCCTCCGTCTCCTCTGTATCTTCCGGTTACTCCAACGTCCTTGAAGTGCCGTGAATTTAAGATCCCAGATGTCCAATCTTCTACTCCTTTTAGCTTTGTTTATTGAAGCTTGTCAGGGTTAGTTTTAGCAAAATTAAGTTTTCAGTGATGTAACGATCAAAGGAACAATAAGAGTCTGTGAAGAAACCCAACTAGTGCTGGCTAAAAGTGGGCCCTGCTTACAATTAATAAAAACAACTAATTAAAAATTAGTTAGGAAAGTTGACAGCATTTCCATTTCTACTGGGCAAAACCAGATCTAGACACAAAGAACACCAGCAGGAGCAGCTTTTGGTGTGCAATCTGATGCCTCAAAAAGCACTTGTTACACACGCAGGGAGTTTTTTTGGTAAATTTTAAAATCCTGTGATGAAACATGTTTTTACACAAAGTAAATATGCAATACATTTCTGCAGTTTTGTCCAATTCTGGTATTTCTGTCTTGCTCATATACTTACAGAAACATTTGATATTTCTATGCTTCAGCCTCTAGCACTTCTTGCACAACGTAGACTCAAAAAAACCTTGGCAGTTGCCACTAAGATTTGCCCCTGGGCAAGATTACTAAGAAGCTGCCAAAAAAAAAAAATGCATTCAGAACCAAAACAACACAAATATGCACATGGCTAGACAGACACTCCCTCTTCTCTGCAATGACGAGAGCTATTGAAATACTGTCACCACTACACCTGAATTCTGGAAATACTTGGAATTTTCAGCCAGATCACCAAACTCACAGCTGAAAATCAGCTCTGTTCCCAAGGCCTGGCCTGTGGTTTTGAATCCAAAGAATAAAGATGCAATCAAGAAAACAGGACCTGGCCACCAGCTCACTTACTTAGCAAAAATAACTCATTACGTACCTGAGTGAGGGAAATGCAAGGGCCTCCCTGAGTTCTGTAAAATAATTTTCGTATCTCTAGGCCTTGCTGTTCCTCATGTGGAGAGAGCCCCACACAGGATGGGGAGGAGGAAGATCAAATAACCATCTGACCATAACATTCAAATGAACATTCAATTCTTTTGAAAAACATTAGCTTTAGGGTAAAAGTCAACACTCAGAGCAACCATAACCCCCAAAGGCACACGTTTCACTGCTGTTAAATTCTTAAAAATCAGAAATGAAGGCAGTTTTGAGCACGTGAGGTAAACACTTGAGAAGAACTGCTCACACACAACACTGGCAGGCACAAATTGCCTAGTCAGGTGTAAATATTTAACATCAACGAGGAAAAGTTGTGTGGTACAAATACAACACATCTGGTGTGCTATAATTAGATAGGAAGCTTAGATCATAATTTTGTGCACATATTTTTACCTGAGTGTACGCACAGCCACAGAGAAGCAATGCCAAGAAGCAATCAGATCTGGTAATTTTGAGACAAACTCTGGCAAAATTCAGCAATTCCTACCTCTTCCAAATGGGCTTTTAAAATTGTGTAGCCTTCGTATTTTATGCCTAATTTCTTAAAACTAAGATTAAAATGCCAGCAGCCATCTCCTGCTATTGAATCCTTCACATCCAAGCTGCTCTCATTTCCAGGCTCTAGTTTTATGGATAACCACAATCTTCAGGTCTAGAATGAAGTCTGCAGTTCCACACCATCTGATAATCACAGAGTTCCTTTTCCCCCGCATTTAAATTGCTCATACATTATGCAAACACTAGTTTAACAATTTCTGTGTCACAGTTTTACATTTTTTTTTTATACTGTAAAATGACAGCCAGTGTTTGGCTGGATGCTTTCTTTTCATGGCATTGCTTCAAGCACACAGCTGGGAGACTGAAAACCCACAGTTAAGAATCAAGATTCAGCTTGAAACGCCCGCCATGAAATTTATCAGTTGTCTCACAGAGCTTAGATAAGATAAATTAAAACCAAAAAAACCACCAACTGCAGTATTTTTAAGGCCAAACTCACTGCTGAGATACCTCAGCTCTCTGTCCCTCAACCTTGATCAGTAAGGTCAGCAGCCACACCTCTGCAAAGTGCAGTGTGTTTCTCCACAGGCCTCTGGACTTCTTTGTGTTAAAGCCCCTTCCTGAATCACTCATTGAGTCCTTGGACACGCACGGTATTTTAGGCTTTTTTTATTTCAGTATGCCTAAAACTCAGTGAAATCCTTACATTGTGCACTATTTTTACCCAGACCAAGCACGGAGTGATGGTCTCAAAATAGCTGCTCTTGAATTAGAGCTGAGTTTCACTGGGGTGGCTCCTGGTAGAGCTCATCTATTCATATCACTCCATGGAAAATACCACGTATACCAGACAGGCTCTTAACTAAATGGACTGAAATTCTGCTTCTTTCTTATCGCATGCTGCAAAGAAATGCTACTTCTCAGTGTTTCACAGAATAATGAGATCCATCCAGTCCCAAAACAGCTGTTTTTTTGGCTAAACAGCAGCTGTCGGGGAATCCAGTTTCGAAGCCAAGATGGAAGTAGAAGGCGACTGTTTGAAAATAAACTTTTATTGTTGTGAGCAACTTCTCGGCTGCTGAGAACACAGATGTAAATTTTATAAACACACACACACACACTTCAAAATATGGGAGTGTGTGGAATGTGGAGGTAATCAGAGATGAGACTTTTTTCCTTCTGGATTAACTGAGTTACACCCAGCACCTCCTCAGCCTAAACCTCCTTTCCCATGAAAAGGAGCCACACTTGCTTCAGGCAGCACTGAGCAGAACGTGATCAAATGGCCTGAACTGGCTCCTGTTTTCGTGTTTGATGTCCTGGCTGCTCCTGTGTGTTCCCCAGATTCTTCCAGTGAGAGGAAAACCGAGCTGCCCTTCGTCAGGACACGTGTTCCTAAGGAAAGTGCAGTCCAGAGCAAGTGCCCAAGGAAAACAAACCACAGCAACCAAACCTTGGATGGAGCACCAGCAAAGCAAACACTCGAAAAGCTCTTGTTCCCTTAAAGTTACATTCAACACCCGTGAAAACATTGCTGCTGACAAGACCAAATAAACCAGCAAGAGACAACATGAAAAGGGCATCAAATACGGATAAAACTTGGCATGGTTAATAAAAAACAAAAGAACACAAACAACAAACCCATCCTTTGTGGAAAGCAGTGTTTTTTAATGTTTCTGAAGTTTCAGGATGAGCCCAGACAGAAAATGGGGTCGTGTCTATTTATCCACAGAATATGCAAAAATGTTACACTCACAGTGCCAGATCTGCCTTCCCCGTTGCTCAGACAATACTTTCCAAAATGAATAAAATAGAAATTCCTTCTATACGTGAGAAGAAACTCTTTATTCTCACAGTTCTTTGTCTCCAGACTAAATACTAGAAGTATTTATGTATCATATAAATATTTTTTTTTTTTGTGAAATAACCATCACCTTCCTAGGAAGGCTCCTTAGATTTGCTTTTGTTTAGTGTTGCTGCTTAATTAAAAATAAACCCAACACTTTTTTTTTAAATTTTTCACTTTCAGCCATGCAGTAGCATACAAAGAACTGTGCATTCAGGTGTAGAATGCAGTCTGCACCAAACAAACTGGTTATGGGAGCAACCAAGAGCAAATGTTCTGGAGCGACCCAGAGAAAAACCAAGATTTGTTAAAAATCAAAAGGAAGCAGAATCCAGAATATGGTCCACACAAGCTGTCAAAACCCCAAATTTTCAATGATGCAAGTAATATCAAACATTCCATAACTAAATGATTTATGAAAATGGTTTCTTGAAAAAAAAAGAAAAAGACAAAAAACAGTGAGAAAAAAAAAGGCAAAACACTTTAAGCTCTTCCATAGTACAAAGCTCTTTTTAGGAAAAAATTTAGTGTGCACAGAAGGCATTCATACACCCTTCCTTGTCCTCCTGTGTATTTCCTTACAACACTTTTGATGTCCTCTCCAAAGCAGAGCTCAGAACCACAGAATCTCATTCACAGGGATTCATCTTCTGCCAGCTCACTCCACCAGATCAGTTCACAGCTACTCTCGTAGCAGACACATAAATTTTCACCACTCTCAGCTCCTAAGCCGAGACATGAGATGCCTCCAGCATTTCTGCAGGTGACCTTATATCCCTTTCTGTTCTGACAAGAGCATTTAAGCCCTTGAAGTGTTAAGAAATAGAAATATTTCCGTTTCTTCAAACAAACAAACAAAAAAACAAACAAACAAACCAACCAACCTCCCAGAAAACTGCAGCCTGTTCCCCAATAACTGCTTTCCAGTGGCTCACCTGGAGGACAAGCAGCACAAAATTCCAGAACCTGTCAGACAATGTGGCCTGACCAGCCCCACTTTTATTACTCCCACCGTGAAAACCTGAATTTTTAGGAGGGACCTCGTTGTTCCTTCAAGCTCCACATACCACAGGCCAGTTTCAAAGGTCTGCACATATCTTGCAGTGAAGCCAGTGAAATGACACATCTTTCCTGCTTTTGTTTAGATTTGGGAAGTATCTTGCCTTGTGCTCAGGGACTGAAGGAACAAGCTGTTTTAAGTATTTGATTTTTCTTTATCAGGAACTATTAATTATCCCACAACACAGGAATGTTTTAAAGTAGACTACAGAGAGTAATTTTAAAGTGTTATTTTAAATTATTTACAAAAAAATTAAAGGGTTTCCCATTAAAGGGAAGAGAAAGTATTACTAGCATTAGCTGCAAAACCCAGAAAACAGGATTTGAGCTGAATTCTACCACTAAGTTGTTTCCTGGCACAAAAGCTGCCAATGAATAGAGTTAATTACTATCAGAACAAGGACTAAACTACCAACTCAGAGTTTACTGCCCTTTATTTAGAGACTGACTACATGCAGTCAAAGCTACAGTAGGAGAAGATGGTTTTTATTACTGCCCTTTTCTAATCCTGGGAAAGTGAAAATGTCTTGACTGTGATGCATTTGGAGTGATGGCACATGGATACATTTTCAAAGACAGACTCCAAACCACAAATTAGTGCTGGAATGTTTTGTGTCCGGGGCAGAATGGATTTTCTAGAACGACTGACGGGTTTGAGGGTTGGCCAACAGGATGGAAAAAGTGAGATCTGTGTTCTGGCTAGAGAGGAAATCACAAGCTTGCACTTCCAAGTCTCAGCTGAGAATCAAGCCTCATTTTTCTAGATCTTTACAAATTAGGCAAGAACATGAAAGCTATCCCCAAGCCCTGCAGTACAATGAAAATAAAAATATCATGAATAAAGAGTGCTCGGTAAGGTTTGTCATGTATTTGCCAAAGGCTGAACGTTCCTCATAAATCCTGCCATGCCTGAATTAGTGCTATCACTGCTTGAAAGGTACAGAGAGATTTTAATGAGAACAGAGACTCTTAACAACGCTCCATAAAATGAAATCTGTATGAGGTTAGCCAAAATCCCACGTGAAAGCCCACACTAGTGTGTGGTTAGCCTTGATTTCACCTGTTAATTCTGCAAATAGCTGTCCTTGGTTGACTCTGCAGAGCGCTGTTTGCTCCTCTTGGCAGGCACTGTGTTTTGACCTGCCACAATTTCCAGGTGCTTAAACTACAAGCTTGAATTTTGTGCTGTTATTTTTGCACCTTATCAAATGGTTTTTATTCCATTTTTATTCAGCCCTGCTGCTCATCAGAGTTGCATTAAATTACCCCTAGGGTTTATAAAACACACAGGCTAACACTGGATTATCTGGCACATTCTTTTGTACAGGTGTCCCACCTCTTGCTTGATGTGTAATTTTATTTAATACTACTCCAAATGTTGTGTGTAATTGGTAACAGTAGTACAATGGAATAGTTCAAGAGTCCCTGTAATTTGCAAATCACCCAGCCAGGCAGCTTGGTCTGAAAAAATGAGTAACCTCACAGGGCTGGGAGTGAGGATATTTCAAGGCTAATCCCAGCTCTCTAATTTTCAGCCAGAGCCTCTGGAAATCCTTTGCTCGTGACTGATTCCATGTTGCCATCTGTTTTGCAGAGACAAATTTAATTGCAGAGAGATGTTCCAAGGTTTAGTAGCTGTAAAACTCTTCAACAGAGTGATAAAGTTATTTTCAAGGTAAATGAACTCGAAAATGTTTAGTGCTACACTCTTCAGTTTCCTTCAGTACTTTACACAGCCAGCACCTGAATATTTCGGGATGACACAAGGCTTATTTTTTTTGTGTTCAGATCCCACCTTTGTAGTTGAAATTGGTAGACACTTGTCTTGTTTGTTACTTATGAAGCAAAAGTACCTTATTGGAACGCTATTGGTCACTCTGGAACTAGACGGGACATGCCAGTGTGTTGTTTTCACACATCTCTCTGCCTGCAGCATTTCTCCTTCTGCTCTCTAAGGTTAACACAGCTGGAAAGAGCCACTGAGTAAAGCAAGCATCACCCAGTGTGTTATGAAATGGTTACTCGGTGGTAAAAAGGCTGTTTGAACTCATCACGCAGCATCTGCTTGGAGATTCCTGCATCCCTTCGGAGTAAAACCACAGTATTTTTTCCCACAGGGCCTGGCAGAATTAATATTAAACTCTTCTCCAATCCAGTCAAAATTATGAAAAAATATATGCAAAACAATGTTGTTATGCTGATATTTGTTGTTTATTCAAAGTACTAAGTTGTTTAATCAATGAAAATAATGGAACAGTGCAGGAAGAGTGCATTTGACAATGCAGCTTCAGGCATTCCACGAAATGCTGAAAGGCAGTGGTGCCACCTGGTGATACGATTTTAGCTGGAATCCCTAGAAAACTGTACAGGAATAGGATTTCCCTCACTAAAAATGATGTCCCATCAGCAGGAGTTTTATTACCACTGTGGATGGGACTGAGGGACTACGAAGGGGATGCACCTGGACATGGAACCTCATGCTGGAGATTGTTTTGGCTACAGCTCGGCAGGGTCAGTTTTCCCCAGATCCCAGGGAGTGGGATCGTGAGGAAAATCTCTCACAGCCAGGGGCTACTCCCATTAGATTGCTGTGAACAGGGATGAGAGGGCTGTGAAGGGCACAAGACAGGCTGCTTTACTCGTATTTTTCCATCAGTATTAGCAAGGTAGAGCAGGCTGACATTTCCCTGCAGGCCTTTGCTGTTGCTCACTGTAGATTGGCTCACGACTGAGAGACCTTTAGAGGAGGACAGGCTAAAAAGTTTAATTCAGCACAAGCTGACAGCTTAAATCCTGAGGGATTCCCTTTCCCTGCTCCCTGTTGTGTTGTGAGGTGCAGATGAACCTGTCTGTGCAGGCTGGGCGCAGGAGAGTGGCAGAGGGCAGGGTGCAGACAGGGTTCCTGGAGACACAAAGCCAATGTTTTCTGGAAGAGACAGCAGGCAGATCAAGGGGGAGAGCAACAAAGAAGCTGCTCTCAGGTTCTTTTTCCTGCTCTCCGTTTAGTAAGAACAGGGATGCAAGGAGTCAGCACAGGCTCGCCTTGGTAAATTCTGCTTGTGCAGCTGTCAGCAAGTCGAGGATTCAGCCCAAAGGATGGAGCACCGTCTGTCAGCACCAGATGCACCTCTGGCCATAGGAAGCCTCTTCAAGAAAAACATCTTCCTGCTTCTCTTTGGAGAATGTGCCTGCCACTGCTTCACCATTTACTCATTCCATGGTAACACTCAAAGCCGTGGACCAGCTCACATCTCTCTGTCCTAAACGCAGGCAGTGGCCTCCATCAACCTAATCCAGAGCCTTAACTCTGGAAACCTGTTTTGCACCAAGCTGCCCAAAGGCAGAAGAGCAGGATTTGATGGTGCACCACTTGCTGCCCGGGGGGTCTGAGTGACCTGAAGCCTGGCTCCCACCCCAGCTGGACACAAACCAGGTTTTGGGATTTACGGGACCCCAACAGGGGTTATGTGAGAAGTGTGATTAGAGTGGTGAAGAGCAAGCACAAAGGTGAGGGGTGTCCTGCTCCCTTGTTTTAAAACAAAATCACAGCAGTCACTCTCTGCAGTGTGAGCCTTCGCTCTCTGTAAAGCGGCGAGATCAACCTGGATCAAATCCTCAGTTTTTAGCTACAAACGCATATTTGCAGTCACTAATGTATGAATTCAGCACAAGGCCACGTCACGGTTCAGATCCGCTTCTTCACTTCTCCAGTAAACAGGAGGATCTAGAAAAAGCTGCTACAAACCTTCTCTGCCTCTTTACAGGACAAACCAGGGTAGAGCAATGCCATGGGAGCTGGCAGTGTATTTTTACCAATCTTTCCCTTTCCAGTGGCCTCCAAACCTCACTCCTAAGGCCTTGATTTAAACATGACTTAACAACGGATATGCACAAGAGCTCTGAACATAGCACAGAATAAATACCAAAACTGATGAGGTTAGTAAGTTTTACTTACTAACCCTTTCTTATCGTTATGCTTTCAAAGTTCAGTTTTTCAGTATTTTTTAGTTGAGTGCACATTAGTGAAGTTAAGGCCAATACGTCTTGCTTACAAGTAACTTTGCAACAGTCTGACGAGCTATTTTCCCACCGTATTTCATGTTTTCACGTCACTATTTTAATGGGAGAAAGAGGAGTTAAGACAGTCCTTTGTACTCTGGGGCAAAACGAATTGGAACAGATTTTCAGACACCACCATTGCAGCTGAGACCCACCCTGGGCTGAGGATGGGTCTGTGCTGGCTGGCAAGTCACGGCAAATTTTACAAGGGTAATTTCTTATGCAACCACTGTTGTTTCTGCCCTACTAGAGGCAAACATTCCTCCCTAAAAAAGCAACATGGTTCTGGTCTCCAGACACAGGAATTGCTTTCAGTTCCACTGGTCCTGGGCAAATTCCACTACAAAGGTAATTAATTATCAGATGGATGCAATAAGCATATTGACATCAGGAACCAAATTCAGCATTAATATCTTGAATCATGAACATATATTCCCTTCCCACAACCAAAAAAAAAAAAAAAAAAAAAAAAAAAAAAAAAAAGGCATTGTTAGACAAGAGAGTTGTATTGAATTCACTTCTTTTATTGCAGTGACATCCCCCTGGTACAAAGTTTTAACTGCAATAATTACGTTAAAACATTAGAAAAGCATTTGTGTGGGACAGTTACAGTACAGTGTCAAATCTTACATCTTCAAACCAAGTGGGCCACAACCCACTAACGCTCAAATCTTTTAAATTATTTTTAGTTATTTTTTTTAAATATGTAATGTCAGAAAAAAAGCATACAAAAAGAATGTATGTAAAAGGAAACCTAAACACAAGTGAACAAATAAATAATTTGATTTTCACCAGCTATTACTGTCTCTCTAAACCCATACGAAGGAACCTAATCTATAAGAAGTTATGAATTGCCATGTGTAAGTGATTTAATTTTTCATGTCATTAATGATGATTGGAACGTAAGTAAATTTGGTGTCAAAATCAAAGCAGGAGTTGGAGCGACTGCCACTGACTGACATCTGTTGCAGACAATTACCATTAACTGTTCAAATTTAAGTGAGCAAATAATCTTGGAACTTGCCCTCATGCCTAACATTAGTGGACTCCTGAGAGTGCATGTGAAAAGCATCCTACGGTATTTCACAGACATGACCTTAACTATCCCCATATGCATATTTAGATATACTTTATATAATTTTATACACATATAATGCATGTATACACACACACTTCATTTGGTTTCTGTGTCGTGTTACAGATCACAAGCAATGGTTTCCTGAATGGGCAAATAAACCTTTTTAAATAAGTGTACCTGTGCACGTTTTTTGTTTGTTTTTCTTTTAAGATAGCAGCACTAAATCCATGCCATACTGTCCATCTGCTCAAAAGAATGTTACCCACAAAACAAGGAGAAATGTGGCAATGATTCCATATGCACAATGTGACAACCTTATCCCCTGCAAAACACTGTAAAACCTGTGATATTTATTTATGTTGGTAAGTTTGATCCACATCCCCTCACCTGGAAGGAAACAGTGCTTTGACCCCACACTGTCTTGTCTTACAATGCTTTATCATAACAAGCTGGCCTCATGCTGGCATCAGTCATCTCACACTTAGCAGCAAGACATGCATGTTTGTTTTTCTTAAAAAGTGAAATGATTCCATAGTCTCAAATCCAATTGACAGAAACAGCAAAAAAAAAAAGAAAAAAAAAAAAAAAGGATTTTTCGCAGTTTACCAAGAACTTGACAACAGTGTACACTGCACGGTGTATTTTTATCTTTAATCACAAGAAGCTGAAGCTCTACCTTGCCACACGATGATTATACTTTGTCCTTCAAGAGGAACAGTTACATTTCAATTTGATCCTGTATTTAGGAAAAAAAAAAAAAAACCAAAACCAAACCCAAAAAAACCCCCAAACAAACCAAACAACAACAACAAAAACAACCCCAAAAAACCTTTTCTGTGCATCCTTAAATGAAAGTCACTCACCCACTGGTAAACTGATCCAGTAGCATGTCCAATGCTAATATCAAAAGCTTGTGAAATGTTTTTAGGCAATCCTTTCTATCCAAAAAATATCAGAATTTAAAAAACAGTTCACATTACTAACCTTTATACAAAGGCTCAAGTGAAATTTCTTTTGCAGGTGTTCGTAGTAGACTGAATTATGAAGTTTCCAAAATATACAATGAAAGGGCACACAAGACTGGCAGTTTCTTTATTGAACATAGAAAATGTATAAAGTAGGATGTATGGAATAGATCAAAATTGATAAGACGATCAAACCTGAGTATTATTTAATAAGACTAAATTCATCTTCTGACAAGCGAATGAATTGACCTAAAAACATCTCCCCTAAGAACTTAGTGGTCCGTTTAACCATTTGTTGAAAAATGCAAGAGAACTGCAGCTTTTACATTTCATACTGGATAGCACAATTCCACATAGTGTTTACTGTTTTCTGTTAGATAGCATCACATTGCTTATATTATCCCCATTCAAGCCTTAAGTCGAGTTTTGTTTCAAAAGTAAGTTGAAAAGTGACACTAAAACATAACAGGCCAAGAACTAGGACAGGTCTTTCATTTTCTTCCAATTTGTATTAAGATGGAAAGCCTCAGCCAGCAAGATGAGCTTGATTTCACAGCAGAGCTAAGATGAAGAGGATACCACCCTCTGCCAAGGTAGATAAAATTCACTGTCTCATACTACTGCCAAAGTAGTACACACTGTCAAATCTGATAAAAAGAACCCTCTCTACAAGCAGAATTAGTTTCATTTTTACTGTTAAAAAACTTAGTGACACTAACATCAGGGATTTGCTCTAGGTTCAACTGACCTGCCCCGATTCTCACCTTTAAATCTAACAGATAAAATAATTAAAAAAAAACCCAAAAAACTTTCTGACGATAGAAAACATACAGTACTAAGAACTAATAGCTCAATGGAAGACTGAAAAGCAGCATTCATTTTTTTTGTAATATGGAATAGACTAAAAACTAAAGGAAGTCTGATCTAAACTCTTAGTTGAAGGCAGATTTTGACATTCTATATAAATTTACAAAACAGGATGTATGGGTGAGATTTGGTTAATTTCAAAAGGCACCTCAAGGCTAAAAGGCTTTTATAAATCTATAATCCTTTCATTGATCAAAAATACAACATTTTATTGCTGCTATTCAAATAGCAAACAAAAAGCTTGTCTTGTTCTTCAGTCTAACAAGGAATCCTCCCCCATTAAGCAAGATTAAATTACAGAAAATATAGAATAAAACTGAAGATGTCACAACTTTAGAAATACAGTGACTTTCCTTGTGTGCTTTCAAGTCAGTGAAATAGTGAAAGAAGAGTCACTTTTTGCCTTTGTGATGTTAATGAACTATAGACCACGCCAGTCACTCTCCCCTGGGCACTGCAGTACCATTCCATCACAGCTGTGCCATGAGCAGTACTCTTAGGAATAGAAGGTGAGAACACTCTGATGATTCCCACGAACCAGGAGAATTGGTGGCAGATCTTTGGAGAGGACTTCCAGCCAGGCCATGTACAGAGCGCTGGACACTGCCCCTTTCCGTGCCACCGGCAAGCTCCTGCAAGCCACAAGGGAAACAACATTCACTGATCAGAAAAACCTAGCCAGGGGCAAGTCAGATCACAATAAATATGACAGATGATTCTACACATATCTGAATATTAAGTCAAACTTCCTAACCTTTCTAAATTACTTTTTGCTCCCCCTCAGAATTCGTGACTTGAGAGTTTGTATCTTAAAATACCACAGGCCTTTACATCTATTTCCCCTCACTTTTGGCCTGTCACCAACATTTAATATTCAGGCAGCTTCATGCAGAATCCTCCTCAGCTGAGGACAGACTCTTGAAAGACTTTTCAAGATTTTAAAATACAATCTGCCTCCTGCTTGTTCACACCAAAAACAATTAAAAAATAAAAAAAAATGTGAGCAAGATAACAACTTAACTTTATCTACAGAGATCTCCTAGAAAAGGAAATCAAAGGAAGGACTTCAGGAAGAGGGGAATAACTGCACAGGAGCAGAAGGAATGTGAGAATCCTGAGCTGCCCCACAAATGTGGAGGTGATCAACTAAAGCAGCATAATCAAAAGCACAACACTAAGAAGGACATTTTTTGTTCAGCAGAATACTAACTTCATACTTCTAATAAATAAATACTGTCAGCACTGACATCTTAATATTTCTATACTTCAGTGCCAAGGCAAAGGCTTCTTCCTGATCTGTATTTACATTTATATTTCCAATTACAGTTCAGCATCAGTTCAGGTAACACCACAGATCCAAATAATTCACTTACATGACAATTATGTTAGCTGTACTTGAATGTTCTTTCAGCAACTCGTTTAGCCGAATCTGTCGGTACGTCTGTAAATAAAAGGAAACTTGTTAGGAACAGCTTTTATGTAAAAACTAGAAAAAGTTCATTAAAAAAAAAAAGAAAACAAGTATGACCAACTGGAATGAGTAATTAATAAAAAGCAGGTACTTCCACCTCCGTGTGGAAACTCATTCTTCACTACCAAAAAAACCCATGGTCGTAAGGTTGGGAAATAAAGAAAGCAGCAAGCTTAAAGTGTGCAAGTAAGCCAACTGCTACCCTGTTACAGGATGCCACTTATTTTCTCCTCCAAAAAGCACCTGAGAAGAAACACTTCCCATGTCTCTGTGGTGCACAATAGCTCAGGAAAGATGTCAAACCTTCAATTGTTCCTCTGCACCATGAAGTGTTGTTTGGTTTTGGTGGTGTTTTTTAAAAACAATGAAGCAAAAAACATTAGCTTGGTCAAAAAACCAAAAAAACAAAAACAAAAAAAGAGAGTCACAAATACCTGGATACAGACTAAATTATTCTAAACTAACTGCTAAAATACTGTAGGAAAGCAGTCTGGTCCCTGCTCGTAACCAAATGCAGAACCTTTTTGCTTTTGTGAACCATCTGAATGGTTTTGGATGCTGCTTTTTATCTGCTATTCACAAAAACTGCTACGGAACAGAGAGAATAACAAGAATTAACTCATTGGTATCACAACCACAAATGCAGTAAGAGAGAAGGAAGTTTTAACTGACTTAACACTCCAAAGAAAACAGAACCTTTGTTTTGTAAAGCTCAAGCTCATTATCTGTTATCCTCCACGGTTCATCCTCCTTCATTTTATCTGCAACTTCCTGGTCTTTGTCATCCTCATGAAGTCGGAAGGGCTCTATCATTTCCTCAAAAGCTGCAATACTGGAAGGATTAAGTAAACAAGCATTAGAGCAGACACAGTCTCGATGTCAATTTCATAGTATCACAAATTAGGTTTTATTGCTATGTAAAAATAAACTGAAGGTTTTTTTCCCTGCCTGTTGCAGTTTGAACATCAAATCAGCTCTTTGCATATGCAGACATTGTGATTCAGCAAACAATACACCACACAGTTAAAGTTTTACTCAGTTCAACAATTTCCCTCCAATTTTCAAAGCTGTACAGTACTACCCTTAAAAAACAGATACTAACTTGGAGCAGCTTATTCAGAACTAACTTTGAAAGAGGGGCAGTTTACACGTTACACTAAAAACCAGCTATCAAGTCTCATGCTACTGCTTTTGGGATTCTGGCTTTGATCTTTTTATTTTGCTTCTTTTATCTCTTTCCAGTACAGGCCAGGAGCCACATTCAAATGAAAAAACACAAGAGATCTGACTTGGTCTTCCTGCTGCGCTTGTAAGAGTATCAATACTTTGAATTTACCAGAAGTGCAGAGCAAGAACTTGAGAATAAAACCTTCTGAAGATCAAGGAGGAATTAATTTCTACTACAAAGAACAACTCTCACCACCCTACTTTTCTCCCTACATTTCCTCCAGGAAATACCCACATCACGAACAGAACATCTTTGTATCTACCCTTGGTGGACTTTACTGGACAATGACTTCACTGTAATCAAAAGAAAGAAAACAAATGTGATTTGCTATTTTGTGGCTGAGCGAAAAGGAGAGCTACTAATAATACTGTATTATTATACAGCACACCAAATGTTAAAAATTAATCTTCCTCCACTTGGTTTTCAGCTATTCTTAGTATCTAAATAGTATTTAGAAATATTTTAAGGAAAAAAAAACTATTAAAAAGGGTATAAAAGAACTCATAGTAACATTTACGATTTAGGCAAGTTCTAAAGTAACACTTCTCCATTTCCACGGCACATCAAGACTTTCAGATAAATGCACAACCATATAAAAGGTATTTTTACAACTTCAGCACACTCAAGAAGGCCTGAGGGGAAAGGGAGATAATGGGAAAGGAGAGTATTTTTAGGTCATGCATATTCTGTTATAAATTTGTGCTGAAAGCCATCTAAGATTAATGCTTTTTTGGACTTGGAAGTAAGAAATATTATATGTATGATCATTCCTGTGTACATTAACTGTCCAAGCAATTTAAAAAAAAGGAAAAAATAAAGAAAGAAACCCAGATCAGGCTATTTTAAGACCAAGCTTTGTTACATTAAACTAAGACTATAAATGAGACTTAAACCATTAAAGTTTTGGTGAGCGTTTTTCTTTTAAAAGAGGATTCCTCCAGAAAATGTGATTTTTTTTTTTTAAACTTAATTCTTCTGAATTTAGTATTACAGTGTAAGAACCAGAGATTCAAAAAAATACAGATTTCTATATTCTTGGACACAGGAGTTATTAATCAATTTCCTGCATTTTTGTGAAATGCTGGATGTCACAAGAACTTCTGTACCACAACCTATGTAGGAAAGAATGAGGTGTTCTACATTTAAGACAGACATCACAAATTCGACGAACAAACAAGACGTGTTTTGAGACTTACTTTTCTTTCTTTGGCTTAGTATTAATATCCCCAAGAACCATAATATCTGAGAAGTCTATCCGAAATTTGCTGAGCAAAGTAGCCATCCTGCATCAGAAAAACAAGCCTTTATTCATGATCATAGCTTTAATTCTTTCACAGGTTAAACAGATAAATGTCTGGTAATAAAAACCACTGGTTTAAGACACAGAAAAAAGGCATCTTAAATGTAACAAGGAGAAAAATCAAACTGACTTGGCATATGACTATCATGACTAAATCAACAACATGCTTTGGAAAAAAATCCAAAACAGTTTTATGGCTTTAAAATAAGAGAAGAGCTCTCCCTTGAAGACAATCTCAGAAAGTATTTGAAAAAGAAAGTAATTAGTGTCAGATAATACTGCATAAAAATTAGTTTGAGGTAACTCATCCAAAAACAATCTGGAGGAAACAAAACCTTTTTTGGAGAAAGGCAATAGAACACGGTTACACCTCAAGCAAAGTACAGCTGAAACAAGGCAAGCAGAGAGAGAAAATAATCCAATGCGTAACATGCTGTATCAGCACTTGAAATGGAACTTTTAAGGCAAACTTACGCTCTTCTGTCATGATCAATCCTGTTTATTTTTCCGCCAATGAACACCCTGATCTTGCAGTCCTTCCACTTCTTCTTGGTTGTGATAAGGTAAGGAATCAAGAGTGTCAGACCTGTGTTTAGAACAGAATTTGACAAAGGTTAATAAAGTGGCACTTTGTTAAATAGTACAGATTTTATACAGACTGACAGGTATCTATTAATAATTAATCCAAAATTACTCCAGTAATTTTTTAATCAACATTTAAAGCTTTTTAAAGTATAAAGCACATTACCTCCATCATCAAAGAGCCACCACACATCAATATTGTTCTTGCCTTGTTTCTTCTGGAACTGAGAGCTGGCATCAAGAAGTCTTTGGTCAGCCAAGTTTAAAGGAGAGGACGGGCTCTTTGAACCTGGAAAAAATGTATGGTGACATTTTGGTTTTGGAGAGTTTTGCTTAACCACTTTGAAAATCATCAAATGCAACTCTTACTATTTTGTGATATACCCACTTTTAAATTAAAAATTTTCCTTTATGCCCTCCAACCCAACTCCAAATTTTGATTGACTGGATATAAACTGAACTGGCTCTATTTAGGGACTCTGGAGACACATAATTTCAGCAGCTGAAGTCATTTAGCAGGCATCTGAGAAATAAAGGATGTGTGAGGTCTTTACACAGGCATTTGCCTGGACAATTTAATTAATTCTGCTCCAGAGCTTTAGGCCATGCACTCTACCTCTTGCAAATGACAGTTTCCCTAAAAATACATAGATAACTAATTTTACAAGAAAATACCATGTCCTAAGCAATTCTTTCCTTACATCCAGTTTTCTTTAAGCATGTAGTGAAATTAAAAGCTACTTATGCATACTGGGCCCCGTCTTTTGCAGAAAGTACTGTTTTGCATAACAAAGTTCTTTGATTTACTGAGAACAAGACAATAATAGCATTTTCAGTTAGAGTAGTACAGATAATTTTTTTTGAACTGTAGGAAAAAACCCCTAACCTCTTTCTCTTAATTAAAACCTCAGTCTGAGCAAGAGCCAGGAGTCTGACATTCGTCTCCATCCTTATTTTATTAGGAATTTTTTAAATTTAGAGGACATCTGTGACTGATTTACATTAATATACTACTTTATTGCACACTGGGACTTCTTCCAAACTGCCATCTTGTGCTTCAAGATGTAATCTCACTTTCCATTATTAAAACACAAAAGCTTCTAGCTGCTGAAGCTACGAAGAAAATGTCAAAACAGTTCAGAAGAACTGCAGTTAAGGCAAAAATACCAGATTAATGCACAACAAGTCTGAAATAAACCAGGAAGTGAAAACTGCTCAGTTAATTTCTGAAAATGCTGATTTCAATGACCACTTTGCATTATTTCACATGATCATCTCACTGAGTAGCTGTACTATGCCTCAATTTTCAGGATATTGAACTATTCCAAATAACAGAGCAACAACCATGGCTTTAAAAGATAAAACTGAGAAAACTTCCACTACACCATCAGATGATCTTTCCTGAACCAAGCAAGGACCCAGACAGACACCTGAGACATAGAACTAAAAAAGCAGAAAGTTCCTGAACACATTTCAAGTGTTACTTTAAGAGAAAAGCTTTTTAATTTTTTTTTTAATTCCAACATTTATGCACAATCCTTTCTCAGTTGCAACTTCTTCTGGGAATTTCCACAATGTTGGTTTTTTTTTCACGGCCTAGTCCCTAAGGATGAAGCACGTTCTAAAGCAGATATGGACAAACAAATAAACACTGCATGGTTGATATTTTCCTCTCTGGTACTTAGGTGTAGAAAGAATTACAAAAGGAAAACTGAAATCAACAATGTCAAAGAATGATTTAACACAAAAAGGTGGAAAATGCCTGCCTTTATTCAACAGTGGTTGTGTTGAAGTCTTTCCATCCTCGTCCTCCTCTGGAAGGTTTTTAAAGATACAAAATAAAAAGGTTAATTTCCTTTGTGATATTAATGAAAACAATACAAATGTAAATTAAAAAGAAACAGAAAACAAAGATGTGAAATGAAGCGCATTTTTTGCACAGAGAACAGCACACAAATGCAGTCTACCAAACCCTAGGATTCATTTGTACTTTAAAAAAAATATATATATACCTCCACTACCCATCTAAGGCTTTTGCTTTGTAAGAAAAAACTAAACTTGTTTATTGTCATCTCAAAGTATTCTCAATGATTTGTCTGTTAACATGCATATAATATTCTAGTTTGAGATGAACAAAGCTTCATAAATTTGGCAGCCTTCCAATCACTCATAACATACAGATGTGGGGCAAAATCCTCAAGCATTTTTTAATGTCTCTCGAACTCAGTAATAAAGAAAATGCATTTTAAGTCATTGGCTACCACCTGTTTTATTTAGGGGGACTAGAAACAAGTATTTATTTTACATACTGGTAAGCTCTGAACCGAAGTACTGAAGTGACTAGACATAAACATCTATAAAAGCATGACACTTCTTACTCCACTAACAGAAAAGTCCCCTCAACAATCCCTGGGCAAAGAGAGAGAAGAACTGAGGAGGGAATGAGAGAGAGAAAGAGAGGGAACTCGGGTTTCACCACTAACCAGCAGTTACCTTTGCGTGGAGTGGGAGCTCTTTCACTGGATGATGGAGCAAAAGCTATGGAAGTGTCTGTCTCAGACTTCTTGCTATAATCCACTTTTACTATGACATCCTTGGTGCAGGGAGACTTCTCTTGGGATGATAGCAAATCTTTGTGAAAGCAAAAACACATTAGAAAGCACTAAATTGTTACAAATGGTATCCACAGAGATATGTGATTATACAGTGATGGTTCACAATTAATTAAATGCTACTGCAACAGTTACACCATGGCAAAGAGGGCAGGAGGGCTTCAGAGCGCAAAGAGGCTCCTCCTCTGAGCAGAACTGTCATTTTCTGTTACTTTCCCAGGTTGTGGTTGTTGATTGCATTCCCAGAGTCTAAAAACAGAGCTAGGTAACACTGTGGAACTACAACTACAAGGGGAAAAAAAAATAAATTAAGAAAAAAAAATCACTCGGTGCAATGTTTTCCATTTCTACTTTTAACTCAGAGAGGAAGATGAGCCTTGAACAGGGCACAGACCAAGTGTGTCTGTCTCACTGCCAAGTCTTCTTTCCAGGTTTGGCTTCTGTGGAGCAGCTGTCAGAGCTGAAGCAAACTCACAGTCCCCCGTGGGTACCAAGATTCTTCTGACACCTTGGTGTCACATACATTCCTGGTTTTCTCAACAGTGTTGTTTCCACACTGCAGGTTCGCTCCTTGCCATTTCTCACACTCCTCTGCCCTCCCGCACACGGTGACAGGCTCCCTGACTCTCTCCAAATACTAAAACATGCATTTTTTCCAGTGAAGGAACCCCCTCTTCCAGGGGGATGCCCCTCCTTGTGTCATTCCTGCTCATGGTAGCAGCATTGTATGGAGCAAGCCACAAACAAACTACACATTATAAAATCAGTAAGCAGCTGTACCAAAGCTCACAAGCTCGGAATTCAACAACAATTACACCACTCCACTTAAGAACACGACACTACTGACAAAGCATAACCAAGTCTTCTACATGGAAAACCTTTCCAAATTTGAGGCAGACTACTCAAGAGTCCCTAAATTAGTTTGTGTAGGGGCTGGCAACCCACACCAAATGCAATGGCATTCCTGCATTGTGCAATATTTGCTGTGATTTTCACAATTTCTGGGCTTGAGCCCCAAATATTTGATGCCAGCTTGCCAGGATCGCTAGTTAGTTTCAGCAAAGTGGCAGATATTCTGGAAGCAGCTGTACACAATTTGCAAATACTGAAAGGTGAAACACACAGAAAACCCAAGTTCTGCTGCTGACCATGGGTTACTACCTCGCAGTTCAGACTTACTAATTTCACTGAATTTTACTGTACCACAACAGTGGTGGGTGTTCTGTTGATTTTACTGAGCTTTAGTATTTTTAGAATGCAGTTTTACAAGGGAATTAGAACAGCAATTCACCAGATGGAACAAAGTCAGTCATACCTTGGCCCTGAAGGTGAGAAATGTCCAGGCCCTCCTGGAGGCGAATGACAACTACACCATACTGAACATCAAAGGCATCACTAAACAAAAGGGACAAAAATAAAATATTTTACATCTTTTTCTTTACCAAATGAAAAACGCACCCTCCCTGAACAAATTCCAGTGACTAAGCACTGCCACTGGAAGTTCAAAATCATAAATTTGCTTCAGAATGCCAGTTTCAATTCCAAAACATTAACTGCATCTATAAACTGAACATCCTATTTGGAAAAGTAACGTCTAGAATGGATACCTATTCCCTCTCCTCACTCTCTCCACTACACAAACAGTGATTAAATAAAAGCAACAAGAATAGGTCACTCAAATTCTGCAGAGATATAAGATACACCAAGAAATACAAAATTTTATCTCCCTCCATCAAAAAAGGGATTTATGTTGAGTAGATCTTTTTGATCTGAGAACTAAAGATTTCTGACATCTTTCGAAAACATTTGGGTGTTAAGAACACCTAAGATGATGTAATTTAATACCAAATTAGCTATAAGTTAGCTGTAATGTGCCTAGTCCCATTACATCTGATAAAAGTTGGAACTCACTCCATTCAAAAATAAAGGCAGAACTTCTTAACTGTAGAAAAGAGCAAAAACCCTGAATAAATTGCTGAGTAAAAGGGGAGTAAAATTAGTAACAGCCCCACCCCCAAAATATAAGAAAAACATTAACTTAACCGTATCATACAGCTTGCATTAGTCATTAATCACCATCCTTTACATGTAAGTGCCTCATTCATCAAACACAACCATAAATCAGAGAACTCCCTCCCATATCATTCCCACACATAGAAGTTTCTCAAGATTTCACTAATTAAACACTTCCCTTTAGAAGTAGTAAGACTAGATTAGAAATGTTTGAAGTATCAATGTATTCTAAAACAAGTGCAAGAAAAATTGAGGTTGATTTAAGATTTGCTTTGTCTATTAGTGAACATTTTAATTTTATCATTTAATGTGTTAAGATTTGTAGAGATTAGATGTGTTTCTATAGTGTGCTTCAGAAACTTTTAGTTTTCCAGAAATACATTTGACCTGCAGTTATTACCTCCTGAGGTTTCTTTAGGGATGTGGAGAACCACATGACTTGCTGACTTTGACAGATCTTCCTGCAAAAGCCATCCCAAAATAAAATAGGAAAAAAAAGAAAAACTAAACCAATGTGTTTCCTTATTTCTCCACTGTATTCGGTGCCCCTGCTTTTCTCTTAAAGAGCTGCATGAGATGACTTTTTTGTCCTTTTCTAATATCTGCCTGTAAACCCCCATCCTCTCTCTTTTTAAAGCACAGAAAATGAGAAATATTAAGCACAAAGGAAGTGCGTTAAGCAGCACTTCAGCTGAACACAAAAACCTCTGTCTAAGTAAGATAAGCACTGTTTCTTTCCTGAAGTGTTTGGGCAGCAGCACAAGTTACTCTTAAATTTTTCAGCCCCAACTAGTCTGCCTTTCAGTACTGTCAAGTTACTCTGGGATTTCCTTTCTCTTCTCCTTTCTGTACCACCCTGGGTGTCAGTGCTGTGTATCTTGTGAGTGAAGTATTTCTTCTCCTTTTCAGACAGCAGCTCTCAAACCTCAGACCTCTGCCACAACTCTTTCTAGACACAGAAATTTATTATGGAGATTTCTAATCTGCCTAAACTACAAAGACTTGCTTATTAATTTCCATATCAGAAAAAAACCTTAAGTATTGAAGACAGCTGAATGGAAAATCTAGGTCTACCTGAAAGAGACTTACGTAACTAAGATCCTTCTTTACTTACTACCAAACATACTGAAATGGAACATAGCAGCTAAAACTTTGTATTTTCTACTTACTGGAATAAATTGATATAGGTTTCAACATCTCTCATATCACCTTGTCTCCAGTTTTTCTTAAATCCAACAACAAGGGTGTTAGGTCTCATTCTACCCAAACCAGCAGCCTAAGAACAACAAGAAAGTATTTCGTAAAGTAACATGTTACTGACACAACTAAAGGTTCTATTTTCTGCTTAAGAGAATAATAAAGTGATTTTCATCAAAGCTTTAAGATCATTTTGCAAAAGGAACATATTTCAAAGTATAAAGCCACTTCCAATTTTGATGTGCATCTTGAGCACTTTAGTTTTTTTTTTTTTAAATACCTGCATTAAGTATTGTCCTCCATCCCTCAAGTCCTCTGCATGCACTGGTGCATAGAAAGCTTTCATCTTGTTTTTAATTAGCCATCGCTGATACTTAGCCAAATCAGTTGACAGTTCTTTCATGGCTTGCCTCCGAGGACCCTTTCAAGAAAAGGAAACAGTAAGAGGGGAGGGAACAAAAATTAGGAAAATGAGTAATGGGAGTAAAAAAGCCCCTCCTATTTTTTAATGTCACTGCTAGAAACTAATTCAAACTCAGAGAACCTCAAAACATGCTTGCACACTATCAAACACATCCCAAACCAAAAAATACCAGGCATTATCAGCAGCAAAGACTGAAAAACTTCAACCATTTTCAGGAAGAGGGTTGCTCAAACTTTAGCAATCTTGTTCCTGTAGAGCACAACCCTCCTCCCCAGGGGGTGGCACAAGCTTGTCCTCCAAAGCATAACACAGTTTTAAAAGAAAAGGGCTTTGTAAAGAAATATACACAGATGTAGGATGACTTAATATTATGCTTTATGGGAGTATTTGTATCCTGCAGGCAAAGTCACCTCCTCTTTAAATACTTCCTTTATGTTATTTCTGTTAGGGTGAATCTTTTGTGCTCCTCCTAGACATGAAAATGCAGAATATAGGACGAGGTATAATCAAGAACAATGCAGCCCAGTTTTTGCAGAAGGACACAGACTCTGACCAAATGGTCAAAGCTACTGAAGAATGAGGTAGTGCCACCCTTCTTGTAAGGAAGTACTTTTAAATAGGCAAAGGATATGCTTCCAAAAAATCTTCAGAGGTGCTTTCCTACAAGAAGGATAACAGCACCTTATTCTTTTCTGTATAGCCCTGCTTTTCAAAGGCAGTGATTACATATGTGATACCTTACCTCCTTAGCATTACTTGGTTTGTCCTTTCATATTCACTGAAATACTAACTTTGTATAGGCAGAAATTAACAGTTTCTTAAGACAAAATACCTGTATATGGACTGCATTAACTTGATTTGCTCTCACCTGTTCACTAGATCAGAAGCAAGTCATATTTAGTAAGTGTAGTAAATTTAAACACATTTAAGAGCAATCGGTGTTTTTATTCAAAGTCCCTCAGGTGTGTCACTGCACCCTCAGCTCGGTGTCAGCTGCAAACCTGCTGAGGGTGGCCCTGCTCTCCCTGTCTGTCACTGATGAAGGTACTGAGGAGGCCAGTCCCAGGACACAGCCCTGAGGGACACCACTCGCCACCAGCCTGCAGCTGGACACGGAGCCATTGACCACGACTCTCTGGCTGTGTCCATCCAGCCAACTCCTCATCCACTGAACCCTACACCCTTCAAATCCATGTCTCTCCAATTTGGAGATATGGATGTCACGTGGGACTGTGCTGCAGGCCTTGCCGAAGTCTGGGTAGGTGACATGTGTCAGTCCTGGGTGACACCTCTCAGTCACACTTGCTTAAATGATGATGTGACGTGACAGAAGTTTGGCCTTAAGATATGAAGCAAAACTACACAATCCCAATGTGTTAAAATGCATTTACCAATACTTATCAGAGATGCCACAGCCTCTCTGTAGCTAAATGGAAGTTTTGGTACAGATCACTGTATGACAGCCACCCTACATCTCAATCATCACAACTCATGACAAGCTGATTCTTAAGAAAAGTTACTTGAAAATAGCTTCCTTCCCATCATCACAAAACCACTCTTCAGGTTTGCCACAGAAGACACCAAGTAGTAAGAACTGCTCAAATTATGTCCTTGCAGAACCACCCCCACACACCCCCCTCTGCAAAAACATCCTCACTTGATATTCTGACAAAAACACCCAGGGATACTTAGTGAAATATCAGAGGCTGGTCAGAAAGGGAAGAGGAAACACATGACAATTAAATGAATCTGATAACTGAAGGAATAAAAAGCTACTTGGAAAGTTAAAAGCAATTTTTAGCTATTGGCTAAATGGATATTGACTTCCCTGCTCAAGGTTTCTTTTCTCCCAGGCTTTCTAAGAACTGTATGTGGGAATCAATCTCCCAATGTTCACTTCAATTAGAAGTAAAAGCTCCTTCAGTATTTAAGCATCAAATGATCAAAGGTACTGATTTTTTACAAATTTTCCCCTGTAGTACACCTAACTGGAATAGTGATGATCCATTCAATAGCAAAACTTACCAGTAAACCTCTTTTTGCACTTTTTAATGTCTAATGACGCTTTCATTTAAAAAAACCACCCAAACAAATAAACAAACCAAAACTTAAAACATGAATCAGAAACAAAAAGCAAACAAGTTAAAAAAAACCAGACCCCACAGCAGACAGGAGAAAAGCACCACCAAGGTAACTTTATAAAGTAAAGACAGAATACACTTACCATATGCACATGGCCACAGATCATCAAGCCCACATTCTTGGTGAAAGCATGGACAAGGTGAAGCAAAGCTGGACGTGCATTTGGAGCACCTGTCATAATTAAGCACTGAGGTCTAGAATTATGAGGGGGGAAAAAAAAAGACTGGAATTAATCCGGAGTTCTGGAGTTTTTTTACTAACAGAAAAGTTTCCTTCAAATGTTTACCATAACAACATGATCATCACTGCAAGTGTAATAACCTCATCCACTTTTATAAGACTATGTTAAATTAAGAAAAGATCAGCTGTTACCCAACTGTCAGCAGATCTATGACTAATTGCATAAAAACTCAGTAATCCCATTAAATATGAAAATCTACACATTTAAAAAGTTCAGGAACAGATTTTAGACAAGACTAGGTCAGAGGGATTAATGTTTTCTCCCCCACTGTGTGTAAGTCACACCCCTTGCATTTTGTAGCTTATAGATTCTTCTCTGTCGAGCAGAAATCCTGGAATTGTATGGTCATTTTTAAATTACTTTCCTTCAGAATGCAGAGCCAACCTAGTGCACGTAAGTCAAAGGCAACTTTGAAATCAATTTTAAAAGAAGAAGTGTCCAAACTTCAGAACTCAGTTCAGGTGGCAATTTTTCATATCATATGAACCCCCTAAAGTAATCTGTCTCAATCTCTTTAGCTGCTCCATTTAATTTTCAATGTTGGAATCACAGAATGGAATCAGAGTCATTTAGGGTGGAAAAGACACTGAAGATCAGAGTCTAACCACACACTTAACAGTACTAATTCCACTGCTAAACCCTCAGTGCCATCTCTACACATCTTTTAAATACCTCTGGGGATGGTGATTCAACCACTTCCCCAGGCAGCCCCTTCCAAAGCCTGAAAACCCTTTGGGTGAAGGAATTTTTCTTCATATTGAATCTAAACCTCCCCTGGCCCAGCCTGAAGCCGTTCCCTCTCCTCCTGTCCCTGTTCCCTGGGAGCAGAGCCTGACACCCCCAGCTGCCCCCTCCTGTCAGGGAGTTGTGCAGAGCCACAAGGTCCCCCCTGAGCCTCCTTTTCTCCAGGCTGAGCCCCTTTCCCAGCTCCCTCAGCCGCTCCTGGGGCTCCAGACCCTTCCCCAGCTCCGTTCCCTTCCCCGGACACGCTCCAGCCCCTCAGTTTTTACTCCTGTTGACGATGCAGCGTGATGTAATAGGCAATGTAACACTTGTAAATAAACCAGGGATTTTAGTGGCACTTTATGACCTCAGAACAAAGAGCTGCTTCCTAATTAGACTTCGAGTTTTGTGGTTTCAGCCTACAACAGCCAGCACTTTTTTTTTTTTAAGTCTGGAAGTGGAAAGCCCATTAATACTTGTATTACTACATTTGTAATTGAGTTTTACTGTCATGGTCCTTGAGGCTCTGCTGGTACCTATCACAACTGATTGACACATCCTATTCCAAATGTCTGTACATATGCAATATAGATGTTTTATCTTGTATTTCTGCAGGAAAATCTAATCATTTCCAAGAGAGCCCAGGGGTAAGAACTGGAGTATGTTCCCAACTGACAGGAAATGCCATGGATGCTTTCTTGAAAACTGTGTTGCTGCCAGATTCTTCATAACCTCAGAGGATGGCACCTGTGTCAAGAATCCCACTCAATCTATAATTCCATTTATTTGGATGAATCACAGGAGATGAACACGGACTTAAAGGAAACCCTGACAGCAAACCTCGTGACAGCAGCCCAGTGAATACAGAATTTCCTGTCTTGTAGTGTTACCTGAAGTTTTTCACATGATCTTCCACTCCTGAGAGCCGAATGGAATGCTGCAGTGCATTCAAGTAAGTCAAGGCTTGAGTTGAGGATCCCCAGTTCACGTCTGTTGAAAGATGTGAGGTTCCAATGTGTTATTTACAGTGGTCCATTGTAAAACTACATGATCACAAAATGCATGCTGGATACCAACTGAAAACACAGATTTAAGCTAAAGCTTGACACATTTTACACAATACTAGTCAACAAATCCTACAGCTAAACAGGCAATTGTATTTAAAGATAACATTTCTGTAGAAGTTTTAGCAAAAAGGGAAGGGAGAACTGACTTTTTTTATCTCTATATTTCAAAGACCACAATAACTTCAGAGTCAAAAGAATGCCACTTGAGGAAAAATTGCTGTGCTGTTTTATATCACAGCAAAGAAAAAAATGAATCTCAAAACATTGCCTGAACAAAGTCAGACACTTTCAATGGAAAAGTGCTGGATTAAGTAGACCCTTTCAGATTATTATCTTTAGGAGGAAAAGAAAGACTCCATTATCAGCTCTTTTTGCTCCCATACACATCTCTTGATAGCCACAATGAATTTACCATTCTCCATATGCACATTTCCTCCAATCTTCATTCAGACATTTATGCCTAAGTGGCATCTCTAATAATTTAAGAGGAGGGGGAACAGCAGCGACTGTGCAGGCAAAATTCCATTTAATTACAACTGATAAAGCCTGTAACAGAAGTTTAAACTAGTGGTCCAAACAGAAAGAAGTTGTTGGGGTTTTTCCCCACCAAAGCCATCACTTTTTCCCCTCTTTCCCCCCTCCACAACCAAAAGAAGCCACTGTACATACCTGGTTTCTTGTAAGTGACGTAGATGTAAAGCCCAAGCACTATGACATAGGTCAGAAGTGCTGCCCACCAATTAATGACAAACATTACAATGCAGCACAGAATAGCTCCAACAAGAGAAATCCACATATTGTAGTATTTGAAAGCAGGGCGCCAACCTAGTCAAAATAAAATTTTGGAGGATAGAAAAAAGAGGGGGAAAATTAATTTAAACACCACCACAAGAGAAGGAAGGCACTGTGTCTTTTTCTCTTCCCTGGTATTCTGCATCCATTTCATGTGAATGTCTGAGTTTCAGTGATGTAAAAAATACAGACTGGCACATTTATGCTTTCAATTTTCCAACACCTTTCAAATGAATTTGCATCTTTCTCACACAGACATGTAAATGTTCCTAATTTTGTCCTCTAAAAGCACAGCTCAGAAGGAAAGTTTGAGGATGCTTGTGCCAGTATGTCTATTGAATCAGGCTGCAGGAACTTTCAGCAATAGCTTGTCTGACATTTGATTTTTCCTTTCAAAGGCACTAAAACAAAAATAATCAACTCATAGCTCAGTTTCTTATACACTGCTGTTTTTAGTTGTGTGTTTTTAGTATTTCACATAGAAATTATCACTATATGAAAAGGAAAAGGACAGCTATAGCCAAACAGAACTTGGATACATCGAAGAACTGGACTGTCACTGTTTTACAGCCTTACTTACTGCAAGTTTTTCCAAAATCATGCACACCCCCACAAATACATCCAAGATTAACAAATGTATTAAATACAGAGTTATTAAAGTTATAACTGTTATGCACACTGGCATGGCCATCCTCTGAGAAGAAAAAAACCCCAAAAACTACCAGGTCAGTAACTGAAGATTTTAAGGGAGTTATTCCAGTACAGCTGCACGTGGATTGGGTATGATGCACATCTGTTCTGCAGGTACCAGGTTTTGGCTGATTCCTGTAGTTTAGCCAACCTCCCACACTAAAGACTATAAAAATGTGGCAATACCACCAGCAATTCCTGTTTCTTCTGGACTGGAAGATGAAACACATTAACAGAAACTGAAGACAACAAAAGGGTGGTTTGGCAACACCAGATACTGAATTAGCAAGAAAGCTTTCTTCCAGAGCTTCTGAATAAATTCTGAATTATCTTGTGTTCCCTCAGCAAAGATGACAAAATTAGTAGCTCCCAAGCCCTACTGAATCACCCAGTTCTCAAAGTTTCAGGAGACCCAAGTACACAACATATAAAGCTTATAATGCCATGAGAATCAACTATATATTTAATAATTAAACTGAACCTGAATTTATCTTAATACCTTTTAAACTGCATTTATGCATAAAAGAATTTCAAGGCTAAACTCCCACCCTGAAAATGTAGTTCCTACCTGGAGATTTTGCAAGGGAAGCATGGAATACAGAGAAGTTAATCAAGGCGTATGAGGCCAAGAAGAAATTAGAAATAATTGGAGCAATCACATTCAGTTCGGCTGTAAAATGAAAATTAAAAAAAGGAGGTTGTTATCAAAGGTATCATCCAATGGCTTTGCAGATTACAGAGTAAAAATTCTACTACAAAGAACCTTATTTTATGATATACTCTTAAGGATTGCAGTTTACCCTTTCTGCTGACAGAGCTTTATGTCAATCATCTCCTATTTACTAAGTTATCTTTTAACAGTTAGGAAGCGTAGCTTTCAGTTTCAAAAATATAAGCACTACCAAGTGTTCTAGAAGCACTCTGGAAGCACTACAAACCTTCTCAAAATCATTAATTGAGAAAATTTAATTCCCAGCAGGGCCTGGATCAAACAGTGCACCAATACACTGGGTTCTGAAGAATGCCAGAATTATTACAGACCAACACCATCACAACAGTGATGCCTACATCCTCTTTGGGGAGAGGGAAAAACCTGATGGTTTTCTCCTTTCCATGAGGCAGCATGGTACAAAACATTTGTCGGTATACTCTCACCATCATTAAAAAAAAAAAGAAAAAGTGATCAAAATGCAGAATGTGCCATCCCAGTCTGCCAGTTTCTAGTTGCAAGCAAATTTCCAGTCAGCATGGGTCAGTAGGGACCCCATGTGTGTATCCCTGCCTCAAGCAGATGTGGAGGAAGGAGGACAGAGCAAATTGGGAGAAGTTTCAAGCACTGGCACAGGACTCGTGGATGGACACAGCACAGTTAGTTTGCCACCTACATAGAACACATGTAATTAATTATCTCTAGGCTACCTTTAGCAACAGCAGTGTCAGCACTCATCTCTACTGTTTGCAACTTAACAGAAAAACACACTTTAAATAATACTGCTCGTACAAGTTGGTATTTTACTGAAGCTGTCTGTCATTATTAAAAATCTGAAATAAACTTTTATATTTATAAGATGTTAACATTAACATCTCTCTGCCTCAAGCAAAGGATGTATTCCTATTGACTGATAGTACCTAAAGACAGATACCCGTGGTTAAAAAGAAAAGTGCAGTTAAAATTTACTGCAGTTCTTGATAGAGTTTTATCTAGAAAACAGGAGAAAGTAAGCCTCAAAATTACCAGATTTAGAATTACTAGAATTAAGCAGTACATTAGATCTATAGGACCTGTCATCAAGTCCACAACATGGATTGGAATGCTTTCCAAAGGACAGAAGGGGACTGAGATTTACTGAAATGTCAAACTAACCAATTAGTATGAATCCAAGAGCAATTAAAAATGTTAGAATATATCCTCTCAGTGGCTCATTGTTCTTCCCATAGCCTTTAGCAAACATCTGAAATCCTGGATAAATGCTGTCCTTGCACAAAGCCTAAGGAAAAAAAAACCAAGAGTCAGTATGCATTTTGTTCATGCCATCTTACATTGCATATTATCTTTCTGAACACTTCCTGATAGTTTATAACCATCATGGACTAATTGTATTCTCAACTGTCTCTGCACCTTGGCATTTTGCATTTCCACTATTCTGTCCTTCAGTAATGTCTAGCTGCAAGAAGCAGCTTTGCTCTTCTCTAAGTAACTGTCTATTTTACTTGACTACTGCCTTACAATCACAAAAAGTCTTTATTTAGAGACTGTGTTTTCTCAGGAAGTGGAAAGTTTGCCCAATACACACAATTCTCTGTATCACTACAACTGACTCCCCACTCAACTTTTTCTAACCCAATTAAAGAAGGAGATTCAATTGTTAAAAAGAAAGTAAAGCAAAATACACTCAGGAACTATCAAGAAACACTAACAAACTGTTCTCCCGTTCTAAACAACAGGTAAATACTAGAACAATCTACTGATGTCATCTGATATGGATCATGATGGCAGTGTGTCAGAGTCCCCTTCCAAAAATCATGACCCAAAATTAATTAATCTTCAAAACACTACGTTTTTCTTCCCTTACTTACCTGGAAGATCTTAGGGGCACTCACAAGAGATGCTAATGCAGATGACAGGGTGGCTGAAAATATACCTGCAGAAATCAGTGGTGCAAATCCCGATACCATGCTCATCACCTGAAAGCAAAATAATTTTTTTTTAAAAATGTGTGAAAAAGTACACTACGCAAATGGATGGCACCATTAACTACACAAACAGAAACAAATAGTACGGACTCTTCACTTAAAAACTGTCTGAATACCATGCATTCATATAAATGAATGAACTAGAGACAGATCAGGGGGTACAAAAGCATCCTGATTTCAGGACGAGAGATGGTGGCTTTCCACACAACGTATTATCCATCCCTGTAATTCAAAGGGCAAAACTCTTCATAGGCTCATAAGAAGACTGTAAGTAATGGAAGGAAAATACTTTGGAATTTGTTACATATTTCAACTAGCCTATTGCTGACTAACATGGTCTCAGATAACCCAAGTGATAGAACAAGTGAAACTGGGGAACATCTTGGGAACGTTTGTTGTCTTTTCTCAACACCTCCATCATTTTAAGTTAGGCTTTTTTTTCCATTCAAAACAACAAGGTCAAGACAAACTTGCTTCCTATCTCCCCAAGATCAAATCCCAGCACATTTTTGTAATCTCAGTGATAGAAATCAAATATGCAGCCCTTGGTAAGATGGATGAGTAACAAGCTGGTACCTTCCAGTACCTTAAGATGCCTTACAAGAAGGAGAGAGCTTCTAAAAAGTGAGTCTATCCCTGTCTACGGCATGTGGATTGGAAGATGATCTTCCCTGAGGTCTCTTTCAACCTAAACCATTCTGTGATTCCCCTATTCTACTGATTATTTCTGTACCATAGCTGCATCCAGCTTTGCATCTGTGATGTGAATTAAGGTACACAACTGCGTATTTAAAAAACATTCATGGTTTAATATAATATTACTCTTTATGCAACAAAAGCCAAAGTCGCTTTAAGACAGCCAGGGCTGAAGAATTTTATACCATCTTGAAAAAGCTTATGTTTTTAGTCAACAGACCAAACCCAGCAGGGTGCTTTTCAAGCAAAATGTGGTTCTGCACCATTTGCACTGGTTACTTGCCCTTTTCACCGTGACAATCTCATTTAAATTAATCAGGAGAGTGACTGAAGGAAGAAAAAACATGCAAAAGTGTCCTGTTCTGAAGTTATTGTCACCCGAAATTGTAAAATATTGCTGTCTAAATAAATCTTACTAGGTCAGACATGTTCTCAGACACGAAGTATAGGTGACTGATGAAGTTTTGTTCACATTCCTAGGGCTAAACTCATGGTAAAACTTAGGGGATTTCTGCAGACCAGACTGAAGAGACTGCTGGGCCTCTCAGTCAGCTGAATCTGTGCACTACATCAGGTTTCACTGGTCAGTTCAAGGCATGCCTTGTCTAAAAAGAGAAATTTAATAAATGAAGCTTGGAAAAGATGAGAGTAAAGTATCTGTCAGAGTAGAGTAATGAATGAAGGAGTGAATTTCCTGACGCCTACTTGTAGTTGTTAACAAAAAAAGGCATGCCAGGCCTATAATCATAGACGAATAAAACTAACAACACATTTATTAAGCAAACCCTCCTATGCCCCAGTATAATTTAATTTTATAAACAACAGAAAAAAGTTGCAGTTTTAAATGACAATTTCTAATAGCCCTACATTATAGAAGAAAACTTAAGGGTGTAAATGGTTTACTATTATTGTAGAAAGAAACTTTTGCTATAGCTACATAATAAACAAGTGCAGAGTCATTTTTATAGAAGCAGTATGTAAATTTTCTTCCCTGCAAGGATGGCTTAATCAATCTCCCCTGGTTATAGACAAAATATGTGTACAAGTCTCCATCACTTTTCTTCCCATCCAATGTAAAACATTTTTATTTTGATGCCTTCACTTTACTACACTTGCCTCACCTTGTTATTTGCTTCTTGCAATCTACTCATATTTTACATTCTCTTTCTAGGTTCTGTCCAATGCTTCCAATTATTTACACTCGCTATTTTTGACTACTACATGACTGTTTTATAAATTTGAGAGATATCCCAGCAAAGTGTATGCAATTAGTATTTGGCATTTTAAAAGCTAGCAAATTATGCCCTAGGTAAAGAGATTTTAGGAAGCTCCTCTAAGGTAGGAGAATACATGGGGAACCAGATCCAGCAGAATCAGTGTGCCCCGGTGTTAAACTCCCCTCCCTCCCACTCCCAATACAATCCAAACCTCTTGACCATAAAACAAGGAGCCCAGAAAGGCAGCTACCCACAGCACTGAAATTTTGATTCTTGGAAGATCATGCAGAACTGTAAGGGCAGAGTGGCCCCGGGACCACTGGTGTGGTGACACAGACATCCAGCTCCTGCTGGTAAGGGCCTCATTATGTTTGCCTGGCATTTACAGTTAAGGCAGTTTCTTAAATTTCAAACATTTGGGAACATGAAATACTGTATTTTGACTATTTAGTTCCTTGGTCCAGCACTGTGGAGCAAAACAAAAATGACGTATTAAAAAAACTGAGTTCCATGCTACTTTCAACTTTCATCCAAAGTTGCAAAAAAATCTGCATTTTAATTACCTAAAGCTGTAACTTTTCCTTGGGAAGCACTAGGCTGAGGCTATAGAGCCCAAAACAAATTTCTGAAGTAACTCTTTTACCAGGTGACACCCTGGGCACAGCATAACCACTGACACTAAACAGAAATATCAGAAGCCTGTGAGCACCTGTAATTCACTGACTGTACCAGAACTGAAGATGGTCTTTCTAGGCAAGTGTGAGCAAGCCTGTCTCACCAGCTGTCCTCATTTGAAGTTTCTCATCTAAGATTTCCACAGGTAAAGCCATCCACTTGCTACCCAAACACACCCAAACCCTGAGCTGCCCCAGCAGGAACTTCAGATCAGTTCTTTGCCAGAAGAACTGAGTGCAGCACCAAGTGTCCTGAAGTGATAAAGCCATTAAGCTGTGCACACAAACTGGCACTTTCTGCCCCGAACTTGCCTATTTACAAAGCTGTAAGAGAAATACAGTGATCTCCCCTCGCCTTAGGGATTAATTTTAGTTTGTGCAGTATTTGTTCTCAGTTATTTACCATACAGAAAACAGGTGTTTGAGCTTGAGAGGTGCACAAGCTTGGACCCCCCTCTCCACACCATGCCCTGCATATGAAAAAAAATATCTCTCCTTACAGCTAACATTCAGAGATACAGAGTTGAGAGCAGTTCAGTTATGAAATGGACAAGTCTCTCATTAGAGAAACAGCCTCTCACACAAACATTTTCCTTCTGGCATCGTCTGAGGAGACAGAATGACTCTTCTCGGAGATGCACAGCAAAAGCTGTGAGGGTGAGACAAAAAACAGCAAGAGTGTTTTTCTAATACCCAGTTCCCACGGGGTATTAGAAAAATTCATAGGGGAGGTTTTCAAAACTGCAACAAAGCAGAGGGGTGTGAGGGGGACTGCATTCTCTGTGCTGCCTCTGGCCTTAAAAGTGACCTTTCTTCATTACCACAGACTCATTTTTCCAGAGAGAAGCAAGAATAATTTGGGAGGCAGAAATACTCTGTAAAGTACAAGTAACATTTATGTTAAAAACCTTACAAAAGTCATCACTTAAAGACACAGTCAGAGGACACCATTTACAGGCTATTCACAGCTGTACATCAGACAATATGATGGTTCTTTTCAGCTTAAAACAAATGATGAAAGTCATCAGATTTTGCAAATTTGTCAATCCCACAAGAGCAATTCTGACTTTCTCCGAACAAGAACAAAATTAACACCACAGAGGATACTCAAATTATCCCACTATAATTTGGCCTAGTGGATTTCAGCTCAATCTCTAGCCAACTTTTTGTACACCTATTATAACAAGTTTGAGCAAAGATGGGACTACCACAAACCAAGCTGAAATGAATGGGCAGTAAGTACATTTTCCTTAGATTCTTTCAAACCCTTACTAGTAGTTCATGGACAGCCCAATTGGCTGTGGTGAAAGACTAAGAATTACCCCGTAGAGGATTTTTAAATACAGTAACATCATGTTTAATGAAAATTCATGACCCTACTACCATTAAAGAGGATGCTGTGATAAATATGTAAAACAGTCTTAAAAAGTCAGTGTATTTTTCTAAAAAACTTAAAAACTTCACAAGCAAATTAATGACACAGGCTACATAAGATTACTCAGAATTGCTACTGAAAAATGAGTGCATCTACCCCGACCAGTGAACGATGACATTCAAAGAAATAAAGAAAGCTGCAGCACCACCACCTGATCTAAGCAGTTTACTCAGAAAAAGAGCAAATATTTATACCACCTGTGTATAAACACCTAAGTATTTTCAACAATCTTCTGCATACCAGCTAGAGTGTACCACACACCTATTCCAAATAATACTCGTATTTACAGAGATGAGCATACTTAGCCTATGAGTTTTCCTAATATGCAATTAAAAAACCCCAAACTGACAAATCCAAGGGGGGAAAAAAAAAACCAACCCCGAAACAACAACCAAAAAACCAATCCCCAAAACACAAAATCAGCCAAAAAAACCCAACACAAAACCCAACGTACAGACTAAGGAGAAAGTCTTGTACCTGGAAATTGTTCATCAGCCCATATTGACACCCTGCTTGGGACTGACAGGATGAGAAATCATAGTTTAGTTTGCAGGCTGCAGCAGTGCAATTTGTCAGCTCGGTGACAATGGTGTCATTGACGCTCCCCGTGGCATCTCGAACTACACAGGAACCTAGAGTGGACACAACAATTAAAAAAAAAGGCATTAACAAACTGATCCTGAACTTAAGGACATGGGTTAATTCCTTTTTATGTAAGGATAATCTCACAGAGGAACATTAAAATACAGCATTTAATTTTTTAACACACTGCAGTACTAAGCCTATCTTCACTATGAAGAACAAATGCAAACAAAACAACTGCTCCCTTGACTGAAACAATCTTCAGTTTTTTAGTAAAACTGAGTGTAGGAAGAAGTAGAAAGTTTTAGCACAGAGAAAAACAATGTCAGTAGACTTGCAAAAGTTTAAGAGCACAATTTTAGCTTAACATACTACTTCTCTGTAAAGTGACTTTCCACACAGCTCCTGAATTGAAGTTAGTATTACGGAACACCACTTGATTTGACAGGACTGGCACAGGGTGCCCAGAGCAGCTGTGGCTGCCCCTGGATCCCTGGAAGAGTCCAAGGCCAGGATGGAGCAACCTGGGACAGTGGAAGGTGTCTCTGCCCATGGCAGGGGGTGGAACTGGATGATCTGCAAGGTCCCATCCAACCCAAGCTGTTTTATGGTTTTATGACTTTATACTTTCTCTTTTGGCCAATTTTCCTAGAGGAGTGCAGATTTGTTTTGTATGTAAAGATTCTGTTGCAGTTGGCTTTTTTTTTTCCAGTCACTATGGCTCAGACATTTAAAAAATTTAAATAGTCATGAAAGCCTGTTGCAAGCCATTTCCCAATGTTTAAATAAGCCATCTCCTATGTGACCATGCTATTATTAAGTTGGTTTTCTGGTGAAAAACAGACACACAGTACCATTTCTTCCACTTTTTTTTATAACTATCACCTTAACTACTGTTGTCAGTTCATCTATGATTACTTTTAATTTTACTGGTCAAGAAAATGCTAGAGAAACAGCATTTCAGCTTGTCAGTACTAAGAAAAACTAAAGAGCACTAAAAGGCCATTAAGTCTTCTATTTCAAGGGCTTTCTGTCTCATATATGACAGAAAGTAGATCAGATTAAGTATGATTTAACATTCTGTGGTCTAATAGCAGAGGTAATCAAACTGTTTGAACACCAGGAAATACTTCCAGGAACTGGAGTTAAACAAGGAGTGGGGAAAAGTCTACAGAGTCAACAAAATTCCCTTTAATCTTTTAGGAACTTGAATGACAAGAAGTGCCTTGCAGCAGAACCTCGTGATAGCTAAGGACCTAAATTAATTGCAAAGTAAGGAAGAAGGCAGAGATCTGCTGCAAGTTTAAGTTTATTCAGTAATATTCCTAGGCATCTATATAAAATGTCTCCTTTCCACCAGGAAAATGAATTCCTAATTACCTATACTATACTTAGATTTTTCTGAGCCATCAGAACTTGATTGCCCACAGCAATGCCTGGTCCCAGTAGGTGGACATTAATTAATCCTTTCACTCCTCATTTCTTTTTTTAGTTACTTATTATGCCCAACTGGTTAAATTACAGTAAGAGTTTCCTACACTAAGCACCTGTCTTATGCTTTTCCTGTGAGTATGTGGAGGGTCTGGGGTTTTTTATTGTTTTCTTGTTTAACTGGGATTACAAGCTCTGTAAGAGGAAAATGTTTCTCCTTCTTCACTACACAAGTATTTGCCCCAGCCACTCAAGCAGTACATAATGGATTTGACAACACACTTCTCAGCTGAACTATTTGTAAATAACATTTTGTTGGTGACAGATTGCAGTGGCAGGCCCAGTATATTGAACAACTCACAGAACACCTACAGTGCACTATCACAGCCCTCCTCTTCTTCATTTTTGTCAAAGTTCAGACCCAACTGGTTGGCAGGGCTTTCACATGCAGAGTCAAATATGACAGAAAGGAACAAACTGAATGTGGGCCTGACTATGAGAACGTAGATCAGAAGCCAGCTGGGCAGGCTCTGCTCTCAGCAGAAGACACTAGATATAAGTAACAGTCTGGACACCTTCTGTAACACTCACACAGAAAAGTTTCATTTATTTACATGATTCTAGCAGCATTTTCCCCTAAAAGTCTCTAGGTCTTTCTCCCTGTGAAAAAATCGGGATTTCACCTTTTCACAGGCATTTATAAGCATGTTGCTGCCAAAGTCAAATAGAGCTTTGCCATCCTTTAAGCCTGGGAAGGTTTACAGCCATCTCTATCAAGTTATCTCTTTAACTACATGAATTCCAGAGATACTATGGCCCTTCAGACTGCAGTTCAGAGTGTTTAATTTTACCAGTGCTGTAAGCACCTACAGTTTGGCTCTTGTCAATTAGTTTTACTTTCGTAACTACAGGAAGCAGGTCTTAATGTTACTTAGAACTTTGGCTTTTTTTTTTTATTAGAGCTTCCCTTGTTTTTAAAGCAATAAATGACGTTCTTTGAAATGTATCTTTCAAGATTTTTTGATGCAAATTTGCCTGTGAAATCTGCCTCCTCATGCCTCCTGCATGTCTGCATCAGTCCTTTGCTAAATTATGAAACTGCATGCCTACTTGTCACAGTTATCTGTTTGAAACAGCTGCCTGGCTCCAGCAACAGGATGAGTAATTTTCCTTTTTTCAGCCTCTTCTACTCAGTTTTGCCTTCTTACTCACTACAGAGCATACAAATACTGAATTAAGTTCAGAACATCTTCCTCTTCAGATATGACTACTCTGCAACATTTATTAGCCCCTTCAAACCTTTAGTGACTTGCTTACCACTCCTCTGGGAAAGGAAAAAAAGTATTTGTATTTGTCCAATATTCCTAATCCAATGCCTCAAAAGGAGCTAAATTTCACTCAATCTCTGACTCCTGCTGCCTTTTTCTAAGTAGCAGAATTCAAAGCATAAGTCAGTACAAAGCAGAACATTTCTGATGAATCAAACAATTTCACGTCCGGTTGGTTTTGCAAACTGCTTCTTTTGTCAGTTTTTATATTGCATTTTTCATGTCTGGAAGCTGATCAAAGTGTTCCATTAGCAAGTGAGTATTAACATTAATTTTAGTCTTGTGTGGGTTGAGGTTCCAAAGGATTCAAATTTGGTAGCAAGAGGTCTATGCAGTCAATCTAATTAGGAAATGAGTGTAGCTCATTATGCTGCATGAAGCACAATCACTACAGAGCAGCTACTTGGCAGAGCTACACTCCCACGTTAGCCAACAGAGGCAGACTAGCAAGACTGGTATCTTTGGAAAGGAAGTATCATTAGTGGTAAGATCAATGGTACTCTTATAAATGAGACTTTCATTCAAAAGGCACCACAGCTGTTACAAAACAAGGTCTTTCATATAAGAAAAATTATTACTGCCGTCAGAAACTAGTTGTTATGTTGTTATGTGACGTGAGTAAAAAATACTTCCAATCACAGGCAAGAAATATGCAAGATACCATTACAATCCTGTATTCTTAAGGTTGCTAGAATTATTTTATGGGTGGGAAAAATGTGGTTAACCACTGGTGCTCTACAGCAAAACTGGTATCAACCCCAGGGCAACTTCTACAGAGGATTTCAAACTGTGGGGTGAGAAAGACTGAGAAGAGAAGACTCAGATCAGTCTGTGATTATTTCTCCTCTTTACACAAGAACATGACATTTCCAAAACTGGGCTGGCACTTCTTGGTCTCCTCCCTCAACTGGGGAATTACTGCTCAAGCATCCTCACCATGGTGCTGTGTGATCATCCCACAGCTCACTGCAGGTAAGTGGCTGATTACCATAATCCTCAAAACAACACACGTGTTTTTTCGGTGAGTATTTCCTGAAAACATGCTTTTCTAATCCAGGGATTATCCCACTGGTAAATTGTAAATCCTTCAACATAAATAACTGCAACAAATGGGGAAACACCCAGAAGAGCCTTTTGTCATCTTTAGTCTGAAGCAGTCACTTTTCTTAGAAAAGCATCGGTCATTCCAGGAAATTATAAAACCACCTGAAAACTGTATCACCCAACAGTAACATCCAGAAACCTTTGGCTATTACTTTCCCATGCAGGAAAGTCAATCACATAATGACTTTACATAACAAATTACATAAAACCATATCAAAATACATCCTCAGAACGAACGTGAAAGGATAAAGTTAAAAACATTCTCTATTTACCTACAGATACTGCAATTCCTACGTAAACCAATGTAGTGATTAAGATGGCCAACAGCGTTCCTTTAGGTATGGCTGACTGAGGATCCTGAAAGAAAAATGTCAGTGGACAGTGATGACAGAGGTCAATGTACACTCAAGTGGTCATGAAGAATATTTTTAATTCACTACTTACCGCGAGGTCTCCTGAGATATTTGCACCAGCAAGTATGCCAGTTGCAGCAGGGAAGAAAATAGCAAATACAGAAAAGAAAGTTTCCCCTTCTCGGAAATCTGGTCCAAAATTCTCCATGAATATTTCGGCTGCAGGAGAAGATTTAAGTCTGTCAATACTCACATGGAAGCTAAAGTACTAACCCATTCCAGCCACTATTAGACCAGTTAAAAAAGCTGACAGTCACAGCACCTTCTTAAAACTAAGTGTATATAGAACATTTGAGCCCTAATTCACTACTTCAACTCAAAGTAGAAGTCAACACAGTAAACTTAAGCAGATTTAAAGGTAGAAAAAATATTTACAGTATTACATCCAGCTTTTTAAAATTTAATATACTCAGTATTAAGCAGGTAGGATCAAGTTTTGACCCAACAGCTTTAAGGGCCAAAGCCCCAGAAGTTTGAAAAAAATCAGGAAAAAAGTCTCTATAGTTGAAAAAGACTGTAAGATATATTAGATGTTTAATTTACTTCTAACAGCCTATTTTGCAAAAAAAGGTATTGTTTACCATACTGTAAACTGTTCCAACATACCTTTATAACCAAAGAACCCTTTGGGCTTCTTGCTGTCCAGAGGAATAAATGTTCCTATGACAAAGTCTCCAATAGCAAGTATGAGGATCACCAGCAGGACTATCTGTGCCTGAAACACAACGACTGCTGTCAGACAGGAGAACTTGTTCTTTTCACAGTATCAAGTGCTGTGCTATGAAAATGTAAATGTTTACTTGATTCCAAATTCAGCTTAGCCTTCTCAGCATATTTTCGGCAAATAAATGAGGAAAGCTGGAGAGAACTTGCACAAGGATTTTTAATTGAGAAATAGGGATAATTTCCAAGTTTTATGCCTAATCAAAAAAGTTTATTATCACCAAATGCCTCAAAATTATACTTCTAAAGACAAAATGCTTAAAAGGACTAATTTCTCTATATATGTCTTCCAGAAGGGATGCATTTGAGTAGATTCAAGAAACTCACGTGAAAATAGCCAAATGCAACACAAATGCTACTACTGCATTATTAGCAATGGTCATACTTTGTCTTATACTTTACTATGTGATATTTACTAAAAATTCTATTACATCCAGAATCAAACAGCTTTTGTTTCCTATTTTATGCAGGGAACTAGGTTATTTTGCTACATTCTCATGTCCTCAACCCTTACTTATGAAATTAAATTTCAAACTACAACAATTACTTGTTAACTCCTAGTTTTGAGAATTCTTTTTTAACAACCTAGAATTTCAGTCACTTTTCCACAGAATTATTATAAGCCCTACAACTTGAACAAGAAGTACTGTAAACGATCCAATACTTCAACAGTGTCAATAAAGACAAATCTAGGCATTGCAGGGATGGTTCAGGTCTTCCATTTAAATAAACAATCACGTTGCTGTTATCTTTTGAGTTATTTGATTCCTTAGAAAGGAATGCCAGTAGCTGGGGGGAAGCTATTCACAGACCTTTTTTAGGCCTAGGATCAGGAGTTAATATGCAATATCACTGTGGCATTATTGATGCCTACAAAACAAAGTTTTCAGTTCAAACAGCCTCTCAAGAAAACAAGGTAGAACAGTGATAAACAGGGTGAAAAGGCCTAGAGCAGATTTAGAAGTCCACCTGAAGAAAACAGTTTGTGCCTTGTAATTTAAAACTTTGTAAAGCCTCAAGAACAGGTGAAAGGTGTAAGGATACAGCTGGGTGCTTACAGAAGTCTTCAGTCAGACATAGAACTCTACATGAAGTTATCACAGAGTAATTGCCACAAGTGGATTTTTCCAGTAACTAATGCAGGCTTCTCCCCGAAGCTAGGGATGTTTACTGAATATCTTACTTAAATTCCAAAGTCTGAAAGAATGGGCTTCTAAGACTTCAACACGAGGAGCTGAGCTGTAAAACCACAAACTCTGAAAAGCCATTTTTTAAAGGCAACTTCCCTGGAATCAATCCCAGTCTCTCTTCACTTTTAGATCTATTTCAAAGGCATTATTATAGATTCTCCTGCTCCATCTTCCAAGGCATTCCCTAAGACATGTCTACGGCATAGAGAAGACCACAGATCAAGATGGTGTTTTGCTATGCTGAGTTGTATGTCAGCCCACATGAATGCTTGTTTGACAGGTTCAGTTGCCTCCTTCCATGACAGACAAACCAAGCCTTGACCTTTGCACTGAGGATGTGATTTTTGAAAGCTACCCCTAATAAGGATGACACTGCAGTAATACCACAATTCAGGTCTGCTATAGAAACATTAAACAGGAGTATTCCCATGCAAACTATTGTCATATTGCTCGTTCTACACAACAAACCCAAGATACTTCTTGTGACTTCAAGTGGCAGTAGCCAGAGAATTAATAACAAATAATTCTTTCGAAACAGTTCAGAATAAGGAGGGCAGCATTGTTCACCGTTAGGTGTATAAAGACGCCATCACAAATTCAAGTCACAGACAGTGAAGGACTACTTGAGAAAGGTAAACAGTTTTTACTGGAAGTTCAATTTAAAAGCACATGCCAAAGTCAATTTCTGCAAGTTTCTTTTCTCCACAGCAGATCAAAATAATGCACTCGATCTTCACTCACGTATTCTACGATCCCTATTTCTTGGAAGCAACAATGATAAAAAAACCCTCTCATTTTGATTATAAATACCATCGTCTTCTTGATGCAGGAGCATAAGAAACTTACAACACTTCATGAAGAGGTTCCTTCAGCAGCCTCTCAGTGCAGAAAATAGGAGCTATTGTGAAATAAGTATCAGTCGGGAAGGAAGCCCCAGTAAAAGGCTCTTCTCAATTTTTTTTTTTGAGTACATAATGGACAGATATTCAGAAAAAGCCTACAAGGTGCAGGAAACAGCAAGCTATACTGCCTACTAATGCCAAGTAGAAAACTGGTAAGGCAGCTTCTGTATGAAAGTACTCTGAGATCTCTTTAGTGTTTGCTTCCACAACCAGAGCTGACCTACGACTGTGGAGCCACAAGAAGACAAGGGAAGGAGGTTTTCCCTCCCACACATTCATCACCACCAACGTTCAAAACCCTTCTCCATGCTGGCTCTAGTGAATGCATCCCACTGTTTGGCTGTTTGCAGGTGAAAACGGGAGGGGGGAGGGGAGGGAAGAGGGAGGGGAGGGGGGGGAGGCGGGAGGGGAGGGAGGGAGGGGGGGCAGAGGGGAGGGGGGGAGGGGAGGGGAGGGGAGGGAGGGAGGGGGAGGGGAGGGGGGGAGGGAGGGAGGGGAGGGAGGGGAGGGGAGGGGAGGGGAGGGGAGGGGAGGGAGGGGAGGAGGGAGGGGAGGGGAGGGGGAGGGGAGGGGAGGGGAGGGGA
>JACSVZ010000014.1:69821653-70021653 GCA_014706295.1 Lycocorax pyrrhopterus obiensis | reverse complement strand
GTCGAAATGCCACTTGCTTCTGAATGACATCAATGTGGAAAGAAGTCACATGGGCAGTAAGCTCAACCATGCTCAACTCTTCCTTGTTTATTTCATTATTCTCTTCCCAGTCACTCAGAGACACAGGGTGGCACTTAGGGATCTGACAGAGTACGTGAAAGGGTTAAAAGGACTGTTTGGGAGCAGCAGGGTGATGCATAACCACATCCATTGAAAGCAGATGAATCCCATTACCACCCATCAGAGCAGGCTCCTGCTTCTGCTCTGTGGGTGAAAGTGCTCTAGTTCGGTAGATGAAAATTTAGAAGGGAGAAGGATATAAGTAGCCAGGATGAGTGTTCTACCTGATATGAGCAGTTAGGAGAAGGAATGACAGTGAAAGGAGGTAATATATGCATCTTCCACAGCACTCCATCGCTTGTTATGGAAGCCTTGTTAGCAGATGAAAGTGACAGGTGAGGTTTAGCTCTGTGAAAAACCAGCACAAACATGGTATGATGACTGCCAAGGCAGGGGAATGGAGCAATCTGTGAACAGGCTTGGAATCCACAAATAAAACAGGTACTGTTTTGTTCTTAAAATCCAAAGACAAGCAGAAGCACAGAAACTGCCAGAGCAGGAGGAAGGAAAAAGGAGAAAGAAAAAAAGATATGTACATTTAAGCCCTTGGCCTGTAATATCAATGGGTACTCATAGGAAAAAAAAAAAGAAGAAAAAAGAAGAAAAAAAAAAGGAGAAGAAGCATAACATGTCACCATGCACTGTTTACATCACTTACATTCATAGTAAATGACCTTTCCCACGAATAAAACGCCTTTGAGCCTGCCCATGACTAATTTCTAATGTTGTTGTGATTTTAACCTTGGCAGTACAGGGAAAATGGTCACAGCAGACTCCAGTTCCAAGGGAGCAGAAACAGCTTTGCTTCACCACTGTGACACTCTCATTTTTAAACCAGCCTGCAAATTATCTCAGCTACCAAGTTCATTTAGGAAAGTCCCAGCAACCCATGGCATGGAGGAATAGTTCCACAAAAACTGCTGGTATGAGGTCTGTGAATATCTGCTGTTGCTGTTGTGCAGGAGACTCAGATTCATCTGTAAAGATCCCTTACAGAGGCATAATCTTCACAAGTCAGAGTCATGTGTTTGTCTGACACACAGTGAGAAGAAAGCATGGTGTGCAAGACCAAAATACAGTCCTTTGCTTTGGCTCCTCTCAATTCTTAATCCTTTTTTTCAAACTTGAAAATTAATTTGCATAATTTTCTGCTCCGATGACTTTCAAGGATTAATTGTACTTGTGAAAGGGACAGGAGCAGTTTTGACATAAATGGGAGGCAGGAAGACAATGGGGGAGCCTGTAAATTTCTGGTCTCCTCCTATGACATCAGTACCAGGAGTATCCAGTGTAATACACTGAGATGGCCAAAATCTGCTTCATCTCACTTCCTGTCACCCTGACTCTCCGCAAATCTTCACATTTAAGGTCACTCATGTTCAGCCATTCATTTTGTGTTGGTTGCATCTGAGGTTCATTGGTCACTTCTTGCTTCTGCTTTGAGTGGAATCTGGACTTTTATGTTTTTACACATGATTTTTCTTTAATTTCCCTCAGTAACAGTGGAAAATCACCACTAATATGTACAGAGAGAAATAATAGAGATTGTCTCATATGCTCCTTGGTGAAACCTCTCTTTCTGTTAAGCCCGTGAACTTTTCTGCTCTCGAAATCCACCAGAAGTGCGCAACGGGGAAATGCACAACCCTCACACTCTCCCACAGCCTGTCTGTTCCTCCTGTCACAAGATGTCTTTTCACAGATCACTTTGTCTGTCCTTCTCTGAACTTTGCAGTTTCCCCCTGTGTTTTTGGGAAGAAGCAGGAACAAACACATGCCACCAGCAGACACCCAGCTATGGCTTGGCAGCTGCCCTAAAATAGGTGAAACTGTGTTGATATCTGTCACCTTAGGACCTGGCCTCATATTTTCAACCTGGAGATACCTAATCCAAAGTCTTCTAGGTAGCCACCAGGGGATAATGTCCGGATGCTGGCTCCAAAATGACACATCAATCAGCAGAATCAAAATAACACGAATTTTCCATGATTACATGAGATACAGATAATTATGGTCAAATCTGCATTGCTTCTCATGGTAATTATAAGGATTAACATACTATTATGATTACAGTGTAACTGTGTGCATGTCGTATTACCAATATTATAGGTTTCCCCTGAGAAGAAAGCTGAAATGGATGACCTCTAATCAAGAGGGAGGCCAAACAGTCTTACTGTGCCACTGGAGGAAAAAAAAAAAAAAATTGAAATTTGAACTATTTCAAATCTGGGTTGCCCTTCAGATTCTGTAAAACAAAGTAGTGGGGATTTTTCTGCCCTCTCCTCTCCTCTCCTCTCCTCTCCTCTCCTCTCCTCTCCTCTCCTCTCCTCTCCTCTCCTCTCCTCTCTCCTCTCTCCTCTCCTCTCTCCTCTCTCCTTTCTTCTTTCTCCTTCCTCCTGTCTTTCTCCCTTCTCCTTTCTCCTTTCTCCTTTCTCCTTTCTCTGCCAGTCCTTTCTCCTTTCTCCTTTCTCTTTTCTCCATCCTCTTTCCTCTTTCCTCCTTTCTCCTTCCTCCTCTCTCCTCTCTCCATCCCACCCCCCATGAAAAATCATCTCCACTGTTATTTCTTCCCATACAATGTTCTCAGTGAAAGATGTCTAACACAAGATCTATTTTGCCCAGAACTGTTGGTTTGCCCTCGAGTTGCCATGCTTCAGCAGGTGGCTTCCCATCTGCTGGGCTAAGGTAAATGTCTCTTAGTCCACACCAGGAGAAAGCTAGTTCAGCTTAGCGCGGTCCACTGTGAGACAAATCCTGCCAAAGTAATTGCCGTCCTGACAGAGAAAATCCTGTTTTATCAGTTGTGACTCGTCTCTAACCCCTCACTGGTTGCCAAACTGAGTACTATGAAAACTGCCAAGTAATCAGCCTGCAACGGAGTTGAGCTATGCTTACTCAGTGGGGAACTAGAAAACTAAAATATGTCATCATCTTTGAGGTATCCAAAATTCATGAGCGAGCCCACCCGAAGGCCTGAATAATTTTAAGCACATTTTTTCATTCTTCATTTGCTTTCTGGTGTGAAGGCCTGAAGAAGTCAAATTTTTGAATTTTTACAACCACTAGGACTAGAAAGAGAGTTTCATTTTTTTCTTTTGGTTGGAATCAGGGGCAATCCTGTCTCCAATAGCTAAATCATTGAATTTAAAATGCTAAATCTTGATTCATTGTCTACATGATAACCAGCCCCTGAAATATCATTGGAAGACACTTCCTTGTCAGCATCTTTTGCAGAGAACCTTCCAGAAGGAATGGGAATGTCCTCTCTTTTCTGAAGAATGATAATGGCACAAAGAAACCCGTTCTGCTTTCATGCCAGGGAAACATAACACCACTGCAGGGGAACCTTCATGGTCGGGTTGGAGTTTATTTTCGGCCTCCTGAATAGATGAAGGCTCTTGCAGAAATGTTGTAAGATGTTCATTTGGCACGAGCCTTGGCTTGTTCTTACTAGAAGACCATGCACCCAGTGCACCTTCCATGCGCCATGTGTTTGATCAAGCTCCACATCCCTGGGAGGAAGGATGCCTGTGACCAGTAGGGAGTTAGGTGGGGGCTTAAAAAGAGAGGAAAAGGTCTACTTTGGTTGACAGTAGCAAGCAGGAAATCTATGGGTTTGAAGATGGAAACCTGATGTTTTCCAGGTGGGCTTCACTGAGAGGAGGCCTGCAGTGTTCACCAGAACTTATCAGTTGCCAGTTACAGGAGTTAATATTATTCAGAGGAGGAGGCACATGCCAAGGGGAACATATGGCACAGTAAGCTCCTGGTGGGTGGAATGCTTTTTGGACTGAACGCCAGAAAAAGCCATGATCTGCCTGAGGGCTTGCAGAGCATTTTAGTGGGACCTGCTCTTCATGTTGGCTTTTTCATTTCTCCAGGCTACAGCTCTAATGCTTTCCATCCAATTCCTTTTTCCCCACAAAAACTCTTGATTTGTTCCACTCGAAAGATAAGATTATTTAGTCGCTCTCTGAGGTTTTTTTGGCAGGGTAAGAAGAGACGTGCTAGATTAGACCGCAAATCCCCCTGACTCAGTAGTGTGTCCATGAGAGGAAACAGCACCAGTTGCCTAAGGCAGGGTGCAAGAGCAAGGAAAGCATGTGACACTTCTCACATTCCACCTTCCGAGGTCCTTCACAAAGCTTGCTTTGTGTCTCTCAGTGGCATTCCTGGGTTGGATTTCACTGCATGCACAGATGAGGAGTGGCAGCTCATGAACCAGAGCAACCAACCTGCTTCTGTTTATGGTTGCTACCTGCTTCACCTTCAGCAGGAAAAGGGAAAACTTCTCAACAAGAGCTGAGAGTTGCTTTTGTTTTATACAAATGCATGATATTTTCTGACTTCTTTCGATCTGTTCATTTTCTGGTCATTTTTCATGGACTGTCTCCCCTCACGGATTTCCTTCGTCCCACTCTTGGGGGTTGTCATTAACTCTGACAGCACTGAGAGTCTATTGTTCCTCAAAACATTACTTCCAGGAAAAGACTTTTTTCCTTGTAGACAACATGTTGCACGGGTCTAGGGAAAACTAGAGCAGAGAACATTGTTTAAAAACTTCTTTTAAGTTTGCAGTGCTGGTAAGGAACCTGCTTGCTTATATTATTGCCTTAATTTCTGCTGCTTGTTGCAGAGCACTGTGGGCTACAGAGCCTCTTAGGCACCACAATACAACAAGTACTTTAGACTTTTTCACAGCTCTCAACACGTGGTCTGCCAGTTTAATTTGGGTTGAGTAGCACCTCACTGCTTGCATAACCACTCCGAATTCAAAGGTGCCAGAAGCAAGTCTCAGGGACAGTCACAACTTATCACCCACTTAGATCTTTGCACTCCCATCCCTAATTCCTCATAATGTCATTAAGAGGTGCAAGCACTCAAGAGCTCCTGGACCTAATGGCCAAAGAGGTCCATTATGTGACTGGCTCCAATGAAGGTGTGCATGAGGTGTTCTTTGCAACGTCGCCTCAGCACACCCTTTTGCAGACTGCAGATAATTATTACACCTGTGTATTTGTCCCAGTTTCTCTGCTCTGGACACTGCCTGGTGTCTGAGCAAGGGGATTTCAGGGGAGATGAGACAGCACAAAGAGGACACAGGTCTACAGCTGAGACCAAACCCAGTAGGACCAGACCCTCAGCTGGCATAAACCACTGTTGTGAGTAACAGTGAGATGGGAATTTCCACTGCTGCCAGATGAGCCTGGGGAATAGGAAGAAAATAATCTTTAGCTCATTCTAGTAACATTGAACAAAAAAAAAAAAGGGGTCTGAAACCAGTGAAATCTGCATTATGGTGTGCAAAGTGGATTATTTGCACTGAGCTTCAGCTGAACACTGCTCATATACACCAATATATGCCCTTCAATGACAATGAAAAGAGAGTGCAGACAGTGGTTTACACAAGAGTCTACCAGATGTAACCATTGAAAATGCGTGACAGTGCCTCTGGTCCTGGAGGTATTGATGATCATCCAAAGGAACATCTGCTATTTCACATCAGGGAGGAAAAAAAAAGAATCTGTGTGACCAGGCTCTGCACTAAAATGTACATATTTGTTTCAAAAAACCCAATTTACTGACTAAGCCAAATCTTCAGATGGTGCACGCTGGCAGACGTCTGCCGAAGTCAAAGGAATTGCAGTGATTTATAGTCACAAGCCGCATAATCTGTTGGGGAGAAATAGAGAAATATGGGCAGAATCCTCCTTCCCCTACTCCAGCTCCACTCTGCGGCATTTGCCACCTCCCAGACCACTCAGGGACGTTCAGGTTACTCGAATGCCATTTCAGCTACTGCATTCCGAGATCTCCGGGCTGGCAGAGACTCGCTGACAACCTGCAGCATGCTCTAAATGGATAGGGCTGTCCAGCAGGGCTGCACTCCCAGGAATGTGCTCTCTTAAACCAGACAGAACCAAGGCCCGAGCTCATGAATGCTCTCAAGTGCAGCACTCCAGCAACCACAGGCATTCCGAGACATTTCTGCAGGGCAACCACAATCCTGTGAAAATCTCAGGGAAAAGCAGACACGGGTGAATTGCTGGATCTTCTGAGGCTGAAAAAATACCTTCTTCATGGGCCCATACACGAGAAAAACCCCCTCAAACAAACAATAAACAAAAGAAACAACCGGGGGGAAAAAAAAACCACCAGAGAAAACCACACCAGCACTAAGTCTGGCCTCGGATAAATTGCAAAATGTCTTCTTATTATAATTACCAAGATCCCTGAGGGTACATATAATTGAATTAAGGGGTGTCTCTACTTGCATACTTAGTGGCTGTAGAGCTGTCTTCGGCTTCAGTCTGTGGTCCCGTAATCAGTGTCCAGAACATGCACAAGACGCCCTTTAATTTGGTTATAAGTAGCCCTTGGGGAACCGTAGAATTAAACAGTATCATAAGGTTCTAAACATGGTCTGTACAAGGGCTAATTCCACGCTCCCGCTCAATAGAGGATTCCTCAGCCTCATCAAAGTTTTATGCTAAAATTTTTTGGCTAATATTTTGAAAGCATGTTACTTCATTTGACCTAAATGACTTCTGCACATGTTCATTTCCATTTTACTCTATCAGCCTGTTTAACATAATAGCATATTAACAGTACATTTGAAAGAAGAGTCAGTGGTTTGGAGTCAGTCCAAAGCAGTCACAGCAGCAGGAGAGAGCAATAAGAGTTCTGAAGAAGGAAAATCAGACTTGAGTCCCCATTATTTCTTTGCAAAATGCAAATATCCTTGTGCACGAGGGATGTTTTGGCACAAGAGCATAATGTTATTTGTACCAGATTACCAGATTATTTCCTGAAAGATGGTCCCTGAGAAGACCAGACTGCTGCAAATGGTGCTTCACAACTGGAAAGTGCTGAGAAAGCAAATTCTTGAAATTATTATGTCTTTTAGCATGTGTGCATGTAGGACATTTTTGCATAGTATTGTTCTGTACCATTCCAATATATCCATTCAACAGCATGTGCGTGGACAGGCAATAGACACAATTAGTGGAACCCCAGGCCATTAAACTTTTGTTATTAAACCTTGTTTATAATTTTGCCAAACCCAACCCACTTATTCCATAATATTCTTCAGTGATTATCTGCCTGAATTTAATTGATTGGATTTTTATTTTTTATTGAATGCAAAATAGCTCAGTCCTTTCCAGAAGCAAGATTGTTAATCTTTTATCAGTGATTTGATTGAGAGTGTTGATACTCACCAAAGAAGCAGAATATGTGGGCTTATGACCAAAAAAAAAAAAAGAATGTTTCACCATTTAAAATAGAGTATGCATTTACTCATGAGGGGTTAGTGGTTCATAAGCTTAAAATGACAACGCTCATTAGCCAACCCAAGCAACAGAACAACTGAAGTGAATTTGGGACATGTGTATACATTTGAGGCTTGCAGATGTTGACCAGAGTTGGATCACAAAGCAAAACAAAAGAAAAAAGGGAGAGTGTGCCCTGATGGAGCTTGCCAATGATGGCTGTTGTGGAAAGCCCTATTTCCGATAAAGAAGCCAAGATGAGAAATGTTTTTCAGCAAAGACCTTTACACACCAGCTAGGAAGCAATGCTGATGATGAGGAAAACCTGCTGCTTTTAGCTGGGTTTGCCACAATTTGCTCCCTGTTCTCAGCGACTCATGTAAATCCCAAATAACACCAAAAAATTGGGATTGTTCACCCTGGAGAAGAGAAGCTTTGGGGTGACCTCACTGTGGCTTTCCAGTGCCTGAAGGAGCTACAAGAAATGTGGAGGGAGACTATTGGCAAAGGATGGAGGGACAGGACAAGGGGGAATGGCTTCAAACAGGAAGAGAGTAGGTTTAGATCAGATATTAGAAAAGAATTGTTCCCTGTGAGGGTGGAGAGGCCCTGGCACAGGGTGCCCAGAGAAGCTGTGGCTGCCCCATCCCTGGAAGTGTCCAAGGCCAGGTTGGACAGGCCTTGAAGCAACCTGGGATAGTGGAAGGTGCCCATGGCAGCAGCTGGAACAAGGTGGGCTTTAAGGTCCCTTCCAACCCAAACTGTTCTACCATCCTGTGGTTCTGTGACAGCTCAAGAGCAGCAGCCCAGTGCAGCACCACAGAGCAAATGACACCGACAGATGTCTGAACCCAGGCAGAAACACCTGTGTGTACCCAAGGGCACAAGTGGGCTCGTAAGTTTGCTTCAGAAACAGCACAGGATGAAGCTGTCAGGGCACCATGGAGCTCATAAAGTCCAGCCCAGGGCTTACTGTTAAATCAGAGGATCTCACAAGAACAGCTGCTCCAGGCTGCTCTGTGAACCACAGAACAATCCACAACAGCCAGAAAACTCAAACCACCAGAACTGACTCGCTGGCACAGGGAGAGGTGAGGGCAGAAAAGGCACATTGCCATTATTTTAGGTACAAGTACAAGCAGGGAATCTATCAGCCATGAGCCTCTATCTGGACATAGGAAGCAGTCCAAACTGTACGCTGTGGAAGAAAGAAAATATTTTTTTGTCAAGGTCCTCTCAAAGAGTGAGAGGTAATTGCCACGCACAAATATAAATTAGTAAAACAGCACAATATATAACAAAACTAGAGAGACAGAAGCAGAACTTTTTTTTTCTGTTTGCAAGAACATCGGCATGGCCATATCAGTAAAGTGCCATTGGGGAGGTGTTTTGTGGGTAGAAAATAGCTGTCCTGTAGTTCTCACCTAATTATGCAGAGTCACAAACATCCTTACCACATTAAGAGAACCATTGTTCTTTTATCAGATTTTTACTCCCGGCCTCAGTTCAGGCCTTAGAACAGGCTTGGTAGATAGCACCTGTGTGAATGAGAACCCCGGTAAGTCCCTTGAAGCCTCGCAGAAAACGCTGTGTGCAAGGTCCCTCAGCCTAAAATGCTCTGCTTATCAGCTTTCTAACCCTTTTCTTTGTGCAGGATTCAGAACGGTTCATGGGAACATTGCAGATGGTCCCTCCCAAGGGAACAACTAATTGCAAAAGAGGAATTCTTTTCCTGTCAGCTTTATGGCTTGAAATAATATGGGCAAACACACCAACCATCTTCCTTTGGTTGCTAAGAGATCTTAAATTCCAGGCAGTGAAATGGCACAGTGAGGTGTGTGGCTCCGTGGTGTGTTGTGAGTGGTCCCATGTGTGGTGGTGTTATACTGACTAAGCTCTAGAGCTGCTCAGACATTTTCTTTTGACACAACAATTTTTCCCCAGGAAATTCCAAATCATTGGCACAGAACCTGCCCAGATATTGCGCTGACATCAGCACGAGACATTCAAGAAATGCTCCTGCTTTTAACTTCCAAACAAACCTCTGTGAAGGAAGCTCAAATCTCCACGCCTCCTCTGTGTCCCTGTGTCCCTCTTTACCCTGAAGCTTCTCCATCCAGAAGTCAGCTGTGTAAAGTGGTCCGTTTTGAAATGCCTTCTCCCAGCCACCAAAACCCAAGCTCTTGGATACTTTGGTTTCCATTTTGGGGGGATTTTGTGTGCCTGTGTGTTGTTCTGCCCACTCTACCTACCTACCCCCAAACTACTGTAGGTTAAATAGTAGAGATGTGGGGAGAAGTGGGGAGCTGCTCCCACTCTCTTGGCTCAGGGATCTAAGGCATTTCTGGAAATCAGAAACAGCAGAGGCAAGAAAAAAATGTGTCAGAAATGCCTGTGTCAACATTTCCAAGACTGTATTGTTTTTGAAAACATATTCCCCCTGTCGAATATACACTTAAACTATTGAAAATTAGGAAAAAAATAAAGATCTGTAGCCACAATTGTCATGATAAAGTAAGCACAAAGAAGTTGTGCTGGCCTTCAGCAGGTGCAGGTGCACCTCTGCCTGACAGAACCAAAAATGTTGAACCATATTTTCCAGATGTAGAAGATTCCCTTGCTACAGATGCCACCAAAACCTATTGGAGCGTGAGAAGGGTGTACTATCACATTTTAAGTTGCCGTACTCCGTGGTCTATAGAAATATATACTGGAATAGCACACCAGAGTGTGGAGAAATTCAGAAGCAACTTGATGCCCACTTCTCCTAAAGTATCATTTGCATGGTATAGATTCTTCATTTCCATAAAACACAGCAGAACTGTCTAATTTTTGCATTGCTCATTAATTAAGGACAAAAACCTCAAACCACAAGGAGAGCAGAAGAGGCATGTTGCTTGTTAGAAGTCTTCCCTCACCTACATTTCTAACTGTTCCATCAGGAAGCCTAAGAGAGTAAAACCATCACTTTATAACTTGACTGGGTTGTGTTTTGTGAAACATGGTAAATAGCTTCAGCTTTCCCTAGGATTTCGACACATCCACGGTTTAAAAAGGAGCACACAAAAATAAATCCTCTGCTCTCTTAAGCCCGTTCAGCAGCACTAAGGTCGCAGGTTGCAGGGCCTGAATTGAGCCCAGAATTCAGCCAAAAAGCTGTCCAAATAAACTGGTTGATTGTTGCATGTTGTACAAATGACAAATTATCCTTGAACAGGCGGGCACATGCACTGGGACTCTGGCTGGGGAATCTTGGAGGCACGATTTGGCTTCCACATGCTCCTGAGTGTTGCAGGCCTATCGCCTTAAGCACATCTGCACATCCTAAAAGCACGGCACAGCTCTTGGCTTTCCAGCCCAATCTCCTGTAACCTTGCCCAGCCTGGATGACTTCATTAGTCAGTTGTCATGGATTAATATAAATCCATGGTTTGGATCCCCCTCTCAAGCTGCTGTTGTATTTTTGCCACTGTTTCTACATATTACAGCAAAGCCTCTGTAGGGTCTGGAGTGTCTTCCATGTGTGTGCCATACGAGAACCATAACAAAGTTACTGTTCTAACTCAGAAGAAAACTGAGATGACAGCTGAGAAGAAGTGTCCAGTGTTTTCAGTGAAACCTTTTTGCAGTCACCATCAGGGATCTCCCCCAGATTTTTCCAATGGAAGGAATTTTTTTGGTGTGCACTGACTCCGGGCTTCTTTTCACGTCTAACCTGAAGATGTGGAAATAACTCCCCTAAGAGAGAAGGGCGCTGTACAATTTGCTTTAATTTACTTGTAAAAACTATAAAAAAATAAGTATCAAAGCAGCCAGCTGGTGCCATTCCAGCATGCAGAAGTTGATCACTTTTCAGGGAGCACAACAGGAATGTGCACACACATTCACTTTTCCTACACATGGGTGAGAGATCCTGACCCCACAGCCACACAGTCACAGAAACCTCACACCTCACCCTCAGCATACTATTAGGACTCTCAGAGTACAAATTATCATTACTTGAGGAACACACTGAAAACTGTAGTAAATAAAATTCTCATGTAGTGGTTCCTGACTCCTTAGTTTGCTCTTACAGTGGTTTTCTTCTTTGCAGTGATTGCCGTTTCATTAATTAAATCTCATGTCTGTTTTTTAAAAACCAAATGCTTGTATTTCTCTGTCCTCTACATTTCATTAGCAGATCTTAGCAGAAATGTATTAAACAAGGCATCTGAAATTTCATACATAATTGTAAATTTTTTTTTTAAAATAAAATAAAAAATAGTCCTTACCAAAGAATTTTTAGTGAGACCTGAGTAATCCGTTTCACACTGGGTAGCACAGATCATAAGATAAAGGAAGAGAGATCTTCAACAGCATTTTTAACATCAAGAAGAGAAAATTTTACAAGTCACAAGATGTTCTTAGGTATCTTTGATTTTTGCTTGAATTGCAATCCAGGAATTAAAGAAAGTTTTTGAAAAATGCCCTTGATCTTAACCCTAGGCAGATATATAGATAGACTGACATGGGCAGCAACAGCATAACCAAAAGATTACGCTATTTCATGGGGCTGCTAAGCCCTTTACAAGTCAAAACCTTTCAAACTTTAAATGAACACCTTGAAAAATTAATTTCTCCCCAGTTCCTTGTGAAATGATATCTTTTTTTCTTTAACAGAGCATTTTTGTTTCCTCCCAAAGAGAACATTCATCACGTACATCACACCCACCAAGCTCCTTTCATCCTTTTTGTCCTTGAGAGAGAAGCTGCGGCTGCTCCATCCCTGGAAGTGTCCAAGGCCACGTTAGATGGGGCTTGGAGCAACCTGGCATAGTGGAAGGTGTCTCCATGGCAGGTGTGGGACTGGATGAGCTTTAAGGTCCCTTCCCACTCAAATCAACCTATGATTCTATGACATAGGGTCTCTGAAGGCATCTGTAACTCAGGAAATACTACGACTTCAGGATCGCAGAAACCACAGCTGAGGTTCAGCACCTCCTGACTTACCTGTTTATTAATGGTAAATGCAAAATCCTGTCTCTGCTGGGGCCACATTTGAAAAAAAAATCCAGTCCAATGTATCTCAGCCGATAGTGAGAACATCATTCCTGAACCAAACCAGAGAGAGGAAAAAAATTAGGACCCAGTAGGATCAAATATACTCTCTTGTTTCCTGATTACTTTAAATTTAAAGCTATCTATTTTCTTTATCACAATTATGGTGAACCAGCCCCAAGGCTTTATTACTCCAAACTGGGTTTTTGCATGAAATCAGTAAGAAAAGGTAGTAGCTGGATTTGCCTGTAAGGTTTGATCTGCAGACACTTGATCATGCATGAAAAGCACCCGAGAGGGAACCGGCAGAGCGTTATGACATCATCTAACCAACAAAACCCAGTTTGAAAATATTATTAGTGTTTCATACATTCAGTTTTTTACCACAAATCCATGCCTAAAATACTCAATTTAAAATTAGCTTGCAATGAAAACCCAGGGCAAAATTGTGGCCTGGTTGATTTCTTGCAAAAACGCTCAAAATCTGATTGTAGGAAGTGAATGGGAACATTCCATGAACATCATTGAATTAAAACTGACTTTTGAATTTCAGTGAATACCCACAGACCTCTTTTTTCCATTTGCTCTGGTATGCACATACCACTCATTCCTGGCTGAGAACTGCTGAGCTGAACACATTAGACATGGTGACTACTAAACATGGCTGGTCTTTGAATCCCTCCAAATTATAGATCAGGACACGAATAACCAAAAATTACTGTAATTAGGGAAATGTTGAGCTGTACCTAGTTAAGTGTTTATACCTTTCAAAAAGATCTGCTGAGAAATACCCTGCATGCACAGATAGGAACAAACTGCCTACCTTAGAATTTGACTTGAGTGCATTTTAGAAACATTAAAACCTACCATTCTCAAACCAAAACACACTTTCAGTGGCTTCCAGTCTAACTAGTCGTTTTCTGCACTAGTTGAAAAAAAGCAGTCACAGAAAGTTTTGGATGTGAATGCCACGCATGCTGCTCCCCTGCATGAAAATGGTGATTACACTTCTCCAAGAGACCCCCACCTAATGCTTAATCCTGTCAACTATACCAAAATATGTCAGTCTGCAGGGGACAGGGCTGCTCAAGGTAAGTTTCTGACTCAGCATTGCTCTGTCGTAGACATGTACACGTGGGTTTCTGTAGCCTTCCTCTGGGTAAGCAGACTTTAGAATTATTTTCCCCCTGTAGCCAAGGAAGAAGTTTGTGTTTACTTGTCAACTTATTTTCCTTGGTTCTGTAAATGGGTTTCCACACAAAGTTGGAGCATGGGTAGAAATCTGTAGAAATTGAGAGATTTCTGCTCATGTACTTATTCTTTCCAGAACAGCGATGCTTTACTGTAAAGTTTTAATAATCAGAGTTTAAAAAAAGAGCAGGTCAGCATATCAACAACAGATAATGAAAAAAACTCCTAACAGTTTTTGTTTGAAGAGCCAGAAGGACTCAGTAGAATAGGTTTTGACAAACATCAGGTTTCGTTGTGTAATGGAAAATCTCTCCTATTGTTTTCATTTCGATATGTAAATTCAGGAAAAGCAGCTTGTTAGTTGGAGAATGCAGTACAGTCTGACTAAGGTTTGATTGTAATGAATTTCAGGGATTATTTCAGGATTACGTCAAAGCATTGGGTACCTTCCAAAGAGAAGGTTTTTCTAAGTCACTTCTCAGCAATTGCAAAAAACTCCAAAATTACTGTTCGGTAAATTGCTATACAGTTGAAATATAAACCAAGCCCGAACACAACGGTGTGACAAAAATGGGAGACAAGACAAGATGCTGCTGCCCCACCACATGGACAAAACCTTCTCTTGGTCAGAATTGTCCACAAAAGAGCAGAGCTTCTGCCCGCAGAGATCAACACATCGAAGCCTCTATTCTGATAAGGTAAAGTTCCATTTTCCTGTTCGGGAAGTTTATGCACACGGAGGGCACCGAGCTTTGCAGAGGGGACAAAGAGAAGCCAGCAAGGACCACTGTGTGCTCTGCAGCCCTGTCAGTACAGAGGACAAAAGATGTGCCTTTGTTGAAGACTTTGCTGGCTTATTTCTGTATAAAGCTAAAGCACCTTGACTTCATGTCTCCTCTTCGTTCAGAATAACTTCTTCCTGCGGAGGAGACTTTATCCATTCAGGCAATCCAGGAAAAAATAACTTCCTTAAGCTGGGATGCTGGTAGCTGTGCCCACCAGAGCAGCCCTGATATCAGGGTGGGTTGGTTTTCCAGTGTGTGTTTTGCAGTCTCCAATGAGCTTTAGGAGTTCTGCAACTCCTGAATTATTGGAGCCTACTGACTTTTAGAAATGTTCAGTAAGATCATCCTTTCTGGAAAAAAGGATACAAAGCCATTGTCTATCTTACTCCACCACACTAAAACTGGGTCAGGAAAACCAAAACTATTCCTGTCAAAAGTTCATTAAATCCTTTTTATAAGACCTTGAAGCGGTGGAGACCCTCCAACAGTTGTGATCTGTTCCTAGCTGTCTTCAGCAGCACTAAGGGGATGTTTTGTTAGACTCTGCAGGCAGCCAAGTAAAATACCAAAAAAAATATTTAAATTAGTGTGTCAGAGTTGCAACCACACCGTGTGAGTTTAACTCACCCTAACTTCATAACTTGGGAATCTGCATCTGCTCTTCCGTGCATTAAAGTGCACTGGGGCTGATTGAAAATGAAAGGGGTTTTCTACAAAAGGGTTTAAAGCTGCTTTCACTTCAAACAGCTCTAAAATGAAGATTTTAAAACAAAGAAGCAAAGAATTTTTTTTTTCTCCTTGCATTTTATCATTGAAAACCACCAGAAAACTTCAAAACAGGCTTTCAAAACTTACAAAATAATTATATTATGCAGGAAAATCCCAAGGTTTTGGCAAATTAAAATTGTAAGTAATTTCTTAATTTTGAGGAAAGCAGAAAATTGAGAGATGCAAACTTTTTCAATTAAAAAATTGTCAATATTTTTTTCCAAGTAATTTAAATCACATTTACTAACAAAAAAAAGAAAAAAGATGCACAATAGCTCTTTTCATGAAGAACAGCCACCATCTGGATTGTGTATTGAAAGGGGATGACTCAAATGAAGAAGCAACTGGTCACAGCGACAGTTCAGCAGGTTTTATGCAAAAATGAGAAATATGTGGGTAGGATCCAAAAAGCTTTAAGGAAGAAACTGGCCTTGATTTCTGCCTCATCTAGACACGTGCAAGATGCACTGTTGCCAGTGCTGCTTCCTCTATCAGTGGCCTACTGTGAAACTTCATTTATGGACATGTCTCCCTCTGTATTTTCCCATCCTTCCTGGCCTCCTTGGAGACAAAAATTGTTCATGCTATGAACAGAACTTGCCAAGAAGATGCTTGAATGGCTCCATTCCTTTTTTTTTGTTCCAGCATGAAAAGCAGTGACAGATTTTGAAGAAAATTTCTGCTGTAAGGTTTTGTTTAAATGTCTTCATTTTTTTTTAAATTATTCTTTATTTTGTATACTTGCATCTACATCTCTGCGAGGTTTTTTGCGCCTCTTGCTGATTTTCTTGCTGGCTGGGAATGAGCACAGAAGACCCAGGCGTGTGTTCCTGAACCAAGGCCATCACTGTATCTCCATCCCTGCCCATGCCTCCTGCTCTTGGAGGAATCCGTCAAGAATTTTCTGCTCCAAGCTGCTGTAATCATAGACAGACACTGTGCTTCAGGTAAAACTCTTCCCATTTGATCCAAGAGGACATCCCTCATGTAAATTCAGCTGGGAGTTACCACCTTTCCACCAAAAGCAGAGCAACGAGAAAGGAAAATGCTGATAAAAGAATTTTTATGAAGGAGTTCAGCAAGAAAAAAGATCATAGGATTTAATCTTCAACACTAAAAAAATAAGGATTACCCCCCCCAACCCCCGAGCCTTCTTCATCTGAAAATGAATTTATGCACAAGATTGGGAATCAATTTTGGTTTTGATAACCTTGCATGGGGACTTGCACATACCATGCACACCACCAGCTCCAGCAGAGCTGCCAACGACCTGCAAGACCTGGAGGATCAGACTCCATATTACTAAGATTATATCAAGATATTTTTGGGAGTCTGCTGGAATTTTCGTGAGGTTAGCAGTTGGAAGACTTAAGATCTGTCAGGTTAAGCTGATTAATCACCTTCTTATAGCTGCAAGAATCATTATGAGCCACTGTTGGGAAAAGAACAGAGCTCACCAGAGAGAACATCAGCTTTGGAAAAACCTGAGGAGTTTTCTCAATGGAAAAATTGACAGAACACTTGAAAGATAAATTATATGCTGAATTATATGCTGTACACAATTTATCTAAAAGCACTTTTTCAACCGCATCACTAAGAATGTTGCCTGATTTCCAGAGCCAAGAGGTTTGTAACTGATGTTTCCCTCCCGATCACGGACACTGGAAGTAGCACATGGAATGGAAACAAAATGGCAGCAAGGGTACTGTACTTCTGTGGTCTTCTGTTGTCTACTGTGACCATGGGATAGGATTCATCAGGTGCATAATTCATGGTTAAAATGATACTCTGAGTTCTGTCTACATGATTCTCATTGATTTTCACAAAATCGTTGACGATTTAAAGTATTTGTGGCTCAGGAACAAATTGGACTTTTAAAGAGATGCAGGCAATATCGTTCCTGATAGTGCAGTTTGAAAGACTCAATTGCACAATTCAAAGTTCATTTGCTCATATTACTAAACCTTCATTGATTCATTGCAAAGTAGGGCTGGTTTCTCTTCGGAAAAAACACAATAAAAATTTTAAGTCGTCCTCACAAGAAAGAACATTCTGCACTTCCCATCACGTTTGTTTTCTCCTGTACCATTTGTTTGCCAGGGAAGACCTGAATTCTCTCCACGGGCAACTCTAAAATCAGGGCTGGCAGGGGAAGTCCTGGGCAAAGAGTGATGGCTGCATGGAGCCCAGTTCCTCTGCAGAAAAGGCTGCCCTGCTTTTGATGGCTGGAACAAAACACTGAAGAGGTCCAAGCCTGCACTCGGTCAGAGGTCAGTGAAAACATTTCCATGGGTGCTGAATTACCAAGGTAAAGCCACAGTTCTGGAAACCCCTGGCTGCCTCTGCTTGTAGGCAGCTCACCAAGCCTTGATGAATAATGAAGTGAAAAATCCAACCAGCTAATGGCTTGAAGAAAGGAGGAACATTTAAAAAAGGAGAGCAGACTCACTTCCTCTTTCTGCAGTCCTGCCTTGCCAGCCGAGAGCAAATATTTCTTCTACGACAGAGAGGCACATTCGGAGTGCTCAGTTAAAGGCGAGATCATCAGTTCCATGCAAGTCCATAACACTGCAGCATTCACAGCACCGGGACATGTGGCCCACTTAGGGGTACATTTTCAGGGGTCTGGTCCAGCTTTTCATCAGCAGGTGAAGGGAGGAAGGATGTTGCACCTGCACTCTCTTTTGAGGCCCGTCTACACTGTCAAAGTAGAAGGACCGAGCCACCCTGCACAGGAGAACTAGACATTTTATGACAAATACCAGGCATGCAAGAAACACTTTACAGGCACATTATTATCCAAACTGGTTCTTAGGAGCAAAAAAAATACCATAAGGGCAGCTAGGAAAATATCACTGAGTCAGATACAGGGAGCAATGCCAAAAACAAGTGAACAAATTTAGTTCTTGCAGCAATACTGTAAAGTAGCTGTTTTCCTGAGGTATCTGTTGCTTCTTTTCACACTTTGTTAGCACACTTCATATTCCAGGTTAGCAGCTTTGGTGTGCCTTTGATCTCAGTAGCAACAGGGGAATTGCCAGTTAAATTGTCACTTTCTCAAACTCTCTGTCAAAGACACATCTTCTCTCACATGCAAAATAATCAGCAGCACTTAGATTAAGTGTAGGATTAGTAACAGGGTATGGATGTTTGTATTCATTGATTTTCTTTTTCTTATTTAAAAAAAAAATCCATAACTGTGATTATTAGACTTAAGCATCTCTTCCTCTCATGAAAGAGAGCAACCCAAATTCTTGTTGGTATCCACATTTTCACAAGTATTTGAGGCCTACTTTTCCTAATGTGAAGAGTAGACTAAAAATCAGAGTGTGTTCTTTAAAAACATACTGCTGGGGAAGTGATGCTGCGCTCCCACCTGACTGTCTGTAACAGCAAATCTTTGAGAGATTATTAAGCATAGGTCACATTCTGCATTCACATGCACGCACTGTGATTCTGCTTCCAGATGATGTCATGGAAAAGAAAGAGTAATTGTACAAAAGGCTTGATTAAAGTTTACTTGCCAACTCTAAAAGGCTCTGGGTTTGTTCTTGGGGTTGAAATGTCTGGTCAGAGCTCTGTTACTAGTTACTCTCCGTCACCATGAATGCAGTGATTCTGTTGAGCCATTTGTTTCCTCATCCCCACGCTGTCAAGGATTGGTACCCCAAAGTGGGAATGGGAGCTTAAAAAGCAGGAGAGCAGATACAACCATGCTCAGCAGCCCTTGACAGTAACAGAATTCTGCATGAAATCAAATGGATTATCTTCAGCGTAAGCTGCGCTTGATATTTTGAGGCTACCAGAAAGCAGACCCGTGTGTTGTTTATGTGGTAGCCACAACCAGCAAAAACTTGGAAAACCAGAAGTCTCCATGGCTACCCCACTCCACAGAGCATTGCTCACTAAATGCTCTGTGAATGTAAAAGACCTAGACAGGGGAGAAAACCAGCATTTCTAAATAGACTCCACACCTCCAAGGAGCTGTACAATGAGTCAAAAATCTCACCTCAAGCAGAAATAGCATGTTACAGGCTCACTGTCATTAACAGATCTGATGGAAAGAAAAGATGTCATTGAAAAAAATAAATCAGGCTAAATGTGTCAGAGCTGGAGAATGGTTTTCAACTCCCAGTTACTGCAAATCTGGCCCAGCACTGTCTGTACAAAGCAATGAGTTAAAGTCTAGTGGGAAGCAAGAAACTACTTCAATTTTACTGTCCAAGGAAGAACCAAACCAGGTATAATCAATATGACACATGTAGCAAGAAAGATTTTTAATACATTTCTTTTAAATACTCACTAGGGTACAGAAGACAGGTAAACATTAAACTAGTCTGCCTAAAAAAAAAAGAAAGACAACTTTAGATGCCCCATTTAGACAAATGTGTTCAGATACTGTATGTAAGAGGAGTGATGGGACATTGAATGGTAACATGGGGCTGGATTATGGTTTTATTTTAAGCTGAAGGAGTTCCAAGCTGTAACCAACAAATTTATGCCTAGAGACTCTGACTATCTTCCTAAATTTCTAACTCTCGTCTAACACTACTAAGGGTGGAAAAACACAGCAGGATTTGCTGTAGGCTGCTGGAGAGCTGCATTTGTTCTTTTCTCACCAAGCTGGAGATGAAAGTTGTGTATCACACCTTCTTGCAAAGACGTACACAAATCTGAGGGATCACTCAGGGTGGCGCACCTGGAGAACGACGGTTTTGAGTGAAGGTACAGTAACAGTGCAAAACCTCAGGAGAGAGAAGGAAATAGCAACATTTTTCGTGATGGTCTCCACAATGATGGAGAAAAGAGCAGCAGTCTGTCTCCCACCCCATTAAAAGCTCACCCACTGATACTCTGCTTTCTTCCTTGCTTCACATACCTCTGAAGCAGCTAAAAGCAGATTTAGTAGCATGCTGTCACACAGCTCAGCATTGGCAAGAGCAGGCACACTTCTTTCAGCTTGACAAAGGAGACCCATGAATTCCCTCTAAGAGATTCAAAGACTTTTCCAGGTAGTTACCTGTTCAAAGTCTGTGGGGAGATAGCAGGGGAGGAGCATTGCCTTCCCCCATTATCTCGTCTCAGACAGTGAACAATGAAGATGAGTTCTCCTTCCTAATAGAGCTTTGGGAAGGGAATCCATTGAAAGCTACGGCCCTGTACACAGCACACGCAACATGAGAGACCTCCTGGTGCCCAGCACTTACCGGGACTAAATGAGACACCCCAAAGTTTCTCTCTTGCTGAGTATGGGAGCCTGATACTGATGCCATAACACATCAACTTCTGTAAGTGCTGGCACTTTAAGTGGCGGCTGTTTCTAGTGCCGACACTTCCTTAGTCCCAGATGTTCAGTGATGTTTTCACTGACTGCAGTGAGTCTAGTGAGTTTTGTTCCCCACCCACCTCCACCAGGAGAAAACAACTTTACAAGCCAGACAGGATTTGGAAGCTCTCTCTAAACTCAGCTATGTGTTAGATAACTGGGATGAGGGACAGGACACAGGCTTTCCTCTGGGGATGCTGAGCTGGGTGAACTGCAAGGGCTGCAGTCTCTGTAGCAGGCAACCTGAATGCCTTGAGCAGGGTTGGTTTTTCTGCAACTATGCCTGTCCCCAAAATTTCCAAGGACAGGTTGACAGTCATATTTTGAAACCACAGTCACAGAGCAGCCAAAGTTGAAGACTGGAATTTGACTGGAAAGTGGAAACTCATGTTCACCAAGGCATGGAGGCATGGAGGTGTCCACACTCGGATCCAGATCCAGGCTTTTAATCACTGTTGCTGCATGAGTTCTTCTCTGGATGCTGACCAAGGGAGTGGGTGAAATCACATTTCTGTGACCAGGCACATGGCATCTCACCTGGCCTTCTTCTAGAGATGTGTTCACAGGGCTCTCCATCCACAGGGAATGGTTGGATAAGCCTGACTTACCACTGTTGAGATTCCTCTGTTGCACACTCTCTGTGGACAAGATTCTGACATAATTGGCACTTCTGCCAGCAACCCATTTCAAGAGTGGTTTCACAAGTTCAGACCAGACATAAATGGAGTATTCACCAGAGGTCATCAAGGTGGAATAAGGCTCTGCATATGCATAACACAGGCGTGCTTACATCACTACACTATTTATCCCTGATGCCAGATTTTTGGAAAAAGGTACTCAAGAAGAGTGAGAAACTGTGCACAAACCCCATAGGACCTTACTGAGTATCCCTTGAGCACTATTTTTTTTTTTTTTCAACAGAGCTCTTAAGTACAATTCTCCCCTTTTAGACATATGCGATTCTTGTAACTGCCCATTCAGACTCAAAGGAGTTTTTTAGATTTGGGGTACCACTACTAAATTTTATTTATTTCATCATCCAAAACCAAGTCTATGTGAGATGATACAGGTAGAAAGCAAGTTTAAAGGAAGTACATGAGTAATCAGTTCCTGCCTTTTGAGTAATTCTTGAACATTACCTAAAACAATCTGAAATATGCTTCACAAATTACTGTCTAAAACAGCAACTTAGAAAGAGGCCCTTTCGAAACAGATATTAAAAATGCTTAGTAAAGTGTCTTAAAGAATCTTTGAATTGGTAAAAGTGGAGTATGTTTCTGTGCTTTTGTTCATCCAAGAGAAGGAGGGATTTCCCGAAACGGATAAAGGGTTTGGGTCCAAAACCTCCTTGTCGGAGGCATCCATAAAAATTAACTAAAGCATGTGTAACATTGTGTTGTATATGTTAAGACATGTCATGAGAAGATAAGTAAAATGACAGGCTAATTAGTATCTATTACAGATTCATTAAAAAAAAAATAATGGCTGAATGCAAACTATTGGTCTTGTCTTAACCTCCATTGGTCATCATGAAGATTTTAACATAATGAGAATTACTACCCAGAGGGATAGACACAGATTTCACCATCTTTCAGTCAAATGTGGACTGGGACTCTCTGATGACGAAATAATTTAACACAGCTGTACTGTGTATATGGTATAAGCAGCCATTTCTTCCATCTCTGAAGAGTTAAAGAAATTAATTTCTAAATCTGTATTATTTTGTACTATTAAAGGCTTCGCATTTCAGTAAATCTTGTTGTTCAATACAATTTTTGGTTTTGTACCCCGCAGCTCTCTAAAACTTCCAAAAAACCGAAGTTTCAAGTATCACCATGTGCTAAAAGTTGACTTTTTTTCCTAACAGAAATCACTGTTACTGATCCGGAGTAATGTTGGTATGGTCACGATATAGTCTTGTACATTCCAGTGTGTAAATAGGTCCACATTTTCCCGCAATTGTTTTAATCTGTCAAGACTACTGTAATCCAATATTTCTAATAAGATTCATCTGTATCTTACATAAACAGAGCTACAGCAAATTGGACTTCACAAAGAACAAAATGAGCTTAGTTAAGGCAAGATTTATTTTTGCATAAAGTATGCTTGGACCACCATACTCTGAGAACATGTGAATAATGAGTCTGGGATTTTGGATTGAGTACTCAACATTCTGTTCTTAGAGAAGATCAACTCTCTTGGGAGCAGCTTTCCGTAATAAACTGCAGTTTGCAGTTGTGCGGCCAGCAGCGAAGACGTGGGGCGAGGGTGGCCTAATGAAGTCTGAAGACCTAATGGCCTGGCCTGGACACTGCCTGATGCTTGATTGCTTCCTGCCCTCCCTTTGTCTGCAGAATGGCCTGGCCGTGCTTTCTTCCAAGCTGTGCAAAACAAATGATTTGTGGAATTACACAGCCATGGAAAGGTATGGGTTGGAAGCGACCTTAGAGATCATCTCATTGCAACCCCTGTTCCACAGGCAGGGACACCTTCCACTATCCCAGGTTGCTCAGAGTTCCATCCAGCCTGGCCTTGGACACTTCCATGGATGGGACAGCCACTGCTTCTCTGGGCAGCCTGTGCCGGTCTCTCACCACCCTCACAGTGAAGAATTTCTTCCTAGTGTTTGATCTAAATTTGCCCTCTTTCAGTTTAAAGTCATTACCTCTTGTCCCATACCTACATACCTTGTAAAAAGGCTCTCTCTGGCTTTCTTTTAGCTCCTTTAGACACTGGAAGGGGCTATAAGGTCTCCCCAGAGGCTTCTTTTATCCAAGCTGAACAATCCCAGTCTGTCTTTATAGGAGAGGAGTTTCACCCCTCTAATAATTTTTGCTCCAGCAGAAAAAATATAATAATTCTTGTTCCAGTCTGTTCCAACAGTTCCAAGTCTTTCTTATGTTGGGGACACCAGCATTGCTGGTGGGGTCTCCCAAGAGCAGAGTAGAGGTGTAGAATCCTCTCTCCTGACCTGCTGCTTGTGATGCAGCCCAGGACACTGTTGGTTTCTACGCTGTGAGCTCTCGCTACCGGGTCATGTTGGGCTTCTCATCAACCAACACCCCCAAGTCCTTCTCCTCAGGGCTGCTCTCCATCCGTTCTCTGCCCAGCCTGTGTTTGTGCTTTGGATTGTCCTGACCTGAGTGGAGGACCTGGCACTTGGCCTTGTTGAACTTCCTGAGATTTACACAGACCCACTTCTCAAGCCTATCAAGGTCCCTCTGGGTCCATCCTTTCCCTCCAGCATGTCCACCACAGCACATAGCACAGAAAATTTGCTAAATTTTTGGTGACACTGTCCATGTCACCAACAGAGATGTCCCACCTGCAGAGCCACTTGCTCTGCACCCGGATGTTGAGGCACTGGCAGCAACTCTGAGCGTTACTGTCCAGCTAATTCCTTATCCACCCAGTATTCCATCCATCAAATCCAGTTCAGGGTCAAGGATAATGTGAGGGAAGATGTCAAATGCTTTGCACAGGCCCAGGTAGATGGTGGCAGCTGCTTTTCCCTCACCCACCAACACTGTCACCCCTCCACAGAAAGCCACCAAATCTGTCAGGTGTGATTTGCCCTTAGTGAAGCCATGTTGGCTGTCACCAATTACGTTTTATATTCCATGTATCTTAACATACTTTCCTGGAGGATCTATTCCACGATGTTCTCAGGCACAACAGTAAGATTGAATGGCCTATGGTGCCCTCAGCCTCTCTTTTTGCCCTTTTTAAAATTTGAAGGTTCCCCCTTTTCCACTCAGTGAGAACTTCACTAGTCTGCCATGACTTTTCAAGTATGGTGGATAGTGGTTTAAACCCTTCATCTGCCAGTTCCCTCAGGATCTTCCCACATCCCATGGATTTGTGCACCTTCAGGTTTCTTAAGAGTTCCCAAACCTGATCTTACCTTCCAGAAGATGGTTCCTCATTCTGCCAGTCCCTTCTGCCTGTGCCTTGGGCAGTGTGGCTGGAGAGCCGGTTGGTGGAGACCAAGGCAAAAAAGTCATTAATTACCTCAGCCTTCTCCATGTCCTAGGTAACCAGGTCTCCCATTTGCTTCTGGAGAGGGCCCATATTTTCCCCAGGCTTCCTTTTATCCCTGATGTACCTATAGAAGCTTTTCTTCTTGCCCTTGATGTCTCTGGCCAGGTTTAATTCTACCTAGGCTTTAGCTTTCCTAACCTGATCCTTGGCTGCTTAGGAAACTTTTTTTCTCCTCCAAGGCTACCTGTCCTTGTTTCCACCCTCTGCAGACTTCATTTTTGTGTTTGAGTTTGTCCAGGAGCTCCTTGTTCATCCACACTGGTCTCCTGGGACTTTTGCCTGCCTTCCTCTTCGTTGGGATGCATTGCTTCTGAGCTCAGAGTAGACCCTTGAATATCAACCAGTTTTCTTGGGCTGCTCTTCCCTGCAGGGCTTCATCCCACGGGACTCTACTAAGAAGATCCCTGAAGAGGCCAAAATCTGCTCTTCTGAAGTCCAGGGCAGTGAGTTTGCTGCAGACCCTCTGCATCGCCCGCAAATCTTGAAATCCAGCCTTTCATAGAATCATAGGATTTCATGATCACTGCAGCCAATGCTTCTCTTGAGCTTCACGTTCCCCACTGGCCTCACCCTATTGGTGAGGAAAAAGTCCATGACAGAAGCTCTCCTCACCATTTCCTCTGCCAGTTGGAGAAGGAAATTGTCATCAGCACATTCCAGGAACCTCCTGGTTCACTTATGACCTGTTGTGTTGTCTCACACACACCATACCTGAGTCTTTCTTGTATTCATGCCCACAGGACTCTTCCTAAGACTTCAGCTGAACATCAGCTGAAGTAGAAGGCTGGATGTATGATCAGGGCACTGGACTGGGACTTGTTTCACCTCATGGCTTTTCCAATGGATTCCTGTCTAAGCTAAGTCACTTTTACCTACCCGTGTCTCAGTTCCCCACCTGTAAATTGCATTTCAAATTATTCTCTTCATATATGACCTGCAATACATTTGGACCTCAGGCAGTCCTATAAAAAAAGAAAATGAAATCCCGGGACAGACCCCAAGAGCAACATAGACAGAAGGATCATGTCCTACCTGCAAGAACTGGCTGATACAAGCTGAAGAGTGCCAGCTAAAATCTCTTACAGCTTCTGCTCTCCTCATGTAAGAGTCAACAGGTGACAAATTGACAAATTAACAGGTTCAGGATTACAAGAGAACAAGCGAGGAAAGGGAATTATTTGGTGGTAATCAACTAAGCACTGTCAATCTCATAAACCCAAGTACTGCTCATAACAGGTCTTTCCCTCTGACTGTGTTCTGACGATGATTTGGTGCCGTTTAGCTTTTGAAAAATTTGTTAGAATTAGACGGGCAAACTAAATTCATTCCAACATATTCCTTTTTATATTCATATACTCTTTCCTCTCACGCTGATGAAGTTATATGGGCTGGGGAAATTTTACAGTCTTCCTTTTTGTGTGCATCGAGATGACAAGTACATAGAAGGTCCAGAAGGCAAACACTGGTCTGAATTTACTTGCATGTTACATTTCCTGACTTCTGCACCCGTTTCAAGGGCTGTGTTAAGTAAAATGTTTAAGATTGCAAGGTCAAACCCACAATGGTGAAGACAGTCTAAGAATAGCTCTTACAAACAACATCTCAGCATAGAAGCCACTGAGTACCTATTATAATGCCTACTTTAACTTCAGGATCAAACTCTATTTTCTTCCATGTGTCCCATTTTTTGTGTATCTTGACTAGGGAGCCACCAGCTCAAGTTTGCTCAGCTAAGAGCTACTTTTTTTTTTTGGTGGGGTTTTATTTCGCATTTTTAGTTTTTTGTTTGGTTGTCCTTTTGTGGATGTTTTGTATGTTTGTTTTCTGTTCGGTTGATTGTTGTTGTGGTGGTGGGTTTGGGGTTTTTTTGGCGATCTTGGGGGTTTTTTAAAATCCAGTTTCAGCAGGCTATGGTAGTGATTGACAAGAAAGCTCAGCAATACTCTTTGTACCTGGGTCATCCTCTCCTTGGCGATGGTTTTGCACACACTCCTGTCAATGGCAGCCGTCTCTCAGTGAAGACAAAATCTCCACAGAAGGTTGGTCATAAGTCAGGAAGTTTCTGTAGAGCACAAAGAAATGGAAAAGGCCCTCTGGAGGAAGTTTCCATGTGGGTATTAACAGGACCCTACAGCAGGAAAGCATTCCTGGCAAATCAGAGGAGAATCTCCAAAATGAAGAGGAACAGGACTACCATGAAAGCAATTGTAAAACATTTATTATGGATGCGTTCCTTCTGCTAACATTCTCAAAAAATGTTTAAATGGTGAAAGCATCTCCAAAACAAGCACAAGATGCAAATATATGAAGGATTGATAATCTCAAGCCAAAAAACTCACGTCTGGCAAGGTTAAAAGTAACTTACAACAGGGTCCTAGGTAAGAAGAATGTTAGGGAACCTTAGACCTAGACCTTGCCACCTTAGCAACCTCTAATTTAAAGCAAAGTTCTGGTGAACGCCCACCTTACTGCACAAAAGTGAGTTTTACATGTTTTGCAAACAGCACAAGAAGATTTGCAGAACTCCTTCACTTTGACATTTCATTTTCACTTTGGATAAAAAGATGTCACTTGGTGATGTGACAGCAGTGCCGTGTATTATATCTGCAGCATCACTGGCTTTGTCAAATCAACATGGATAATTCAAGGCTACTGCCTTTCCCTTTTAAAATACTGCTATGCCTGGGTTTAATTTTATTTCTTGCTTATGAAACTAATTCTGTATGGGAAAAGAAATGTTAGAGCTATTGCACATCTCAGTTTTCAGGAGATCCTTAGAGGAAATAGTCATTCACAAAGCAAGAAAAATGTTTGTAGCTCAACTTTAATTTCTTGATTGCTAAGGAAATATTGCTGAGACACTGGGAAGATATTTCTTACCATCATCATCCTTCTACACACGCATTAACTGTTGTAGATACTGTTACTTGCAATAAACTTGTTTTCTCCACAGTGTATCCAGATAATCAAGAATTTTCACTGCATTTTTATCTAAATACTGCTATGACTTGACAGTGTACTACTTTATAACTTCAAGCCATAACAAAATATTAATGAATGTTTATCAGTCTTGAGGGGAGTGTTGAAAAACAGTGAGATTAAGTGGCTCTCTAATGGCCGTACAAGAGGACTGTGGCAGCTAAAACCGTGTACAGAGCTTCAGTTCCTGCTCAAAGAATTTATGGCAATATTATCTTTTCTAATTGCAAGACCCAAAAGTAACACAGGGTTTTTTTCTCTAAATGCATATTCTTGATTTATATTCCAGGAGGTCGCAGGAGTTCTCAGAGTCTTGGCGAAGAATTCACTTTTGTAAGCTCTGTCGAAACTCAGCATAAAAAAACATGAAAGCCTTAGAAAGCCAACAGATAAAAACAGCCACGGTGGGGAAGGAGAAAGAAAGGATGGAAAGAAACAGTAGAGCCGTGTTAGGCACATGAGAAGCTGTCTCCACATGCCAACCAGTCAATCCTCACAGCAGGGACCATACAAACTGTCTTAAAGGAGGGCTTTGAGCAAGGATTTCTGGAGGAGATGAGGCAGATATTGATGGAGACCTCAATTCTAATTAATGCAGCAGAACAGGAAAAGCACAAAGGTTTCCTTTTGGAGATACTAAACACCAAAGGTGGAGACCAGAGATGGGAGGTGTTATCTTAATGAAGCGTCTTCCAGTGAATGAGAGGTAATAGGTAGAAAAGGTCTGAAGGGTCTCGTGAATGAAGGCAAGCAGGCCACATCCCAAATGCTAAAGAAGGAAAAATAAGTGGACAGATATTATCTGAAGGGAGTTTCAGTCAAAATGACAGGTTGGAGAGATTTGTAAGGATGAGATAAGGTGGCTGAAATCTCTGCCAAAGACCAGAATATTTGTGCTACAGCACAGGGTGAGAGGACCCTGACCAGCCATAGATGATGTAGGTAGAGGAGACACAGTCATGTAAAATATGATGAAAAAACAATGTGAAGATTAAGTTATAGCATGGATCTGAGTTTGTGAGGAAAGCTGAAGACACTGCCCAGTGTGACAGGTGATTTTCCATCGTGATCATCGGAACAGGTTGATGAAGAAGCTCAGCAAATGGCATGCCTAAAAACTCTGTTTTAGACATGTATACCTTTGTCCAAGGACTAGACACTCAGGTGGATTTCACAAGCAGGCTCAGATTCTAGATCAGAGTGAAGAAGACAGGTCTGGGTAGCAGTGTTGATCTCTTTGTCAACAGCATATAACAGCAATGAAGTTTGGAAAATGAAAGCACCGGCTCTTTATTTCATATGTAGCTTTGTACATGTGCACATAAAGATCATTATATACCCACATGAGCCAGACCATTAGTATCCTGTTCCTGACAATGGCCAGAAACAGATATAATTGGACCTAAAATATGTTCCCATTCTAGAGTTGAAAGTAATATTGAACTGCAAGTCCAAAAGGGAGAACTTCCAAGGTACTTTTTGTTGATTTAATTCTACACAGTCATCTTCCTTTGATTTCATCAAGGGCAGAGTTGCAGTGGATTCTACGTTTTAAGTATCTTATTCAATGTGAAAGAAAATCGTGGGGATATAAAATGGTAGCAAGACATCTCAGTGGCTAGTACTATTTAGGTTCACTGATGTAAATCATGAGCAAGGCAAGAAGATTATATGAATAAAAAAGAGAAGAATGACATACAGAATTAACCAATCCATAGCCTGCACTGTGGAACCTGCTTACCTTCCTGTGAAAACTTATGAAGAGGCTGTTTTGGAGCCACACTTAAACCCCCTTTTCCTTCATAGATTTCTGTTACTTATCTGTGGCCCAAGGTATTTTATTAAAGAAATTTAGATCAAAATTTGCATGACCCCTCACCCTTCTTCCAGCATCCCTTCACTTCCCTTTCCCGCCCAACAAAATCTTTGTGACTCCATTAAAGGAATACCCAGGAGCTCTTTGGACATTTTGATTTAGAGCACATCAGAGATCTCTGTACATTACACATACCAGACTTTAGGCAGGGAGATGCAGTGATCAGCAATGGGCTGTGGCTGCCTCCATCAAGAGACTTAATTTTGTTTCAGTCTGGTGGGTTGAACACAAGAAAACTGGTGGCCACAGCCACCAAGGTGCACAGTCCTGTGTCTTTTTAGATGCTCAGACTGGCTTGTTGGCTTCTAGGGCTGCCTATTTAATTTTATTTATGGGGAACAACTTCATCCCTTAATGCCTAGGATGGATGCAGTAGGAACACATAAAGGAGAAAGGTGCCGGCTACATCCAAAAATCTGTCCGATGCATTTTATCAGCCTTCACTGAGGTTTGTGCATCCTGCCAGCTCTCCCATATGGAATAGCACCTTGCTCTGATGGAAGCTGCTTGGAGAACCCGTGAAGAGTCAGGTGTTACTGATCAAGGCTAAGGATTGAGGAGCTGGCTCGCTGCAAGGCAATTTTATATTATTCCCTCTTGGATGAGGCAGTCCCCCACGGAAGGCAGTAATTTCCACAAGGTACGGTGACAGCAGACTGGGGTTGCTAAACCAGTGGAATCTGTTAACTCGGGGTGTTCATAAGCTCTCCAATGCATTAAAGATCACATTGGTGGCTGTTTATTGTATATAAAACATAAATCTAATGTAAGCAATGAGAAGATGCCAGCACTGACCATATTCAGCATTCGAAAGAGCGTTTATGATTGTTGCCGCACAAATGCGCACAGAATGAAAGTAAAGGAAGCTCAGCCTCACTAACACTTAGAGATATAAAGCTTTTATATCCCTCATTCTTCTTTCCTTTGTGATTTCCACAGGATTTTCACTCCCAGAGACGTTATGCACTTGCTTTCAAAGGAATTAAATGTTTTCATTCAGGAAAGTAATTTCACAGCGAAGAAACAGAGAGCAATGTCCTGGGTATTCATTTTCTGAGCCAATCTTTCAAAGTCAGTTTGTGTTCCCAAGAAGCAGAGAAGACACGAAGAGGCCTAAAATCCTCCATACTTGGTTTCCACAACCCTCCTCCTCTGCTCTTCCCCTGGCACAGGCTGCGGGGATGCCTGTGCAGAGCGCACATGAAAAGGAGCGCATGGTGCTGGAAGAGGAGAGCTCTGAGCTCCCGCACGAGGCAGCGGCGTGCTCCCCACCGCACTGAGCTCCCCGCACCGAGCGGTGGCTTCATCTTTCATGTGTTGCAGTGAATGCGATATCACCATACCCATCGCAATAATTCAGTCTATTTTCTCCTCACTGTTCTAAGAGCTAAAGGAGAAAGCTCAGAGTCTAAGGTGAAAGAAGATGAGATGACTTACTTCCTTGGATACTTCTGTGCAGATGAAAAGCTAATCCTGATAAAACCAACTCTGAAATCCTTCCAACCCACATTTAGTCAAGGTCACACATTATTAGACAAGCAAGGTTAAAGCCACACAATTTTCAGAACCAAAAGAGATGGCCGGGGGAGGGAGGAAAGGGAGGGGTTATAGGAAGCGGGGGAAGCATCTCCCTCCTCTACTCACGGTCTTTGATGTGTTTCAGGAAAAGAAAAAATTAGAAACCTTCCTGGTTTTTTCATGAGAGGTCCAGGGTGCGCTGAGAACTAGGTGGACAAACAAGGCCCTGGCTACTCCTTTGTTTTGCAGAGCAGACATGCTCCATAACCTTGAGGATGACAACAACATTTGTTCCTCACACAAAGATAAAGCTGGCCAGTGACTGCACTTCCCCCTCCCCTCGCCCAACCACAAGCAGAACAGGCAGGATGTCGAACAAAGAAGCAGCAGAAACAGCAATGAGCATTACGCTCAGATTAGAGGACATTCAGGGACTGTAAAAGGTCCATTAAAATAAGCACAGACCCACTTTCAATGAGGAAAGGGTCTTTTCTCTCTTCTCCTTTGGTTTATATTGTTAATCTTTCTTCCTGGATGACTCCTCACAAATGCTTTTTGTTTTCTCCTGTGGTTTTACGTGCCAGGACTATAAGGAGGAAGGGACTGAGGCCCTTTCTTGGCAAGATTTCAAATCACTTCCATAGGAGACATAGACCCTATTGCCATCTCTCTAAGGGTATAAATTAAAGGAGTGGTGATGAGCAGTCCAGAGCAATTCAAATGCTGGTAAAGCTTAGGTCCTTCTCCAGTCCCTCATTACAGTGAACGCTGGCATCTGCTGCACAGGCTCAGCTGGAGGAATAAAACTACACATGGGAAGAAGTGGATGAGCAGAAAGCCTGCATTTACACTGCATCATCCCATGATGACACAGAAATCGCTAATTATAATACGGCATGGAAGGGGAAAATAATTGCAGGCAATTCCCGTGGCAAAAAGGCTACCTTTGGATTATATATATGTGCATGTACACACATATATATTGGACATACTTTGAGTGAAGCTATCATTTCAGAGAGGCAGCTATTTTATGTTGTTTACAAACCTTTTGTCAGAGTGAACGCTACTGTGACGGCATTTTTCTTTCAATTTATCTGTCTTCCTCCCTTATACATATTTAGGCAAATAAAAATTATTCTTGACAGACGTAGCCCACATATCAGCTTCGCATTTTCTGCAGGTAACCTATTTTCATTCAGCTTAAAGTGCATCCTATAATTTTTATTCAGGACTCCAGCCATTTGTACCAAGTGAAAAGGTTTCAAGGTGCCTCATGGAATCCCAAACATTATTTTAGGAAAACACAATCAAGTCACAAAATAGATATTTTTACAGTTCTTTCTCCTCCTTTCCTTCTCCCTCACAGATTATACAACTGGTATATGTCTTGCAACTAAACTTCTCCTAATAACACAAAGTTGAGCTTCTCATTCAGAATTGGACTGAATTTGTATAGGATGAGATTTGGATTCACAAATCTGGATGAGAACATCTTTCCTCCAGATGGAGGCACAGGAAGTATCTGCCTCTTGAGTGTCAGATTGTGTCCAAGCCTGCACCACTCTGTGAAAGGGAATAAAGATGAAGGAAGTTTTTCTTCTCTCCAGAGGTCTAAGCCACACTGACAGTCAACCTGTTAGCTTTCATGGGTTCTTTATGAAGCCCCTGATGGTGATGGCATTTTGCACTGCAGCCAACGAGAAGGATGATCTACTGATATCTCCTCTCATGTTTTGTTGTGACAACGTCCTCACTCACCTTTGTACTGAGGCCAAGAGCAGATTCACACCCCCTTCACCCAGACAGAAGCCAAAAAGGGATTTTAACTGTTTTTAGAGTCATCTTGATTAAAGCAAGTTAGTTTGTCCAGTTGTCTCCAAATTAATCTGCACCCAGTGTGTCCATCGCAGCACAGCCATGTCCAGGTGGATAAACGAAAAATTACTTTTTCAATAAAATAAATTATCCTGGAATGAGGAAACTGTTTTAACAAGAGGAATGAGCAGGTTCCAGGTATACCTTTTGCTCTTTGTATCAACTGTGTCCATGCAAACATCTGCACACATTCATAAGGAAGGGGAAATGGAATAAATGGTAGAGAATTTCAGAAATCAGTAGTGCATTGGGGTAGCTGGATCCAAAAACCTACAAGTAACCCTCCTTTTCTGAAAAGCAGAGAAAAAGAGGCCAGAATGCATTCTGAAAACCTGACTCCTAAAGCAGAGCTCAAATTGACCACCTAAAAACTGAGGACCTCAGTGGGTTTCTTGCTTTTCTTTATTTTTAATCTTAATCACAGGATTTCAGCTGTCATCAGTGTACTCTCAAAACCAGATGTTGGATTCTTCTCGTCATCATCAAAATCCACTTCCACTTACTTAAATGCTACTCCTATGCTTCCCTGGAAACATTCTGACTTTGTGTTTCTGAACCATCCCTCTCCCAACGTTTTTTTTTTTTTCTAGGTGGCTGTTGTTTATCAGAGCTTTATGTGCGTTACAAAGCAAAAACAATTACATGGGGGGGGGCAGGAGCATGTTAACTACAATAAAAAGAGTTGTCATAAACACTCTGCATCCTAATGCGCAGCTTCAATCTTTACGTAAGATTAATTAAAGAGCAGATGTTCTGTCATACTTCGCATTAGGTGTGGTTATCCCCGAGATTCTGGCTCTTCCATTTGCCGTGCTTTAATTTGCGTTATTATGCATTTTGAGCCTGAGGCATGAGTAGTCAAGTGGTAAACATTAGATATACAGAGCCACATCTCCAAAATGCACCTTGGCTATTAGGCTGGCTAACATGATTCCATTCTATTTTAAGACAGATTCGCTCCCCCCCCCCCACGCTTTTTTCATTTCCTTTTGACATGTTACATGGCAAGGAGGCAGACCAATGGGAGAAGACAGACAGGCAGACAGACAGACAGACGTTCTGTGTGAGTGCATGGGTTTGTGCACATGAGCAGCAGTAACGTGAGGGGCTTTGTGTGAAGAGAGCCATATGCAGAACATTAATTGCACATATCAGCCAGTGCTGCTGAAATTCTTTATCTTACACGCAGAAGAAGTTTCTACTGAATATCCTGCATTTTCTTCTGGAGGTTTGCATACCAGCTACATGAAGGCACTTTTATTTCTGTTGTTTTGAATCTGAGGCTCCAAACTGAATTCTCATTTTCTAAATGCAACTGCTGGAAATTGATGCCTGAAAACTTTTCAAGCAGTGATCAAAGTCTGATGTGAATTAATTTGTCATCATAACAGAGCACTGCTTACAAGTCATTTCAGGCTGGATTTCAGCAAAGGCAATAGATATCTAGGTTGACAATTTCATTTAAAAGGATAGAAAGCCTTACACTTTTCTTTCATTGGTATCTTGATTTAATGAACATACAAACACATCATCACCATATGTTCTAAATATCAGCTTCAGAGCTTGTTCTTAGGAAACATCTTGGAAAAATGCCAATGAGTGAAGCTTGGAAGAAGCTTGAAAAGGTTTTGAGACATATTGCTGCAGCTTGGGAAAGCAAATCCACTGGTGACTAATTACTCAAGAATTTAATTTGAATAGCAATGTCAATAAATTGCCAATACATACTTAACAGATATATAATGACAGAATTCACGCTAAGCATAACAAAGCCAGTTGTGTCAGTGACTGGATTTCCAAATGCGTATGAAACATTAATCTCCACAGCAGGTCATAAATATGTGATGAAAATGTCAGGTTTCCTTCCTCACTGCGAAACCCTTGGATAAGGTATTATCACAAACAAGACCGTGGGCCAGAGGGTTGCTGGATGCCTGTCCTCACCTCCAGAACAGCATCCTCCAGTGAACTAGCCCACTTCCCAACTCCCACCTGCTCTCTGATCCCATACAGAAGAACCCACACACCAGCACACAGCCCTCCCCATTTTCCCCACCCTTAACATCCCCACGTCTTTGATTTTGCTTTTTCCTGCCCATGAGTGCCCCTTATAGTATTTCTCATTGATTAGTGGCACTTATTTGTGTGAAGTGACTCATCAACCAAGGCCTCCACTGCTGGCTTTTGCTAACAGAGGGCTTTTAAGCTCTAGCAGTTTTCTTTTTTTAGCCAGAATTTTTTTTTCCCACAGCAGGAAACTCAGTGAACTTGAAATAAGAAAAGTGCTGACAATGCTGTCAGAACTTCAACCAAGGCCCCTAGGACAATGTAGTCAAATAGTCAAGCGAGATGTGGTTTCATTTCCAAAGTACTGCTCCTATTCTTCAACCGAGACAATAATTATTGAACAAATCTTCAGGTTCACCCACACTCTGTTCTCTCACGGTTTTTTTATTTGTTTTTCTCTCAATTTGATGAGAGACAGACTTTACAGCTAATGATGTGATGGAGGTGGTGGTAGAGGATTAACAATGGGTATCAGTGAAGTGCTTTGTTCTGAGCACTAAAATATATTTAGGTATGCTCTGCAGCCCAAGGGATTGACAGCATGATACAAAGCCTCGTACCTCTGTGTGGTCAATTCACAGCCATCCCAGGTTAATAAATCATGAGAGCCTCAACCCCTGCGTGGCTGCCTGTCAGAGGACACGAAACGGCTTGGGGTTTTTTTGCACATTAGCCACTTGTGGATGGATTTGGCAAAACAAATCCAGGTAGCGGGTGCAGCCACTGGCTGCAGCACCAGGGCAGCCTGGCATCTCCTCCTGTGCTTGCCCATCGGTGCTTGCTCTCACCAGAATTTGGGGAAGTTAATTGCAAACTTTGGGCAAGAAAGGCGAAAGGTCATTCCAGTTTCCAGCGCTAATTCCACATTGGCCTCCCAGACCAAGCTCACCAAAAACATGGGGTTTTTTTAATTTTCACCAACAAAACTGTCGCAGTTTCATTGATGGGACTTGCAGGACTTAGAGAATGTGGAGGGCTCTGTCAACAACACCTGAGAACAAGGGTTGGGGAATAAGATATTTCACCACTGGACTAACCACAGGGTGCCCCAAATGAGCTTGTGAGGCAGCCTGAGATCACAGCCTCTAGATAGCTTGTCATGCTTCTGGAAAATTCTTCCAAAAATTCCTTTTCTTGATGAGAAAGACTCACCAAGCTCACCCCTCCTGGCCATCCCCCAGAGACTAACTCACTGGTCCAAGGACAGCAAACAACAGGCATCTCTCTGGGGCCAGAGGAGCCTTTGAGTCTGTCCTGAAGGAAGGTGGTGTCTCTGGCGGAGAATAGACTTCCCTTTTTTTTGAGTTCCACTTTGAAAAAGATAGATGAAAAAGAAGTCAGCCATCGACAGCTGTAAAACCAGGCACCGTCATATCAAGAACCACCAACTCCTTCTGGAACATCTCTGAAAGTGAAAATGGACAAGGGACAAAACAAGGAGAAGAGCTTTGATTGGTTGCTTCTTTATTTATATTTACCTTCCAGGGTCTGCCTGCCCATCAGCTTATGATGACCAAGGTATTTCTTGCCCAAGTCATACCTTTTCTTTCTGTTTTAGTAAGAACAACCTCTTACTCTGGAAGACCAGAGCTCAAGCTCTTGAACTCAAGCTTTAAGCAAGCTCAGCCTTTCTAAAGTAAAGGCAAACAACATTAGAATTTTTTTGCAGTCTGAGTGCGAATTAAACTCTCTGTCTAGACACCACATGTACTTTGCTCAGGCTTGAGCTAGGATTCTTTAAGATCTCAAAAGCCAGTGAGCCAGATTAGTACTTGCATGGGAGAGCTACATGAAAGGCTGGGTAACTCAGCTAAGAGCACAAACAAATCAGCTGAAAGTAAACTTAATTCAGTCTTCCTTTCTGCCTTAACAATGTGTTCTGCAGGTTCACTCTCAAGGCCATTCTTTGAGTTTCTAAGAGAATTACAAGAGCTATCTTAAAAAAAAAAAAAAAAAAGAAAAAAGAGATCATACTGAAATCTAATCCAAAAGCAAATATCAGCCCTGCACTCAGACAGGTTTATCTCAAGGTACTTTTATAGCATGCCATAGTCTCACTATTATTTAGAGTTTGCAAAGTGACAGTGCAGGCAACAAACTGACAACTGTTCATCCTTTCTGAGGGTTTGTTTTATGGGGCAGCAATAAGACAGAGAGGGGATGCATAGGTAAATGATGGCAGTGTTTCCCACTATCTAAGAGTCACAGAAAAGATACTGGGAGAGAAGAATTGCTCATATTCTCTTGAATTCAGTCATGGCAAAGATGAGTTGATCCAGTGTCAGAAGGAAAAGACACCACCTTGTTACAGATCTGCCGAGGGAAGGGAGCATTCAAGGAGCTTCCCTGACCCGTTTATGGGGGGCTGAAATGGCTTGTCTGCCATGGTTGCACGTTATCATGGGCCTCCTTTGAGCCAGCAGGGGTTAAAAAGCCCAACTCCCTTTCTGAAAGTACACTTTCATGGTCTAATTGTAGGCTGTTTACCCGTTCCAGTGTGCACCACGCAAAGTAGTTCACTCCAAATGAGAATGTCACCTCTTCGGTGTCCATTGCTTGTTGACTTTGTGTCACAGACCTTTTTTCTCCTCACAATCAGCTTTCAGAGTAATAGCTGCATCAGCTGGCAGATAATTACACAGATATGCTGCTTTTTTTTTTTTTAAGTCACAACCATCTTATTCATCCTCCTCTCCTCGTGCAAGACATTTCTGAGAGACGGACTGAAAAAAAGAACAGCAGATGAGACAGTCTCTGCAAAAAAAAGGCTTCTAATGAAAATAAGTAAAAGAGACAGAGGTTGGGAAAACAGTCATGCCACTGCTATTGTATCTGGGTGGGGAGGAGATGCTTTCAGACAGGAAGGGTGTAAGCTCATGCCAGTGCATCACGCACACAGATAGCTTCGAACAATCCATCTCAGCAATGCAGGGAAAGGTGGCCACATAAATGTGTGCTCACTCAAAGCAAACATGCTAATAGTTCCTCATATCCAGCACACCAGAGGGGGGGTATCCATCCTAAAATGATTGCACTCCTCTGGAAGGAAAGGTAGTGCACCTACCACCACCCACCACTGTCTTTGACAGGACCACGTAGCTTGGGAATGAAGAATATCATGGATCTGAAAATTATGCCACATCCCTCAAACCCGACTGCAACTCTTTCACCACGGTGTAATCCCTCCTCTCAAATTATTTAAACAGACAGAAAACAATAAACCAAGTTCAGAAGTTTCATGGGGGCCCTGTGCACAGAAAGCCAGAAGGAAATGATTGGTAAGGACAGAGACAAACATAAATGTCCTCTTGAAATGCTAGCTGCCCTGTTACATTTTCAAGACCTCTTGATTGAGATGATAACTTACTGTTCTCTGCAGCCATTATTGAAAGCTTGTGCAGTCTCATCTCCCATATTTCTCTAGTATCTATTATGTGTGTGTAAGAAGCACTCTTAATGTGGAGGTAAAGAAAGGCAAGCTGTATTATCTTTCTGATGGCGAGGCTTTATCTTTAGTGATGATTGCATTAACCTGAAAGAAACACCAAAAACCCCTCTAGCACACTTGTTCTGCTCCACCACTCGTCTCCTCAGCTCTCACAGCTCATTGCAGCTCTCTCCCTGGAAGATCAAGGGTCTGCTTAAAATGAGTACAGCATTCAAGTCATGGCAAAATCCCCAGGAGGAAGCTGCAGCTTGTGATCCTGGCCTGAGGAAGGTGTTGTTCCTGGCTGCACCAGGAGCTGGACGATGCTGGGAGGTACTAGCACAGGCAGAAGTGCAGTTAGTCCATGCTGGAGGTGACAGGCTTTTATCATTAATGAGAGCTCCCACAGAACAGCTCGGCCCTCAGAAATCCCCAGTACTCCAGAGACAGCACAGAAGTCCATTTGTCAGTAGAGCAAAGGCCTTGCAGAGATAACTCAGCCTGACCACACCACGTTCCTGAGTCAGTTTTCTTCTCCAGGGTCCTCAGAAGTGAACATACACCAGACCCACCCTGGTATCAGTGACATCCACCCCCAAAGTCTCTCAGTTCTGAGAACAAGCAGGATCTGGACAGGATCACACTACAGGAAGGACCAAAGGCACAGCTCAGAAGCAGGGTGATCAAAGCAGCCTTCACGGGTGTGTGGTGCTCCATGGTTGCCATGCAGCAGGCAGATCAAAATTAGCCTGCACATGCAGGGGACCTCAAGCCACGGGGAGGGAAGGGTGTGCGGCGCACACCAGCTGTAAATACGCAGACCAAACTATGCAGGTTGGTCAGCTGGAAAGGCTTAGTGCTGTCATTAATGGCCACAAAGATGAGGAGGGCTCTGGAGCATCTCTCTTGTGAGGAGAGACTGCAAGAGCTGGGCCTGGTTGGTTTGGAGAAGAGAAGACAGAAGGGGGATCTCATTATTGCGTATAAAAATCTCGCAGGTGCCGAGAGAACGGTGCCAGACTCTTTTTAGCAGTGCCCAGGGACAGGACAAGGAGCTATGGCCATAAAGTAAAACACATGAGGTTCCACCTCAACACGAGGAAGGATTTCTTTCCGTGGAGGGTGGCAGAGCACTGGAACAACAGCCCAGAGAGGGCGTGGAGTCTTCCCCTCTGGAAACACCCCAAACCCACCCAGATGTGGTCCTGTGTCACCTGCTCCACGTGACCCTGCTTTGGCAGGGGGTTGGACTGGATGATCTCCCTTCCAACCCCAACCGTTCTGTGATTACGCACCAGGCAAGGAAAGGAAGTTTTCAAGTACGACAGATAGAAATTACATTGAAGCTTCTTTCTCATCGGGCCTGGCTGAAAAGAGTAAGGAGAGAAAGCTGTAGAAAGCATGGAACAAAAATGAGTACAAAATGCTGGTGGGCAGAACCACAGAAGGAGCGACCTCATGGAGAAGGTCGTGGGTGGATTCAGTAAGGAAGGAGGCCTCACTCACAGGCAAGCTCTGGGTATCTAAAGGACAGGCTCAGAGCCCGAAGGAGATTGGTGGGAAATAGCAACAGCAGGCTTGCTACCCCAGCAGAGGTGCAGCAGCCCACAACGTTGCGCAAATCCATTGCTATTCATCACTCAGTGATTCCAATCATAAAGGAGTTCAGCCAGGTGCATGTTGTGCAAGGTTTTTCCCAGCCACACACTCAGGAAGATTTCAACCCTGTTAGTGTATTCCTGCCTACCAGAGCCATGTTTTGCCCCAGTGAATTCACAGTTTCCGGAATACTGTGATCAGAAATCACTCATTCATTGAGGTTTCTGCACTTTCTTTGGAGGTCCAAAGGCAACTGGGAGCATGAATGGAGCAGTTTCCACCTAAAAAGGCTGTAACAGTTTACTGAAAGATGTAACTATTGTTTTGCAAAAGTAAATCAAGGCAGAAAGAAATGGTGTGATATTCCTCAGGTAACAGAGCAGCAAATAGGTAGAGTCAGAAAGAAAATTCAAATCTCCCGATTAACAGTCCCATGTTCTACTTATTTTTGTAGTGTTTGTGACACCAAACACGGGAATAAGAGTGCAGGAGAAATGCTATTTTGAAACTTACATTTAAACACGAGTAAGCAACAAAGTAATTCTGTTTTTTTATTCAGAATTATTAAAACCACAAGGCAACGGAGATTTCTCACAACTTTGGCATTTTCTGTCAGCAGGAGGGGTTTAGAATAGCCCACAGAGTGTTCCTCACAACGATGCTCATGACAGAGGCGACCTTTGGGTGAGCACTGGACCAGCCAGACACCACTGCATGGGCACAGCATCAGCTGAAGCCTGAGCTGTGGCTTCCTTGGGGAGAACATCTCATTCCTGGATTAACTGAGGGAACCACCTTATCCCTGTTTATCAGCACAGTGCCATCCAGGACACTCCTGGGGAAGTGTGGAAATTCAGAGGGCTGTTACTCCTTACCCGAGTCCAATTCTCCCCATCTTAATGGCATTTTATTTGCTACCTGTAATTCTTGCCCTGGTAACCTCACATTCCCTTGGTCTGGGGACAAAGCAGCATTAGAGCTCTCTGGGAGATAACACAGCTAATCAAATCAGCTGCTAGGTGATCCTGAAATAATACCCTTTACCAAAAGAAGACAAAAAAGTGAATGCGTGTGTAAACATGGTACAGCATTTGGGCTGCAGATCGGGAGCAACGTTCCTCAACATAGATGAAAAGCTGTTTCCCAGAATGCCTTTAAAGATAGTTTCTGCTGCAGTATTCCATGCTGTGGAAAGCCTTGGGCCCTTGCACCGCAAAGGGTGGACAGAGCTGGGTGAATTTGGGCTGTGAGGGAATGTGGGGTCTATCTCTGAGACTGCTTCTCCACTCCTGTGTCTGCTTCCTGATCACTTGAAGGTGGAACACTGCTGTGGATTCAGCCACTTGCCACCCACCACACAGGTGTGTGGAGGTACATACCTGCCTCTCCTGCTTCAGTGATCAAACCTCAACAACATCACAAACCCAGACTGGGCCATCAAGTAATCAGTGGCATGAACAGATAATGGAATTTTCTAGGCTCACCTAAGTCTTGTGGGCACACGCAATTCCTGACATAGCTCAGAGGAGCTTAATTTCCCCAAGATATTTCTCTCTATGTAGAAGAGCAAAATAAAAAAAATCTCACTGCTGCACACTAGTCAGATGCACTGCACCTTGGTTCATAAGCAAAGGAGGGTTTATAGACTTCATCCTTCTGCAACTATGAAAGCAGATTTGCAAGCCCTTGTATTTAAATGATCATCTGGTATTTACATGTATGAGGTCTCAGGGTGCTTACCTGTTGGCCACCATCAGCCACGAAAACACCCTTCACTCTGAAACATAAAGCCTTTCAATTTTACAGATTATTATTTAATTATTGGCCAGCGTCAGGTTATCTTGGCCTAGTGGGAATACTCATTGGCCACACATGCTGTGATATAACACAGAAACGTGAATCAGACAAAGAAAGGACCTTTTTTTAATTTAAAACATACATCCCGACTCCCATTGATCCTATTATGCACCTTCACAGCAGATTAACATGTCATTCAACCAGCAAACCAAAGAAATAAAGCAAGGTGCCACACACAACAAATGCCTCCACGACAGAAGGCACCACCACCTCATGTGTAAAAGGGAGCTTAAGCAATTAAGGATAAGAAGTGTTTTCTTAACAGGAAAACATGCACCACGCAGTAAAAGCAATTCCTTCCTCTATCCAAGCTGTAAAGAAATATTCCCCCACAGCAGCGAGCCATGATGGATGGGAGAGTCAGTCAGTTTTTAACTACTGTAGCAATACTGCAGTTATCTTGATTTACACCAGCTGAGGATTTGAACACAGTGATCTTCAATGATCTGCCAAAAGCTCAAACTTCTTTTGTTCTTCCTTCAAAACATTTTTTTGCGGAAAAGAACGGCAGTTTCCAGGCATTTTGCCATGGTAATGGCAAGGGTCCACCAGGGAAAAATTCAGGATGTTGTCCTAGGAGTACAATCACACTTCTTTCCTTTTTTTTCCTCTCTCTCTTTTTTTTCCTCTCTTTCCCTCTGACTGATGTTTTTTTCATGCAGGAACGGCCACAGTAAGCCCAGGATCAGCTTTGGGAACACTCACAAACATGTCAATCTTTGCATATGATTACTCACAGAGGAGGAATGCATTATATAACTCTGTCTTTGTCTGAAATCAATCAGTCTTCTGATTATCTAGTGAAGACTCTCAGATGTCCTTTCTCTTCTCCATTTGCAGTTTCTCTCACCCTTGGACTTCTCTAGTGCAGCCTGTAGTTTCCAGAGGAAGAGGAACAGACAGATACTCTTTTGGAAGCTGCCAGTGTCTATTCCTGTAAGAGATGGAGAGGTTGCTCTTGATCATAGAGAGCAGATAGTCTTTGGCTGCAGACTGAGTACCTTTCCCTGCAGTAGAATTCAGCAGGAGATAAATACAGGTAAAACCAGGGAAAAAAAAAATCCTCTGTTTCTGAGTAAGAACTCTTACATCAGCACCAATTCCTGAAATGCAGTTTACTCAGGAACACAAATCCTGTCCCCAAAAGGACAACCAGCCATGCCACAAGTCTACTCACAAGCATGAATTTCAACATGTACATACAGTCAAAGGCTTGTTCTTTGTGCTATTCTTCACATTACTGTAAATTAGCATATGATAATGCTATTTCTCCTATTAGAGCCTTGGTCTGTTGTGCCCTGTAGCTGTGATTAGGGAAAGAAAAGGAGGATAAGCTTAAAACCTGCTCTTTTTTCCCCCCAACTAGGTTAACACAAACACAGCCCAAGTTGTGCTTAAAAACAAGCCATTTCAGAGCAGGCATAATATTCCATGCCTGTTATTAAAATACTTGAGCTCATGCTGAACAGATTAATAGGGCTGAACCAGCAAAAAAAAAGAAATCTCACAATGCACCTCTTTGCAGGGATTCTGCATCCATGTCTCATTCTTCACCAAGGCAGGTATAGAAATTACTTTGCTACAATGCCTCTGTAGAAAGCCCAGATCCAGCTCTGGGCGGCGTGTGTGTAGCACTCACCTGCCTCACGTGTCTGGACATACATTTATGTGTAGAGGGGTGACGACTGTTGCAACAATTCGTGGTCACCCACCACATATTTGTACAAATATCGTCTTCTCCCCAAAATGGCACCCTATTTGTTACTGTGCACGCAGTGCAGATTGCTGGTGACTGACAGCTATTATCTTCCTGGGGCTGCTGGGTGGCAAAACCATCAGTTCAGCCGACGTGAGGCAGAGGGGAGTATTTAACCTGCAGAGGCCGGGAACCCAGCACTCCCAAAAAGACATCCTGCATACCTCGTATGTTGCCACCACAACTGGAGCACACGTCTGTGGGTTTGGCAGGCCCTTCCTTTGTTTGTTCTGTATCCAGGTCTTGTTGCTGCTGTCACGCTAGCAACTTGCATGATCACCCAAGACAGCACAAATAGATATAGCTTAATATCTCCTCAGGAGATTATTACAGAACTGTTATGCTTGAAATTAGGCACAATGATGCATTTTGCATCAGGAGCACAAAATCAGGAGCAAAAGGCCTGTCAGCAAGGCGAATTTCAGATGAAGCATGCTAATGCTGAGCTGGAAAAGGCCTTCTCACCAGCAATCATTTTGTGTGGGTAGTGAGATATTCCAGCCAGCCAGCCATACATCATGAATATCAATTACCACACGGACACATGCAAACAGACGCGCACATGCACACACACAAACACTGAGCTGGCTTGCTAATTGTCTGATAAAATCTGGATGCTTCATAACTAAGGGATTTTGGTGGCTGCCAAAAAATAAAAGTCTTTATACAGCAAGATATTTTAGCAGAAAAAAACAGAGCATGAGTAGAAAAGAGGATTCAGTTCGTGAACATTTGGTTTCAAAACTCCTTGCTTTGGATGAAATCTAACACTAAATCTACCACCCTAAAACTGATGTTGGAAAAGTTGCACATCAAGTTCGAGTGAAAAATGGAAGACAGGGAGACTTCTACATGATTTGTTCTTGATATTCTGAGAGCCTTCCCTTCCTGATACCTTGCAACAGGCATAAAGGTGACTGTCAGGGTCTTGCTGTGCAGCACCTCTCCCCATCTTTCTGTCTCTCTCTCCCTCTGTGTATAGCTATATATCTATATGTCTGTATATCTATATCTATATCTATATCTATATCTATATCTATATAACTTGGAGACCTACCAGGTTTCCATGATGGCTGTAGCTGTAGTCTGAAGGTTCATGCAAAGCCTGGAGTATGTGTTGGCAATTTGGTGGGGAGTGTCTCCCCTGGCTCGGGGAGACCTCGCCTGATTTGTGTTTTATCATCACACACATCGTTCTTACATCAGGTAGAGTGGGAGGCAACTTTGTTAAGTTTGTTCCCAAGGACATTTTTCTGCTTGGTTTCATGCAGGCAAACAACTCATTTTTAAATATCTCCTTTAAGGTTGGCCTGATATTTTTTGCGTGTTTATTTGAAAAACGTTTTTTAAAAAAAAAAAACAACAACTAAATAAATCAGCTTATAGAAAACAATGTCTCTTACACTTGTCAGATTGACACCCCATACTCCACATGGTGAGTCCCACCCAGTTCCATGAGTCCACTTTACATCAACATTGTCGTGTCATGGATGTGACTGATAAGAACAGATAAGAGGTTGGGAAATTTACAAATTCAAGAGGTGGGGTTTTTTAACTCTAACCAAAAAAGCACCCTAAAAATTACCACAAAACCAAAATACAACACCTGCCCAACAAAAAATAATTTTTAAAAAAATTAGAAAATTGCAAAATACTACCTCAATCTATGTAAATTTCATTTAAAAACACAAGGAAAGTACTTCATATTCTGGATGGTGATTCGATTTCTCTTCATCTTCACGAAAACAATTACACAATCCAGTATGAACTGAACCATGCCACATGCAGCCTCCTCATCTCACTTGGTACACGTATCAGGAGCAGAGCACTTTGGCTTAGCACTAGGTATTCCACAAGCTCATCCCATTTGCTGGTTTAATCCTCATCAATACTGCTATCCTCCACGCTCCACCTCATCCTCTGAAAAGAAATGCAAATGAGTGAGATTTATAGCCTGGGATGTTTTCAAGTTTTCAAACAAGGTGGGGCTTCCACTGCCCACCAGGCTCAATGAGGAGCCTTTGGTTGCAAATTCCTTTGACGGAGCAACTCTGTGTGCATGTCAGTAACACTGCCCAAAAGTGCCAGCATCCTCCACCCCCTCCTTTGCTGGCTTAGAAGCACATTTCAAAGCCTCCTTGGACTGCTTGGCCTCTTGCTGTGCAAACAAGCAGTGCAGGGCACATCTGTAATCACAGTAGCTTCTTCTGTATGCATTAACTCCAGCCCAGACTTAAAAACAGTGAATATGTCCAAGCCAGGGATCACCTCAAGTTCATTCACTCCTGCTCAAGACCCTGACATTCTTCCCTTTCAGCTGGCTTTCTGGGGACTAAAAGCACCTGGTTTTTGCAGTCAGTAACCCTCAGCCAGATGGCAAAAAAAACCCCACCATCACCACCCCCCAGCATGAAACACCAGGACAATCTTTTAGTGTGAGCTCTCTCGTGGACTTGAAATGAGGTTTTCAATGCGTTTTCACCACTCCTGGGTATTTTTGGTCGTCTTTCCTCTCTTTCTAGAAGACTCTAGGCAGACAGCGATATTTCGCTGTCTGGCTTGACCAGGGTGACTTAGACCTTCAGGCAGAAGGAGGACAGAAGCAAAGCTCAGGGTTGTGGTGGCCGGTTCTCTGACAGTAGACTACACACTGCCCTTTCTGGCGTGAAAACCAGCACGGCTGGCGGGGCTGAGATGCCCGGGATGCCTCGGCAGTGTGACACGAGCCCGGCCAAGCTCTTTCAGGACAGCAGCACGAATTTGTCCAACACAGCCACGATGATGAACTGCTGTTGCACAAAGCGAAATTCATGGTTTCCGTCCTCTGGTAATGGTCAGCTGTCCACATCACTAAAATAACCTGTGCTAATTGGCACCTACCTCAGCAGAGAGCCCAATGATTAGAAAGACGTGGAGAGTGAACTCCAAGCTTGAGGTGATACCTCTAGGTCAGAGATGAGCAAAAATTGGCAAGACAAGTGAAACAGCCACTTCCTCCACCTGCTCTGTGGATGAATAAAGGACTTTATAGTCCAGAACTGTCAATCTGGCTTCCCCCCCCCACCCCTCCCCAGCAGCACAAGTTTCCCTAACAAATAGAAATTAAATTTGTTCAAAATTCAACCTGTAGGGAAAGGAGCTTGGCTCTATTTTAATGGCCTCTTTATAAAGGAGCAGGAGGAATAATGGACATTCTCCGTGCTGCTGTGTTAACAAGCTTCCATTGTTGATAATGGACACCCTAACACACTGTGGAGAACAAAGTGCATCAGGTCTGCACACACCGGGCAAGGAGAGGGCTGGAAAACCGAAACCTTCCTCTTACTTTGCATCCTCTCCTAACTATTTCTACCTGTACCAGGAAAGTTTTTCCAATGTCAGGAGGTGAAAACGACAATTTATGTAGGGAGAGATACAGGGAAGCATCAGACACTAATAAAAAGTATTGGGATGAACAAAGGAATTGCTGAATTTTTAGAGAGAAGCAAATGCAAGTTTCATGGATCGTGAACAAAAATGAGTCTACAGGAGTGGAAAGCATCTTAATATCTGTTTGCCTCGAACAAAATTTAGTCTTGAAGGTATTATGAAGAGGAGTTTCCTGAGAAATGGTATTCAGGAGATAGCAATGGGAAAGGAGACAATAAACAGCAATGCTTTTTCAGGTGCAAGCAGTTCTCTTACCCTGCCATTCCCAGTGTTGGTATGCATCCATAACTTTTGGCAGGGTGAAATACAGAGCAGCAGTATCACCTCTGGACCCTGCCTTTACTCTTGCTGCAAAACCACCGAGCACAGCTGTGACTTTAGAGGGGTCATAATCACAACCCAGCAGAGGGAGAATACGGGGGAGTTCTGGGCAGTGGAGGACAAAAAAACCCGCTCAGAGTGTTTGAAGACACATGTGCAGGGGTTCCTTGTTGGTTGGCATTGGTGGAAGAGAGCAGCATCAGCGAAAAGAGGTTTGGGGATTATCAGCACACAGCTGAAACCAAAAACGCATCACCTCATTGCCAAAAAGAAGGGATGGATTTGTGCCGGGTTTAGCACCCAGTGAATAAAGCCAACATTTTCCAGTACCACGGGGCAGTCTCAGGTCCTCCACCCCTTGAAGCCTTTGACTGGAAGGCTGATGGCCACACCATAAGACAATTTTGATTATTAGAATGCAGGGCAACCTGTTAAAGGCATGTGTTGAGCGCCTTGGAAGGGTTCAGGTATGTAAATGGATGAAGCATCTGTAACAGAAATGCAAGGATGGGACTAAAAAAGCATTCCAATCACAGATAAAATAGCAATAACCTCCAATGCAGACCTAGAGTGTGCACTTATAATGTCCACACAACAACATCTGCTTCAATTTCTCCCCTTTCCCCAGGCTCCCAGGAGCAGTGTTTGCCTTGCAGAGATCTCTTCCACAGTCATTAGCAAAGCCTTGCATCAGAAAGCTGATCAGCAATACGACTGTATCCATACACATATTATCTGAAGTGAATTGACAGTGTTAGATTCTTCAAGAAATAAAAAAATCAATATTAAAACAGGCAATCCAAGCAAAACCAGTTTGCGTAAGGAGAATTTCCATGCTGTTTACAAAATGAGAGATCTCAAATTCCCTCTGTAGCTGCAGCATGTTAAAAGCTAATTAAGAAAAGTTTGGTTCCTTAGAAGTATTTCAAAACTAAATTTCTTTTCATTCGTATCAACATTTCCCTTTAAATTTTTCTTTCAAAAATCCATGAAAACTTTAACTTTCCAGTGGCTGAAGGAAAAAAAAACCTTTTCCAGCTTCTGAAAAATTAAGTAGAGGAGTGTCGACATTTTAGAGAAGAAAATGAGTCTGATTGAAATGCTAGTCTCTGACAAAAAAAAGAAGTTTCAATAAAAAACCATTTTTATCAACAAAAATGTACATTCTGCTTAATCTATACACGCTTGATTGTGCCATCTGTTTTAGTGGGGTGACTTCTGGATAACCAGTGCAGCCAAACAAACAAGAATGACTGGTACTGATTCAGGAGTAAATTAGAGTAAGCTTCAGAGAAACATATTTAGCTATCGCCAAACAGCAAGAGTAATGCTTTGAGGTGTGAAATTACACCCACTGCAGCACAGTAGGAAGAGAAGATTTGCCCCTGGGGTGGATGCAAAGGAGATGGACCTCAATGTTTTTATCTTTGGGAAAAAAATGCTGCTCAGTTTGCAAGCCAGTGAGTGCCATGGCATGAGGGGAGGGGGAGCGGGAAAGAGAAGGGGGAAAGAAAAGGCTGAAAAGCTGAACACCAGGAAAAAATTCACTTCCTCACCAGTCTCTCTCTGCTCTCCAAGAAAACACCAATAGAAATGCCAAATATGTGCTGTCTCTCCTCCATGCAGAAATTTTCAGGTCCTCGTGTTTTGTCTCCTCCACAAAGTTTTGCTGCTGCATCCCTCACTCACCCACTCCTCTCAGAAAACTTCTGCCCTGCTCTAGCCATCTTGGAGACCAAAGGAGCTGCCTCTGGATGATTTAGTGTGTTTTCTTCCTAAATTATTATTCTGTTCATCATGCCACAAGGATGCCCCAGTTAGGAGAATGTGTCTGAAAAGATCAATGACCAGCTAGGACATTATGGTTAGTGCCTCACAATGCAGCCATTCAAAGCTCCTCAGTGACAGCAGAGAGCAAGCTTGGATTTTCTGATCTAAACACTCAGACTTCCCTGTGCTCAAGTAAAAGGAGAGCCTTCACTGCCTGCGAGCTTTGAAGAGATGGGAACATGGGGAGGAACAGAGCTGTCTAAAAATTTCCTCCACTCGCAACTTAAAATGATCTTCTGTGCTGGTGAGGCAGGGGCCAGGCCCTGCAGGAGAGAGGAAAGGAGGTCTGCGCTGGAGGCAGTGATGTGATGGATACCTCAGAAAAACAGCAGAGGATCTGGCCCAGGAACATATCCAAAAACCGTGTCTGTTCATTTTTGAGGATAATTCCTGAGTGTCACAGCACAGACAAAAACTTATTTGATGCTTTGGTCACCTGAAATAAAGGCCAGAAGTATTCCCTGCCTTCCCTTGTCCACCATGTCCATTCAGATCACCAGTTAATCCAATGGATTAAGATTGTAGACCCTCTTACTATTTTAAGTTTGACAGAAGCTATTCCACTTCCTCCTGAGCTTCCATTCCTTGAAGAATTTTACTGCTAAGAAAGCAATTACATTATCATTTCGTAACCATCACCACATTTCCACAGGTAACACGAATTCTACTGCATTTGTGAGCAAAATGGTATTTTCATTGCACGCAACAGTAAACGTGGGCAGTGGCTATTTAACAAGTTAGCTCTCAGATAGTACTTTAAGAGGTCCAGCTGTTGCTACCACACAACCAAACATATTTCCCAAAAGCCACTGAACGATTACCAATTTTTTTACATCAGGAGAGACCATAAACTGTGAGAATAAAATATATTTTACTGTTTACTTTGAGATTTTTATGGAAAACAAACAAGCAATCCATCAAGCTGGCTGAGTTTGTCAAGTTACTGGAGACCAGTTAACTGAATGAGAGTCACTGGAAACAGTTGAGTAAATATTTAAGAAGATCAAATGGAGGAACATTTGGTACAGCACAGCTTGCTGAAAGATTACAAAGATACCAGCATGTTTCAGAAGAGGCAGGTCACGCCTCGGAAAATTGCTGGAATTCTTTGAAAGTGCTGTATTGCCACCAGGACAGACAAGGGAAATAGAGTGGACTTCGTTTTTCAAAGTATTTGACAAAGTTCCTTGCTTGAGGTTAATGACCTAAGGAGCCAAGGCACAGTACAGAAGAAAAGTTGCTGGAGTGAAAATTGACTTCAGGGCAAAAACCACAAGGAAACTGTAAATATAATTCGTGAGGTGGGAAGAAAGTTGCTGGTGTGTTAGCAGGTGAAAAAATGTAGGGACCTTCCTGGGTAATTTTTGTAATGATAGACTTCATTTTTTTTTTCTTCACTTCTTCTTTCTCTTAGTTTAAGTAATTATTTATAAGGTACTGGATTCGTACCTCGAAGTCTGCAGAACTATTCTTTAAATCCAGGGGACAGGTGGTACCCACACACCTGAAAATTGAGGTTACTTCCATGCCCTGTTCTGCAGTGAGGGAAGGAGGGTTGAGCAGCCTGGCTGATGCCACTTGCCCACTCTGCCCCTGCCCTCCCTGCCCTGCACACTGCCTGAGGTGATGACACCAAGTCCAGATTTTCCAAACAAATGCATTTTTAAGAAAATTACGGTCAAATCTAGAGAACTGCTTCCCAAATGATTTGTAACCCAAGTTTTAAAAATAAGTTAACAATAACATTTTCACCACTTGCAAACAAGCAATCCACAGATGCTCTTCTCCAGATGAAACGTTGAAGGTACAAAATCACATGGAGCAAAAGGAAAAAAAAAAATAGACTGGAGAAACATTTCAGTAAACCCCATAAAGGGGTGCATCGAATATTAGAGTGCCCAATCTTAAATAGCTTAGCAGTGATGAATTAGACATTTTAATGCCTTTAAATAGGAAAAAACTGGAAAGTCAGTTGTCACAGAAAGCTAGTGAGCCCAACCGCGTGCTTCTAAATGTAATTTCCAACACCACTTGCTGGTAGAATAATGATGCCTTTTATAATAACTTGTTATTTGGGTCTGTAGCACCTTGTATTAATGATTTATTAACCATTGGTAATGATATATATATAAATGGACCATGAATACAGTGGGTGCTTATTACGCATGGATTTACTAAAGTTGCATTCCTAGACTCGATTCCCTCTTCTGTCACTTGTCCTGTGTTTTGAGACCTGAGTCCTGACTCAGTGGCAAAATCAAGGACAGGGAGAGCTCAGAATGATGTGTTTGGTGCAGAAAGACATCTGTTCCTTCCGACTGACCATGTAGATAATAAACAGAAGGATTTAAAGCACCTGCAGTACGTGCATCCGTAAATTGTAAATGCACCTTAGCCCAGGTAGGCAGCGTATAAACAGAATAATGTCTTGAAGCAAAGAATAAAAAGCACCAATATTTGCTGAAAAGGCAACACTACGCTTTACAGTGTTGGAGAGAGATTTGGGAGCACTTGAAGAAAAATCCCCTGAGCCCCCTGCCCCATGTACAGCGCTGTACAGCTGCAGTGAACAAAGAAAATGTGATTCTGTGTTATAGCACAGGAGCATGAGATAAATCAAGGGAGGTGGTAGTAATGTAAATGTTATATTTATAATGGAAATGCTGATACAACCCCTGACTTGCAGAGGTGCTTGGCAGGAGCTGCCATAATACGGCGAGATATCATTTAAGCAGTGTTTGCAGAACTGATCATTGTATCTCGCAAGGAACACCCTGTGCTTGCTCTTGGAGATGCAAACCGCTGGCTATGAATCAGCCAGAATGACTAAATACACACTGCACAAGCCTAACCTGGAGAGAGGCAGAGAGAGAGAGAGAGAGAGAGAGAGAAATTTATTCAAATACCGTGTTTGTTCTTTACATTTCAAAAGCTGGAGGAAGCAATCAAATCCATAGTACTTTCTTCTTCTTCAGTAAGTTGTATTAAAAAACTCAATTGGTTCAGGAATTATTGATCTGAATTGACAGTGATGTTCTCAAACTCATACAAAAGAGCCATCTCGTTGCAAGCCCATTTAAAAAATCCGTGGTTTAGAATTCACAAAAAAAGTTCTCATGGAACATAAAAAGAAAAAAAAAAAGAATAAAAGAAAATAACTTTTGAGAATAGACAGTACAAACCATTTTGCTTTGGTATCATCTGTGACTCCTCAGAAGCAGCCAGAAATTCTTGTTTTAATTTCTGTAGGAAATGTTGCAAGCTTCGTAGCTTGACAAAACCTACACATTGGCAAAAAGTGTTGAGAAGGGGTGGCTGATAGGAACAGAGTCTGCTGATGCTGCTGGAGCTAAGATGTGAAGAAGGTGCCATTAAATGTGATCCATGTGAAAGTGTTAATAGTGACTAGAACCCAAACTTGACAATAAGAAAGCAGAACATTTTTTATTTTTAAATTCACTACTTTGTGAATCCTTGTGAAAGAGGTAAGGGTTTTTACATCAAAGCTCTGGGCTAAGTGAGGAAATTAAGTAACTAACATTAGAAATAACAGCCCTGAAAGGGATGTAGAAGTCCAAGAGTAAAAACTTAGCACCCAGACATACTTTCAAGTGCGTTAGAGCCTAATTCAAAGGAGTCAAAGAGCTGGAGGGCCTCAAAAACACCCTAAAGTACCTATCGTGTATATGAAAATAAGCCCAGCTCTAGGAACACATAACACACTGAAGGAACAGCATGCAGCTCTTGAAAGAAGGGAGATGCCATTCCTATCTTCCATTCCCATGTGTTTTTCTTCCCCCTCTTCTCCAATATCACAACTAAAATCCATCCCTGCCTTTTGACCTCAATGCTGGCTGCTCTACCTGTTTCAAATGAAGACGGAGTTTCTGTCCTGCCTCAGGAGGTGAGGTTGCTAGTTTAGGTAGCGATGAGTTCCTCTAACATTTTAAAACAGAATTTGTTAGTACAAAATGGTCTTCAGAAAGCCCCATGCCATCAGTTCGGTTTGGTGCAGTCTCATTCTCCTCCCAGCAGAGGAGAATGTTACACGGAATGCACAAAGTCTTGAAAGAGAGCATTGACCCCACAGAAATTTCACTCAAGGAAAGATGAAGGAAGTGCAAAAAAAGCCTTTTCTGTGGATAAAATACAAAATCAAAAGACAACCTCCTGGCACAGACATTCTTCCTTGGTTTTGCCTTTGACTGGCAACAGCTGAGTTTTCAGCGTGGCGATACAGGAAGAGACTTTGGAGGTTTGCCGCCCACCTTCCCCTTCTTGACAGCCAGGTGTGATGGGGTTTCCTTTCAAAAAATCCGTGGCAACCCCAGGCCACAAGGTGGGAAAGAAACCCCACACGTGAGAAGTTGTACCAGAAACACTGGAGTATCTCCAAGTCGGGTGGAAGGTTCATCATGTCCTCTAATGAAGCATTTAAGCCTGCACAGTTTAGTAGCCACTGGGCTTGCTCCCGTGCCTGAAGTTATGCACCTGCCTGTGCATGTTACCAGAGCAAGGCCTCGGGCATTGCTGTAGAGACAATTCCTTGCACAGAAGATGCAGAAAAACACAGATATCACAACTCATTTTCCATTAAAATTGATTAATGTCTGCACTTTTGCACTGAGGGTGTTTATGACACCAGTGACTCACAGGAAAACAAGGGCTGTGGAGGTGACCATGCTCATAAAACACTAAAACCTCTACTAACAAACAGGAATGGTGATGAAAATGCTGTGCAAGGGGTATTGGATTTACACTGGGGCAAACAAAGAAGAAAGAGCATCAGAGATATCCATCTCAGAGCCACATGAGCTGTAACAGAGCCTCACAGTAACTGGAAATGTCGACTTCTCTCCAGTATTTTCTAAGCTAGTCCTGATCTTCACAAAGAATGCTAGCTGTTGGTACAGAGGATTGCAGCTCAGCTTTTTGCATAAAAATTCATGAGACAGTATCTATTTCAGCTGTCTCATACAGCAGTGAAGAGGAGGGGGAAAAAAGAAGTTTAGCCCTACAACTGAGACAGGATTCATTTTGAGTAATGATTGCAAACCAGCGGTGGAAATTACAGATGCTACTTGGTTCACTGTTATTTTGCAGCATCTCCAGTAATCTTCAGTGATCATTTATAACAGCATGTCTGATGACTTTCAAAACATAACTGGAAAGGATGCTTCTGTGGAGAGAAGGGCTACTCAGAGGAGAAATCAATCTCTGCTGCTCAGGGAGTCAACTTCATAGTGCTGCTATCAGGCAGTCAGGGATTTTGACGCCCAGAAGTAGGGCTGGGGTGCTCCAAACCATTTCACCCCACTGTACCCAGTGCAGTGCAGCATTGTGGTCAAGATGGACCTTTCAGACCAATAACATCAGAATAACCACACGTGAAAACCTGATATTTGCGTGTCAGCTGTTGGGATGGATTCGTTACCCTCCCTTTTTTAGGGTCACATAAAGGTAGAGCATCACCCATGGTAATGGGAAAACAAAGATCAATCCCAGTGAAGGTGTCATCACTGACAGGGAATATCCTAATGTACAACAGTAGAAAGGCCCTGGCCAAACACAATACAGGCAAGCCTTGCTTGTGTAGGGTGATAAGAAGCTGGGGTGACCCAAAAAAAACCAGAAATGGCCTTCACGTAAGAAATTAACAAGTAAATAAAAAACAACAGTAAAACAGGTAAACAGAGTATTCTTTTAAAAAGATTAATTACTCCATGATGATAAAGACAAACAAGGACTTCTGTTAGAATGATGAGGTTCATGCAGAGCCTGGCAAACCAGACATGTCAATAAGTGATGGCAACAACCACATGGAATCACTGGCTGCTTTGTGGCCCAGGCAAGTGGAGAGTGTGGTCCCCCCTTCATTAGTATTGGGTATATATCAGTGTCATGTGAGCCACCATATCACACCATCTGCAGGCTCTGCCAAGAGGCCCCAGACTGAGCAGGAATGCAGAACTATCTCCTTACAGTTTAAGGAACACTTGAAGCAAATACTTCCCCCCAAAAAACCTGAAACAGGCTATGGCAGAGGAAGCAGGAGGGTGTTTTAATAAAATTTATGTGGTTGCTAAGGTAGTTGAGCAATTGTATTAGCTCTGGGATTCTTTGGTTTTCTATTACAGCTTGCAGAATGAAAACAACATTCAAATTTACATTTAAACCACTCTGAAGCCCTCACAGCAAAGAGGACAGGCAGGGACCTCCTCTGTCCCTGATCCCACAGCTGTCAGTCTCCTTCTGCTATGGCTCACCTCCAGCTTCCACCCCAGCTCAGCACCTCTAACACACCTCCCTGGGGTTTGCCCAATTGTTCTGCATCCCAAGGTTGCTCTGGCCAAACCCACATCTTTCTGGGGGTACTTTTTGCTGCTTAATGCATCACACACTGCAGTGGTCCCAGCCATTCATGTCCAGGACAAACACATGGTGTGCACACACATGCATATCCATTTCAAAGAACGTATTAACTGCAGCCCCAGCTAAATTGCAAGATGCAATTTAATACCAGCAATTAACTGTGCGCATAGTTTTGTGCCAGCAAACTGCAGCAGCACAAGTGCTAGCAGTTAGATGTCTTTTCATACGGTGACGTTTAAAAATAACTTTAGGGTACTTTTGTCATGGCAAATGCTTGCACAAGGTATTATTAGAGCAGTTATTTACACAAGCTGCAGACAAAATCTGCACCATGATAGACAGTAGAGGCATCTGGGAAGTGAAAAAGGCAGAAGAGACAGAAAACTTAACCAGGAAATATGCAGACTCTTGCTTGGATTTAGACAATGTCTATAGCCAGAACCATATTCTATTGGCGCTCTGTTTCAATTGCTTAAAAATTAAGAGGCAAAAACACCTTAGGCTACAACTGACCATGGTGTTAGAACAGCACAGTATTTGTTCACTCTTTCCATTTTATCCTGGATAAATAACTTTGAAGTGGTTGTTTTTCAGCTTTAGGAGTCCTTCCAAGTGAGACCATTAAAACACGATTTCTTACCAAGAAAAGGAACGTGGAGGGAAATGCACAGGAGCATGTGCGGAAATCCCCATCAATTAATCACAAGTGAGATCCTTTGTCATTTTATCCTGGACAAACGTGATGGACTGGACTGCAAACCACTATTGATGACTATCATATGGACACAAAGTCCTTTTTGCTTCTTTTTACCGTGTTGCAACCTTCTCCCGAGTTCGCTGGAGTGGCACCAGTCCTGCAGAACTGCATTCAGGGTGAAAAATGCTTGGCAACCCTAAAGCCCAGGTCTCCTGTGGCTGCTCCATGTGCTGTGAGCAGCAGGAACGGGTGCAGCTGCAAAGCACGAGGTTCAGAGGCAGGGAGCCAGTCCTCACCCTGAGGAGCCAGGACAGCCAGGGGGCCTGCAGGGAGGGAAAGGCAAAACCACCCCAACACTTCCCTGCCCCCTCCTACAGCTTCTCCAAGGCCTTGTTTCCACCCACCAGAGCAGACCTGCACACCCTGTGGGCCCTGCCCACGCAGAACTGGTGGAGGAGGCAGTGCTTTAGAAAGAGGCTTTCTGCACAGGTGACTGACTGCTGCTGTCATGGTGTCTGGTGCAAGTGTGCACTTTGTCACACCTGAAGCAAGTGGAAGCACTCCAAGCTGTATCTACATATTCTGTACCCAACAGATGCAGAAAAAAATCAAGTAAAGGCTACTTGTATTTGGAGGTACTGAGCAGTAACTGGTAGTGATGGATAATGGTTAAAAACACAGGTGGATCAAGCACCCTTTTCCTGGGATGACGTGCTTGTTCCTAACCATTTCTGATCATTGATTTCTTCCCCTCCTCTTCTCTTTCCGAGAATTTTGCCGTCACCTAAAACAGCTCTAGGAGCTGAAGCTCGTTTTCTCAGCAGGATGCAGGATTTCAGAACTCCCCAGCACACAAAACAGAGTCCTTAATCTGTGGTTAAACCAATGGCACCCAACGCTTCCAAAGCAGAGTTGGGCATTTTTTCCTGGGTGGGTTACGATGGGCAAGAGGAGAGGATGTGAGAGCACACGTCTGTGTTGCAAAAAGCAGCCTGCTCCAGCAGAAGGCTCCTGAAAGTAGCACATCCTTTCATCAGAAGGACAACAGCCCAGGTACCAAAGAGTTATCCCATATAATTTTTGTGGAAGTCAATAAAACCTGGAAATAAAGCAAAACTCTTGGGGTCAACATAAGAAAACAAACAAAACCAAACAAAATGAAGAAAAAACAAAACAAAAATCAAACAAGAAGCAAAAAACAAAAAGCCAAAACAAAACCAAAACAAACAAAAAACCCCCCCAAATCCAGTAAAGAAACAAAAAAACGCAACAAAACAAACATAAATCCACAAAATAACCCCAACCAAATTTTTAAAAAGCCACAAAAATCAAAACAAAAAAACCCCACAAACAATCAAACAAAAATTTGACCCCAACCCTTGGTTCATACATTTAGCCAAAGCTATCCTTTTCATGGATCTCATGACACTTGATGTTTTCTTGAAGCCCTAGCTCAAGCAGAAGCGAAACAGTTTTCATTTTTAATTAAAAAATCTTTCTAGAGTTTGGTCATGACAAACAAACAAATAAATAAATAAATAAAAACCAGAATGTACTCTGACAGACTTGAGAAATAAGAAACCAAATAAAAAGAATGCTCTTCCATTATTCAAAAAAAAAAAAAAAAGGTAAGTTAATTTTCGAAGTGACATTGTGAATTTTCAGATCCGATTTACAAATTTGAAGTCCTCTCCCAGCAATATTCTTCCGCTCTGTGGAAGTCCACACGGCCAATACATCGTTCCTTCTCAAATGTCTCCTTGAAACTCACCCTGGAGAGCACAAGGCCTTGTCCAAGCTGCTCAGGCTCTGCCAGGCCGTCTTGAAGGGTTCACTGGTACCTTGAATTCTCCTGTCTCACCCTGAATTCTCCTGCCCACTCCTGGCTGATGTGTCCTGATGCATTTCCAGCACCACAGCAACAGCTGATGTGTTCCTGGTCCTCTCTGCACCCTCACTGGAACCTGGAGCACCTCCTGCTTGAAGAAAACGCAGAAATACTGAAATACACAAGGCCATGGCCCTAAAACTAATGGGTTTTCTGACAGTGGTAGAACAGAAGAAGAATAAATTCATAATGACACAGGCCCTGTTGTGGTTTGAAAATTCCATTGCAGCCTTCTGTGTTTTCCTGATTGGGCTTACTGCTGTTACAGCTATAATTATTCATGCAGTTTGTAGTATACTGTAGATACCCAGAGCACCTTGTGTTAATATATTAGGAAGGAGACACAAAAAAAACCCCCTATCTCAATATTCATAGATGAACACTGCAAGTGAATTGCTGACAGAATGTTTCCTGGGGTGGAAAAAATTGAGAAGTTTCTGTTTTATGGGTTGCCAGAGGGAATAGTTTCTAGTGCACAACTTGTGCATTTGGTGGAAAATGAGCACAGTCCCAAAAACAACACCCTTAGCTCAAGGTTTTCCATTATTGAGTTGTTTTAATTTTATTTACAATGCAAACAAAAGTGCTGATTATCATGATTCAGCACCCTCTCAGAGAGATGGAAGCAGTAAATAGAGCAGGCAGTGGGGCAGAGGGACTTGACACCACACCCAGGGCACAGCATTTCTGCAGGTTTCAGGTATTTAGGAATGATGCTCCTTGCCATGGAAGTGCGCTTAGACATTTCTTGCAACTGATAAGAGGCCTCAACATCTGACTTTCTTTCCTGCCCTTTTATGGCCTTCTTAAAATCTGTAGATGTTTTTGTTTTTGTTTTTCTTAGTAGTGATTTTGCAGCATCTGGAGACCGTTTAAAACACTTAAATTAATATAGTCCTGAGCTAAAACACTCATGCAGAAATGATTAAAACTCTGCAGAGGTGGTACACACCAGCCTTATCTTGCCAGGTATCACCTGTTTAGGCACACCTTTGGCGCAGGGTCACATCTGAATCAACAGTCCCACAACTTTATGTGGTTGCTTGAGACAAGATAAGGCAGAAGGCAAACACCCACCACCACTTCTCACCATTAACAACCTCGCTGAATTTTTCATGGCATTCCCTGACTCCAATTTGGGCAAGGATCGCCTTGCCTGAACTCGCTGTTAAGTACCATTAACCACAACACCTTCCACATGATCCTAATCTGCTTGGTGGGAGGAAAGGCACTCCAGGAATTGCCAGGCTTGGAGGAAGGTTCGTTGATTTCACTGGTGAGCAGAAGTTGTGCTTCTTTGGGAGCCCTTTGGGACCACAAGTATTACTTGAGGGTGCTGCAACATGTAGGTAATTTTTGGTTCATTATAGTGGTGTTGGGTTTGTATGGCCGGTGTCTGGTAGCCACATTCTCACTCCCCTGTGGCTGGACAGGGGAGAGAAAAGGCGACAAAGAGTTCATGAATCGAGATGAGGGCTGGGAGAGATCACTCACCAAATTCTCTCATGGGGAAAATAGGCTGAAACAGAGATGTTAATTGAATTTGTTGCTGACAAAATCAGAGCGGGATAATGAGAAGTAAAATAAACTCTCAGAAACACCTTCCCCCCACTCCTTCCTCCTGCCCAACTCAACCTGCTCCCCCAGGAGGCACATGGAGGCAGGAAATGGGGTTTATGGTCAGTTCATCACAGGTTGTTTCTCCTTCTGCTCAGGGAGAGGAGTCCTTCCCCTGCTCCAGCGTGGGTCCCCCATGGGGTCACAAATCCTGACAGGAAACCTGCTCCAGCGTGCGTTCCTCTTTCCACAGGGTCACAGCCTCTCTCAGGCATCCCCCTGCTCCATCATGGGCTCCTCCCAGGGCTGCAGGTGGATCTCTGCTCCCCTGTGCCCTCCATGGGCTGCAGGGGCACGAGTTTTAATTTCTACTCTTTATTCATTGGAGACTGACCTTTGGATAACCATGCAGGATAAGATATAACTCAACCATATGAATCTTCCTCTACAGTTGAGCGTGGTAGTGTGAGAGAGGACGGGCTGGACCAGAAAGGAAAGCCTTGAACTGGAGCTCAGGAATTTGCCAAGGACGTGGGTAATCTGGCTTCAAGTTCCCAGACACGTGTGGCCTCGGTCATTCTATATCTCATGGCTTGACCTCTATAGCAAAAGCACCTGGCAAAATAAAAAATTTAAGAGAAAACGAGAAGAATGGGGGGAACTCTGACCCAGTGGCGGCATAAGGACAGGTTTCAGCTGGAATTCAAAGTCATCCAGAAACCACAAGGAAGAACTCACCACTGTAACAGAGCTGCCATCAGCTGGGAACAGCAAATGTGGTGCCATGGGTGGGACATCTGTTGGCAAAAATAACCCTGACGAGAAATTCTGCTGTTTCCAAACACACAGGATGGTCTGGGACAGCTCTTGACTCCCATCAGTCTGGCACGTTCAGAAACCTTCTGGGTTTCTGGGGACATCCTGTATGATGAAAGCCTAATTCACCATTGTATTTAACACAAATGTCCTTCCTTACAAGGATTTTGTGTTAAGAAGAGCATTTTTTCCCACTTAAAAAAACCACTAAAAATGGCATCATGTACTAAGTGGAATACAAAATAAAGAATGCATTTGAGATCTAGTACATGTGGGGAAATATTTTTTTTTTAAAGATTAATTTATTTCATATATCCATGCTAATGTGGTATTAGCATTTGTATTAAGGACACCTGAGTGCCCCAGCTGAGGCCAGATCCCTGTGGTGCCAGGAACTGAACACACCCAGGGGTTAGAAATCATATTAGTTCCTTCCTTAGATGTTCTCAGACAAATAAATAGAAGAAACATGTATTCTCATTTTACAGTCAGGCAACCGAGGCACAAAGAAATTAATCACCATTCACAGAGCCTGAAGTACACAGTCTCACACCTAAGTGGTAAGGCTATTCCTTCTTCCGTGTCTTTTCTTTGAGAGTCTTTACATTTTGTTAATTAAATACAAGCGACAGTGACTTCTGCCATGATCAAAAAGAATTCACACGTTTTCCTTGACATAAAGGGACTCTGTTGTTCATCAGCTGTAGGGCACATCTATGTACTGTTCCCAGGCAATTGTCTCCCCACTGTGTGGTCTCTCAGTTGTGTCTTTACAGCATAAACAAACTATGAACTGAAGCCGTTGCTCTTGTCCTTAAACTGGTCATAATAATCTTTCCCCCATCAAAAAAAAAAATTACAACAACAACAAAAAAATCATGGCCATTTATTTGTAGAACTTGGCGAATGAGCTTCTATTTTCAAAAGAGGATGTCTACACTACTGAAGATTGAGTCCCCCTCCATGAGCATCAGGGTGTGTTCCTGGGCAAGACCTCGGGAGGTGGGAGAGAGGAGACAAGTGCTGTGAAAACGCTGCAGGAAGGGTGAACCTGTTGCAGGCTGCTCCTACCAGCAGAGCAGCTTTACTGACAGATACACCCAAGTGCATATTTGTGCATGCCTGCGTGGAAACTGGGGACCCTGTCCAAGCCAACAGTAAGGAAAATACAGCTGGATCCAGTGCACAGTGTCTCATTTCTAAGGATGCTCCGCAGCTGCCAAGAAAAGCAAAGCTGAAGTTCTTCCCAGTGCCCATCTCAGATTGCTGGAGACATGAGAGGGACTCAAAAGTAGAGAAGCTACAGATATGGACTAAAATCAGCTGAAAGAAGAAGTCCCCAGCAACTTTTTGCCCTTTGATGAGGTCTCCAGGCAGCAGATGATCAGCAGAGATAACATTGTGAAACCATAGAGCATTTCCTTTCTGTCTGTGTTACATATTTAGCAATGTACCATCAGGACTGCAGAGGACAGCATTATTTCTTGATTATACAATATCATGTATCTATTCAAACTTTTCTGTGGAAGACAGGAGCATAATACATTATGAAACTATTTATTTTTCTGCCACTTCCAATTTTTTTCCTCCAGTCACTCCCAACTCGTTGGTCTCAACATCCATGATACATGAACTTCACTTCAGGTTTCATTCAGAGACATTCACTAGAGCTGAAAAACAGGAAGAGTTTGGTTACAGCACCAGAAAAAACACATTCAGGCCTGCATCTGAAATTTATTTTGTCGTAAAATTAAATTCTTTTTTTTTTCTTTTGTTTTTTTCTTTAAAGGAGAAATGTTTCCCTCCTCTTCAGCTTATCAAAAAAATTCTTAACATTGTTTTACTACATTACAGATCAACACGGGCTTTGGCCGACTGAGGTATAAAGGTTGTGATACATAACCTGTTGCTGTTCAAATCACAGGGCACAATCCCGAGACTCAAGTGGAAATTTGTGTCTTTCAGAAACATCTTCCTTCTCCTAGTGCTGCCTTTTCCCCTTATGTATTGAACTGGTGACCAGGAAATGTAGGGGGGAAAGAAAAGAAACCAACAAAGCAATTCTTGACTGACCCAGAGAGGAACAGACCTTCTGGCATTTTTCCAGCAGCCCTGACATTGAGGTTATTACAGAAATCCAATCACATGCTTTACAATTAGGGCTCGGGTTATCAAAATTACTGGCTTGTTTTTCACCATGTCTAGGGTGAAAGGTGACAGAAAACAGCAAACTAACAGAGAACTGGTAAATACAATTGTCAAGCATATGGGCAAAGCACAACAATTAAGAAATGACCATTGGGATTAGGTTCCTCAGCCCTACATAAAACCTCTGACAATGGAGTTGAAGCATGACTGACAGAGGATCATGACTGCACTGTTCAGAGCTCGGATCCTGTAAAGTCCCTCACCGGAGCCCTGACACAAAAGTAATTAAATAAATCAGACAGAAAAATGGCATGTCCTTCACATTTGGGGCCACAGACACTGCTCATCATTCCATGACACACATGCAACAATGGGGAAAAAAAATACATTAAGGAACTCAAGTATAGCCAACATTACAAAGCTCTAATGCCAGTGACAATTCTTCAGGCAGACACAAGAAAGAGTTAAAATGGCCCAGTAGCTCCCCAGTCTTGTCTGTCTGCCTCCTAATTCCATCATCTGCTGCCATCCAGAGAATCTCAGGTTAAGTGGTTTGATCGTGCCTCCCCTGTCCGGGGCAACCACGCAGGGCAGCAGGAAGGTGCTGAGAATTGGAGTGGTGTCAGCATGGGGTGAGACCTCTGTGCTGCCTTGGGCTGTTCCCTCAGCCTGGGCCCTTCCATGAATTCAGGAGTTGGGTGAGTTGGGTGCCAGTGACACAAATCCAACCCTCCAGGCAGCACAAAACAACGGGCAGACGCCTGCAAGGGTTGTGAACAATCTGAAGAGCAAAAGGAGGGTGCAGCCTCCCAAGACTATACTTGGTTTTGTTTATCATCAGCAATTAATCCTGCTCTAATTTACACCCCGCTAAGCGTACCCGGGTCACAATCCATTTGTGTGAGGAACAACACAGGATTCAAGATCCAACTCTTGTTTTTCATTCCTTTAAGCAACAGCTGACATAAAAGTCTTGTTCCAGATTGTCTCTTAACAGTCTGTGGAGGGATCATGTATTCTGGGCACCAAACCAGCATCAACACTCCCGGGCGGGGATGGATGGTGAGAGGAGAAAGACAAGTGGAGGTAGGAATATCTTGCCAAAACAAAACAGCAGAACTTCCTGGCTTCTCCCCAGTCTCCACAATTCACTGTCCTTCTCAAAGGAAGGTGGAAATCCCAGCAAAGGAGGGTTCTTGCAGATCCCTGACCGGAATGCTGGAGAAAAGGATGCTTGCCCTGGTTGTGCAGGAGTGGGTGATTATATCACACGGCGCAGTCAGCGGGCACATCCAGGGAATACACCACTTAAGGCAGTAAAGGAGTTGCAGGCAGCAGTAAGTTGAGCTATTTGCACAACCTACCTGGGAAGAAATCATACTTTTCTTTGTGCAGAAGTACAAAAAGCACATGGTAACACAGCGGAAACATGTTCTAAAGTAAACAAGTGTTATAAAAAAAAGCTGTTGTAAAAATGCAATGGTTGGGCATTCAGGTTAATGCATTTGCCAGGGTTTCTACAGCAACACAGTGAATTAACTTTCAATCATGATGAAATAGACTTCTGTTTTGACTATGTAGGAATTCAATTCACATGTCTTCCGCTCTCCAGCTTGCTCACTCTCCTTGACTCTTTTCAGGGGAGAAAAAGAGAATGAAGGAGGCACCACCCACCATCCATTCAGCTTGACAATGTGGCTGCCAACATGCTCATGTATGGACTGACCACTTCACTGTGCCTGCAGCACAGCTGTTACCTTCTAAAGGTGAATCTGCTGCTGTACAGAGAGCTTGGGAGATGCTGAGTGCTTCAGAGCCCTGTTGGCTTCAAAGGGAAACTCAGTATTTTCTACACCCTTCCTCCACTCCAGGACCAAGACCTCTAAGAACCAGTTCAAAACAGTACTGCAACCTACAGCTCACATTTAAAACTCTGGGCCTTTTGTACCTTTTTTTAGGATGCTTCGGACATCCTCATTTTCCTGCCCTCATGTGTTATGTAGAAGAAACATAACTGGTTTATTGATGCTAGCTCAAAGTCACATACACATGCATAGACACACTCTCAGACAAATCCCTCTCTCTATTACAATAAATATCTCATAAAAAATTACATACCCTGAATATATTCAGCAGCAAAATAGCAGCTGTTGCATAGTTTGAGGGTTTTTTATTTTTAACTTATTAATATGCTGATCAGATTCTTGTAATCAGAAACAAGGGACATTAATCTCATAAAATATGTAAACTGTATTTTATCTGGGAAAAAAAAAAAAGGAAAATGTCAAAGCTGTAGCTTCTTTCCTTTCTTTTCTTTATTTCATGAGGTGAGAAGACATCTGCAGGTGGAGTTGAAAGTGACTGCAGGTTACCACCACAGGCCCAGAGCAGTAGATGAGAGATCAAGAGAGAACAGCCAGCCTTTGGTCTGTGGTTTAATTTTTGTCCTGATCCGTGGCTGCTCTGAGAGCAGTTCTGAGCCACAGCTCATGTGAACAGAGTTCATGTGGGTGCCTCTACGCCCACCCCGGAAGAATTGTGTTTACAAAAGGTATCCCTTGTAAGCAGAGACAAACAGAAGCCCCAGGGATTTAGGTCAGCACCTGCCAAAGAGAGCAGGACCCTCTTTAGTGGCTACAAATAAACAATTTATAGCACCACTAGACAAGGAGAAGAGAGGCTGGCCTTCTCACTTGCTTCCAAGCACAATTTCTTCAGAAGACGTGCAAAAGTTTATCAAGGAAAGAGGCAAAGGCAGGAGCTGTGAACTGGCAGGGAAGAGGTTCAGGTTTGAGCATTAACCCTTCAGGGACTATGGTATCAAATCTGAGGTGTTTTAAACAGACCTGATAGGGAACAAGAGCCTATTGGGTGGTTTCTGAAAATCTCAGCTTCCACACAGCAAACTGAACAAGATCAAAAACTTGGGGTAGCTATGTATTTAGTCAGTGACAAATCTAGGAGAAAAAACCCTGAAACAATCAGAACCAACCCAAAGAGGCAGAGATGCATTTCGAAATTAAACTCAACAAATGTTTATATTTTATTGAGCTGAGGACATAGAGTTCTTTAGATGTTTTTACACTTTAATCAATATCCTTCTCCAGGTTCATTAAAAACAGGAGTGAATGTTTCAAATACACGAGCAGGGAGAGAGCATGGCAACAGATACACGAGTTGGAACAGTTAAGTTGTTCTCTAGTGACGAAATACAACTAAAAATAATTGGATCTTCTTGGGCTTGCCATACATCTCTTCAGAGGGAACAGTAGTGTAGTGGTCATCTCCACTACAGCCAACCAAGAGACACCTTCACAGTGATGATTGTATCAAGCCTGGTTTAGACAGACCCAACAGGATTTGTCATCTAACCTACCGTGAGCAGATCCAGTCACATGAAGCTAAACCTAGTGAGGCCAGTCCAGTTAAATGCACAAAAAAAGCAGAATAACCTTTGCAAGATCTTGGAGGCAACCAGGTAGCTACGACCTGGTTGAAGCCAACAACTAAAATTTTGCTTTTATTTTTCCAAATTGAAGGGTATCTACAGCTGCAGCTTTTTTGTTTGTTTCCACCACTAGCCTGCCGTGAATTAGTTGCAAACTGTGCTTTAGATATCAAATGCATACCTGAGTCTGCATAAAAATTTTGGGTCTGGAGGAAACTTCTGGTTTAATATCCTTGCACAAGAGAAGAACTTTAAGATGACCCAGGAACCATGAATTCTGTCTGAAACGAGGAGGAATTTTTGCTGGACTTTTTTGGCAGAGTGTCTGTAGTGCTGTATTAAGTCCAAACCTACACTTAACACCCGAACAGACAAATTTAGGAGGTTTAGTATTTGTCAGAAGGCAGATGAACACACAGGGTAAAATACCTGCACAAAACCTGTGTCCTGCCTCGTTCCTCAGGAATCTGGTAGCTGTCAAAGTCGGGATAGGGGATTATGTTTGCCTTTGGAGTGTTCTGCCATCCTTATGTTCTGCCATGTGGATGCAAATTGTGACTCTTGGTACAGCTGAGAGTGGAGCTTAACAGAAGGCAGAACCAGCGCCCCTGAGGACAGTCAAAGATGCAGAGGCAGCCCTGGGCTGTTCTAGAGGCAACGAGACACAGCAGCTTCTGTAGGCAAATAACAGTTCGGGTAGCAGACTCACACCTGCACCTGCTGTAGTCAAAGCTGTAGCAGTTTCACCACTGAGTGCCTCACCCTGACCTCATATCTTTCTCTAAACCAGAACTGTAGCCACAGGAAGAGAATAACTAAAGCATGAAGCTGAAGTGAAAAATTTGAGCAGGATTTTTTTTTTTTTTGTTGCATTTTCATAGAGTTTTTACATCTGATAACCTCGCTAGACAGATAATTTACCCACCATGGTCACTGAAATGAAAATCAGAAGACTCCAGTTCTGTTTGCACATTTGCTATTTCTGTCCTTATTTACAGGATGCTGGTGAAATTTGTAGAATATAAATATATATTCTTAATTAAATATATATTAATAATATATATTATTGTATATTCAGTGCCAACATGGAACTCAGAAAAGAAAATGTTCTCAGTTTTCAAATCTTTGGGAAAACCCTGGTGGATCAGCAAGTAAAGGCACTCCGAGGACAGTAAGAGGCATTTAGGCTCAGACCTGGGGCTGCCACTTGCTGCTTTTATACTGACAAGCTCCAGAGCTCCTGCATGAGACATGATAACAGCTGAATCATTCCAGCTCAGGTGTCTGCACATCTGAGACCTCTAAGGTTTCAAGCTATACAAGGATGATAAAGCCTTGCTCAGAAAGACTGAGAACTAGAAAAATCCAGTGCTTACTGGTAAGGCAGATCTTTGTCAGTCAGACCCACCAAACAGTCTGACAAATGTTGCTGATGGTGGAAAACAAAACATTGGAACCAGCACAAGGTTATTGCAGGAATGACGACCTCAGTGCAAGAAGAGTGATCTTCCTGCGCAGACGTTTCATAAACTGATGTCCAAACAGCAACTTTGGAAATGTTTTCAGACATCAGCTAGGAAAGAGAGGGCCTGGAGAGGAAGTGAGATTCAAAGGAGGTGGGAAGCAAGTTAGAAATACATTATTTGTGAATCAGACCAGAGAACTAGACACTGAGCTCTTATTTTTTGAGTGCCAGCATGAAAAAGAAGGAAGGAAACTGCAACTGTAGAAATACCATTCATGTACTGCTGGCTGAAGTCATGTTCAGGCCACTCGTCCACTTTGCTGGTGGAACTGGCTTGGTCCACAGCAGGAAAAAAAAAGTGGTCTACAAGGCATTTGCAGGCCGTGCAAAATGTGATGATCACGAGAACGAAATGAAGGTGCAGAATTTCACAAAACTGAAGCAGTGTCAAGTTCCTTAAAGGTACTCAGGTGGTCAGTGGAGAATACATTAGCTTTAATGTCCAGCACAGAGCTCCAGGTAACAGAGTCCGATAAAAGACAAAAAATTTTGCACAGCTACAGGAAGAAATCGCATTCCTTCTTCCTCAAAGAATGGACCGAACAGGAGATGGCAAAACTAAACTGTATTACAGTGTTCTTCGCACATCCCATGTGAGCTGCTCACCTTTACGCTCACCAAAGACCTTGATAAAGATGCAAGATGTTTAAAATAATCTCCTGCATTCCGTGCTTGAAATTAAGGGCGCTAATCAGCCCAGCAGGCTCCAGCAAGGAAAGATGGAACTCTCGAACCAGACTCATAAGATTCACTAACTTTAATAATATGGCACAGCTCTCTCCCTCGGGCTTGTTGCAGACACAGGTCTGCATGTCTTTTTTGAAGTGCCATGCTGTTCAACCACATCAGGAGAGCAAAGGACTTTAAAACTTTCACAAGTATTATATTTTTTTTAATTTTTTTTTTTTTAAATTTGGACAAACACAGAAGCTTTCTCTCAGATCGTCCAGAAGCTGCAGAAGTTGAAATGCCATCTGGATGTCCCTGAAGTGCAACAACAGAAACTTAGCGGCTGCTGTTATCAACCTTCTGCACCACAAAGGCAAAACTCAGACTTCGGACTCCAAAAAAAAAAAAAAAAAAAAAAAAAAAAATTGCTTCTCAGTCTTAAGACATTCCAGTCTTAATCGGGGGCAGCCACACAGAGGTGTTTTGAGATGCAAACCTGACCTGCTGGGTCAGAAGCTGGGAGCGGACTGTCAGTGCCAAAGACAATGGAAAGGAAAGCGGAGGAGCGGCTGTGTCAGCAGTGCCCAAAGCCATCTCCAGGCTCACGGAATGGCTCCGTGCCTGCGCTGATCGCACCACCGTGGGTTTGTGTGTCTGCTACAGATCCACGACTGCACCAGGCTGTAGCAGCTGTAGATCTCTACAATCAGAAAGGCTGAGAAGGAAGAGGCGAGTGTGAGGCCGTTCCTCGGAGATTTTGAGAAGAGGGAAAATCGTCTCGGTGTTTGAAAAATAAAGCTAAAGACATCGCTACCAGAGGCAATAATGTGGCATCCCTTAACAGGCATTTTTAACCCACAGAACATCTCATCCTCAGATACACATCTCAAGCAGGTTGCTGGCTTGTGCCCTAGAAAGATTTATTCCTTTCCATTGCCTATAAAAAGCAACCCAGATGATTAGCTCAGATTTAGATATCAAGAATTAAGTGAGCTAAGATGCTTTCATCATAGGAAGATACGATTATTTGCCTTGTTATTTAAACAAGGAATAAAAACGTTATGCTTGTGCTAAGAATCACTTTCTGACTGGCAGACAATTGTGGTGTTACAATGCAGAAAGATGGTTTCCTTAGGCACATGAGGAATGCAGATACCTCAACACAGCTGTAATTCATTGAAGGGCTCCACATCTGAACAAAGTCTTCAGGCATAAGTAATGCTACAAGCAGCATCAGAACCTGCTACCCAAGTTGTACCAAAAGCTGAAATTCTGGTCACATTGCCTCTGCATGATTAAAGCACCTAGAGCCAGAGAAAATGTCGTGTGCAAGGGCTGTAACTTCAGACCTCTGACTGCTGTAATTTGCTGCATCTCCATTGACTCCAGCATACTCATGTTAAATTACCCTGCAACGAACCTGCCCATTCCCACAAAACTGGGCTGCTCAGCTAATTATCAGAATCACCTTGCTCTGCATCTCAGGTGCAGCTGCAGCAGTCTGAGAGTCCACTCTCCCACAGAAATTCCTGCGCAGCCCCAACAGCAACAGACACATTTAGCTGGTCAAATTCTCCAGCTGCTCCACTGGCAAATACCCCCTCGTTCCTGTAATTATTTTATGCTCTTAAAGGACTTTTATTTGATTGGGTATTTTGTTTGCAGTATTGTCTAACGAACAGCAGAGGATGCACAAAGGATACGTGGGCTGAAGAGGACGAGGTGCCAGGTACCCCTGTGCAAAGCCGGAGTTTCCAACACCTTGCACACCAGAGGCACAGAGAAATTCTGGTTGCTGCTCCACGTTCATACACCCCCCAATGGGATGGACAGGGACTAAACAGCAACACCCTGCCATGACTGTTTGAGTCCTTTATGTCATTTTATCAGTGTTAACTGCGCTCCTTGTCATCCAAACAAACACCTGAACGCAGGCAAGTTTTCTCTTAACGCAAAAAATCTGCCTCATGCAAAAATTAACATGCCCAGTTTGCTCTTAATTTTGTGGGTGTTTGAAGTAGGCAGTAAACTAGTCTTATTAGTCAGTCATTGGTTGTCATCTTTCTGGTTACAGACTGAAACATTAAATTCAAGGGGTTTCACTAGGAAAAAAAAAAAGAGCATAAACAGATGAAATATCAGCATGACTTTGTTCAACTTCATGCCCCTGAGTTTGCAGAGAAGCTGTCCAAAGTGATAACTTGGTGAACCTGAAAACAAGAGATCACTAAAACTTACAGGTTAAGTAATCAGGCAGGAAAAACTACTTAGCTAATTGGAACCTTGGCCACTCCCAGGCATGTCTATGTCTGAAAGGGCAATTAATTTGTTTCCTGTGTTTGATAGCAATGAAGAGGCTAGCAAGGATGTCCAAAAGGAACGTGGTATCATGAATTAACATGGGGAAAGCTGCAGCTTCTTGCTTATTCAAAATTTGATCATGAATAGCCTACAACTTGAAGTTTAGAAAACAATTAATTTTTTTTTAAATATTACTTCTACCTTAGCATACGGATGCGAAATCTGGAAATCCATCAGGAGTTCAGGCAGGTGTCTAAACACGTTCAAAAGCAAATTGCTAGAAAAATACTAGATATTACAAGGGATTAATTTATAAAAAATCCCGAGATTCCTCAGACAATCAGTCTTAAAAATTATCAAGTAAGGAAATAGAAGTATCTGGAGTATGAGCTAATAATTAAATCAGAGCATCTGCCATTGCAAGTGTGTTATGAAATGCTGTGAAAAGGCATTTACAAAGGGTTTTAACTGGCAAAATTGTCAGAACTTCATAGCAGAGAGGCTTTGGAAATTGCATCCCATCACTGAAGTAACTGACTGAATGGACTTTATGACACAACTTAAGTTTCTGATGGCAGGAAGGATCCAGATTCAAATTGTGGAATAAAAAAAACCCCAGAACCTCCTGAACAGACCAAACATGTAAAGGCTTACAACAGATATACAGAGAGAAAAGTCTTAGAAATTTTTTCTCACCAAGCCTACTGGCAAACTGGAGGGTGAAATATGTTCTCAGAAACGTTGATCAGCTCACAAGTCAGTTGTGAACAGAAAAGCAGCAAAACCTGTTATTTGCAATGAATTTTTAAAAAATTTATTTCTAATGCCTACTTTTTTACAAACTATACTATTTGCCCATTAGTTGAATGATAGACTTTTTTTTTAATGTTTTGGGCTTTTTTCTTTTAGAAAAAGCATCATTGAAACAAAATTTTTAACATATAGCAGCAGTAAAAAATTTTTAAAAAGCTTATTGTTCTGATCTGGAACAGCAATTAAACTAAAAATCAATTACATTTCTTCTAAATGGATCACAGATGTTAATATTTTTGTTTTGGAACAGATACTTCTATACCATTGGTTGTTCTGAAAACACTAAAATAATCTAACCTTTCCCTCCCTTCCTAATAAGGAGTGTGAACACTTATCTTTTTCAATTAAATGTTGAAAATATTGAGATTTACATAGGCAGATTTGGCAGCCTTTTAATGTTTACTTGGACTGTGAGGTATATTTTTATGTATACCTCTGTATGTAAAACAATTTGGTTTTTTACTAAGTCTGTTTTATTAGACAAGGATCAGACACTGGTGATGTCAGAAGACCTGTTCTCTTAAAGTTGTGTAAATTAGAAATAGCCACTGAAATGGCAGAGTCACAGGGATGTAAAAACTGCAAGGGGAGAGTCAGGTCCAGGGTGTTTGAAGTATCTGAGGAGCATAAGTAAAATCACTCCTGCCAGTCAACAACTCCAGACCAGCCCTGGCAGTTAGACTGGAATTGTATTTCCCTTCTGCAGCTTTGTGTTGGTTTTTCATTGGTAATATGTTTCACTCACTTAATTTGTTCCTTTATTAAGTGCATTTTGTCACTGCCAGTTGTCAATGGGTCTGCACTGAAAAATTCAGACCCGGATCCCAGTTCAGCTCGTGTTCCGTTCTGCCCTGAATGAGTCTTCTGGCTTGGACCATCATGTAATTGAGAGTAAACCACAGCATGTGGATTTGGCCTCAGGTCCAGCCTCAGCTCCCATGGAGTCTGGTATTGTTCTGATTCCAGGGTTTGGTTCCAGACTTCTTGTAATTTGTGCTATTTAATATCTACTAATCTTTTATTTCATGTGTGTGTGTGTATGTCTCATTTCAGACTCCAGAAGCATATTTAGGGATTAAAAAAAAGAAGAAGAAGCCAAAAAAGAGCCAAACTTCCCAAAAAACAGAGGGAATCTAACAAATCTTTGCAATATTTTTTTTTCCAACATCAGCAGACGCAGGGAAATGACAGATTAAAAAAAAAAGAAAGAAAGGTGTGTGGGAAACAGCTGCAGAGTAATGTTTAAACACAGAGGACCAAACAAAGGCAGCCAGCGCTGCTGCGAAGAGCGAGCTCCCATCCTCAGGACGGCAAAGCCCTTCCTGAGCCCATCTGGGACAAAGCAGCATCCCGAGGATGCTCGCAGCCCGTCCCACCTGCCCGCGGCGCCCAGGAGATGCGGGCGCACATTCCAAAGGATGGGAAGGAGAGGCAATTCCCGCTGCCTGCAGCCGCGGTCACGCCTGCCTGGCGAAGGAGGAGGACGGGAGCCGGTCACAAAGGATTTCCTGCCCCCAAGCAGGGCTTTGTGCTCTTTGTGAGGTGCGCTGCTCCCGGTCCCCTCCCGCTGGAGCGGCTCCTCCCTCAGCACCCCGCGATCCGGGAGGCTGGTGGCAAACGGGAGGTGAACCGGGGAAGAGCCGCGAGGACAATTAAAGCACCAGGAAAATGCGCCCTGGTGGCTTAAATAAATCAAGTCTTTCTCCGTGGAGAAACGAGCGAAGAGAGGATGAATTAATTAGAGGTTGCAACCAACTATGAGGTAAAAATTTGGTGATCGAGGGAGGTTTCGGTCTGGAGACAAAGAGACATCGAGGTTTAACATCTACTGAAGTTGAAAGTAAAACAATTTAGAGCAGGAAAAAGGGGAAAAAATAAAAAAGCAGGACAATTAACTGCTAGGCAAACAACCAAACTGAGATTTAAAGATTTGCACTGAATTTTCCCAGTAAATTCTGGAGTTTTTTCCTTAGAAGACACGATGCAGGTTAAGCAGGAATTAATTTTAGCAAGTTCAACCACACAGGCTGCAAAAAGAGTTGGAATAAAAGATCAAAACAGGCCCTCCAAGCTTTGTAAATAAGGAGTCCAATAATAAGCAGCTAAGCTCACATTCCAGGCTCCTGAGGACACATTGCAGGCAGGAACGTGACATGACTTTCCAAAGGCTGCATGACAAATCTGTGGCCAGACCTGAAGACAGACCCCAGGATTCCCGACAGGAATGCTCTTTGTCCTTGCCGTGTTTTCGTCCCGCCCTTTCTTTCTCTAAAGCGCTTATCCCCTTCCTGTCCTGCTCCCTTCCTCCTTTCCTCTGTGCTTGCCACCGGGTCCATTCCTGCCTGGAATCTTCTCTGCCCCTCCTCCCCCTTCTCCCACTTTTCCGTGGAGTCTCTGGAACTCTGCACTGACATCTCCTGCAGAAGGACCAGGCTGGTGCACGTCCTACCACACTTTCTGAGAGACACCCACGGCTGAAAAAGATCAGGCAAAGGAGGTATGAGAAAAAAAAAAAAAGGTTTTATTACTGGTCTGAATGTCCCAGATTGTGGCCAAGTGGCTGTGTCAAAGAAGGTGAGGGCTGCAGTCCTTTCCCACCAGCAGCTGAGAGCAGCCAACACCAGCATTGGCAACAGAAGGGTGGAGATGCCACTCCAGAAGAGGGATACGAGTATCGGTCCTGGCTGTGAATAAGCCTGTAAAACCTCCTGGGTGATCTACCTGGCTCCTACAGAGCACTACCCAGGACCACGTGAGGAGTCATCCCACCACTGACACCACCCCGTCATTCCGCTGCAATCCTACCACAGGGAGTGGCCCATCCGAGCGTATGGAAATGAGGATGAACCCACAAGAAGCTTCAGCATTGGCCCTCCTAATTTTCCCAGTTTCTTCTCACCACAATATACGTGTCTAAAAATCTCAACCTTGTCTATTGCTTTAAACAGTCACTTTTCCTCTATTTCCAAACCCTCAGATCAGTTCTGTTCAAAAGAAGAACATATTAATAGCAACCTCTATATTCCCTCTAGGATGCTCTCAAGTCTTACTGTGTTTTTAATCTTTGCAGAGCCCAAAAAACCAACCACATCAGGTGATGTGAACGCCAGGGTTTTTTTTCATTTCTTTATGGACGTGACTAGTTAGGAGTTCTGCGAAGATTAAAAACACCATTCAATAAAACTATAGATTTGAAAAAGGTGCATCATGATATGATTAACAGGGGATTCAAAAGAGAAGATAAAAAGAATATTCCTGACATCCACAGAGTGGTAAAAATCTACGGAATAAGTGGAGCAGCATTGACCTGCTCTTTAATAGCAGCGAGAGATAAAACAACCTCATCAAAACTTGGAAGGCATCAGAAGCAGAAAGATTAGGCTGAGATTTTTGGATTTCCAGATTGCAAAGAAAAAGCGTCTGTTTAGTTGTTCTGAAACCACAGAAGAAGTAAAACGGTGAAAATGGAAACCAGAACAATGTGTTTTGACCATAGGCTGCAGGCTAATATTCATGGTCAGGGGGCGGAGAGGAATTGAGTTTCTCATGTGGACTGGGGGAGCAAAAAAGCACCTAAAGCACATGGCATTTAAAACTGCAAGCAGAGTGCCATGACTGGTGTGTCATCTACAGTCTCTAACTTCAGTTTTCTCAGTTTGCATTAAGGATACATTCAAAACTCACTTCTTTAGAGTTTTGTTTTCATCTTGCTCTTCAAGTGTGTTTTTCCCTTCCAGCACACAGTAATCCTTCTGGTGTGTTATATAACAGAATATTCTACCCTGGGAAAATATTTTTTTGTTCTTGTTTGCAACTTTTCACTCTTTTCTGAAAAGTTATCCTCTTTTTGGGGTAAACACAGTGAAATAGAAAATGACAGGCAGAAGAGATGTTTATTATTGCACCTTTTGAGTAAGTCACAAGACAGTGCCATGGTCTTGGCCCATCACCACAGAGAGTATCTTGACCATTTGCTGTGACTCTTTGTAGGCTGACACATTATGAGACAATAAAGCTCATCAGTGGGTGATGATTCTGTTCCATGGCAACTTCCTGTGTTTCAAATCATTATTCTTCTACACTGGAACACAAAGAAAATGCTTTCATAAAAGCCTGTAAATGCCTGTTCTCAGGCATTTCTGTTACCTGGTGACTAGAATCCTTACCCAGAATTTTCCTTTTTCTCTTTTTCCCCCATTCCAGGTCACTCAAAATGAAGTGTTTGTTTTCCTCACTACAGAGCATAATCCTCTTCTCCCCACAATTTCGCTCTAATTTTTTGTCCTAAGTGAAAGCAAGTGAATAACAGCAAGTAGTTGCTTCCATCAGATTCAACTTCAAAACAAGAACTGAAAAACCAGTGCTTGCTTTACTGCAGATACACAGTTTACCCTCACTGAAACAAGAACAAATAGAGGTTTTTTATAAGGATAATCCTATAAAGTTTATACAAATAACTGCTGACCTAAAACAGCAAATGAAAGAAGAATCAGGCCCAATTAACTGTGAGTTGTTGAGTAAATCCACCATGAGGGTGACATGAGTGTGTGTCTTCTAAAATAGCCTGGGGTCTTTGAGACTGCGTTTGAGGGGGTTGGTGGATATTTCTGATTTTCCCAAATGAGCAAGAGACCCTGACAGTCTGGGACACCCTGAGCGCTGGTTATCACCATTCCTTGTTTTCATCCTCCCTTTGTGCATTCTGCACCCTTAAGGAGAAAAACCTTCGATCAACACCAGCCTCGCTGCAGCATGTGGCCTCACCACCTCTGCAACACATTAAGCAAGGGGAATATTGCATGAAGAGCAGGGTAAATTCGTCTGTAACAGGTGATGAGTGCTTCATTTTGGATTAGACCTAACCTAATTAAAGGAGGAGGCAGCCACCCTATTCTCCCCACAGTGCTTTTCCCTGTACTGCCCTACCTTGCCAACAAGACTCAAAGGCATGAAAGCTTAGAGCTTCGTCTCTGTTGGCCACACAGCACCACGCTCGATTGTCCCAGACAGATTTTTGCTTTCCCAGCCCTCTGAGACTCCTGCAGTTGAATTACACGACGTCTCCTTGAGCAGCATCTGTACAGCAGGAATCTTCAGCCCACAGGAGGGCTTGGGAGACAGACTGCTTCCTTACACGTGGTGGCTTTTGTCAGCACATAAATCAGCCCCTGAGAGGCCTCGGCAAAGCAGTACTGATCCAGGGGAGGGTGCCTCCCTTGGAGAGGAGGGACAACTGTTCTAAGCCTGGCTGAGGAAAAGAGGGAGCCAGGAAGAGTCCATGAGCCCAGAACTTTACAGTTTTGAAAATCGCTAGGTGCTTTTTTGTGATAGTGTAATTTCCTCAGGAGACAATTCTGCAGGAAATTACAGAGCATTTTCAGGGTGTGTTATCCAGCTGCAGAAGATGGGCATCATGCAATGCAGAACACTGCAGGCACAGCAGAAGGATCCCACAGGAGATTAGGGAGAAACTTGCAGGATCAGACAGTTCCTCATGGGCAGACACTGGCCACATGGGATTTCAAAGGGACTTTTGCTACTGCTTCTACTGCAGCAAAATATATTTTTCCAGGTCTCCAGGGGATTACAAAACATTTCTGATTCTCAGTAACATCCAAAGGTCCCATTTCTGATTCTCAGTAACATCCAAAGGTTCCTTCCATATCTCAGTCATGGACCAAACCAGTAAGAGAAGATCTCTAGCAGATGCCCATGGAAGAAAGACCATTTGTAGCAGGAAAAAAAAGATGCCTAGTGAAGCACTGGAGGTCAAATTGCACTCACAACACCCCTGTGAAATTTCAGCTGCCCCCTCTCCGAAGAACAGCTGCTTCACTGAAAGCCTGCACAGCCCAGCAGGAGTCCCTGCTTTCCATCAGGGATCATGGAGCAAACTCTTGGCGTAGAACAGGGAGACTTCCTCTCCCAGACAGAGCAGAAACAGACTCTTGTCCTCACATCTTCCAACCATTTAGAGCTGCTTTAAAAAAAACCCTCCTTGACTGCTATATCTCTATACTAATCGAAGCATCTTGGACGCTATCAAAGCCAAAGATGCTTGCAGGGTCTTTGGCACGCATAAAACTGATTTTAGTGTTTTCCTTTTCGGCATTTAGCTTCTCAGCAGCTGCTTTAGCAGCACCTTCAAGTGGATCAGCCTCAACTGCTGTCAGCTTGCAGCATCCCAGTTTGCATGCCCTACTTAACTGCCTGAAATTCAGAGGTATCGAGCACTTGGGACTCCAGTGGAATTTGATGAGATTCGTGGTCGCTTCCTCACCTCTGAAAAGTGAGGTCCATAGGATTTCTTTTGAAGATGTCAGCTGCTATCCTCTATCCTGGCTTCCCCATATTACTTCGAAACAAGAAGCTATCACTCCCTGCACTGGTAGGTTTGGCTTTTGAATGTTAAGTGTCCTGGTCAAAGACATCAATTTTAGTCCAACTTCATCTGTTCAAAAGGGACAGGGATTATATTACTTTGCAATTCCCTCTTAACTTTGTTCTATTCTATATCAAATATGAATTATTGACAGAATCACCCCAATCTGTCACATTTGATGAGACACACGTACCATGGAATACATTAAATGGAGAATATAATTTTAGAAGCACATGCAAGAGAAGCTGGGACAGAATTAATTTCTAATTCAGTGTATGAAACAAACAACAACGAAGAACTTTATGAGGCTTTGTGACCCAGCAGTAGCACTGGAAATGAAAGGTTTCAGTGAAGACTAAAAGGGCCAACTACAGTCCCTCGTAAAAAAACAGCTGAAAAACAGACATGCACACAAACATGCACATAAAGTTCAACTAGCACATTTGATTTAAGGACTAGATTCCAAGGTTTTCAGTCATGTTGTATGGTACCTTCCCACCAATGAATGATCCCTTTGAACCAATGGGACTACTTGTGGAACAAGGTACTATTCAGCTCAGGAGTAAAGTGAAAGGAATCAGGATCCACCCCAAGTTAAAAGAAAACAGGAAATTCCATATCTCACAGTAACCAACACGAAAAAGGAGTCAGGACTCCCCAGTGCTTCCCACACTAAGATATTCCAGCCATCCCCACACACCAGCCTCCAGTATCCCATACAATTGTCAATAAAAATATCTCCACTGAGTATTTGCGTATGGGTGTCGATTAGCGACCTCAGCAGAGATCAGGGACTCCTGTGGCAGGAATGTCATACTGGATCCTCCAAGGAGGTTTTGTTCCACAGCACAGGAGAGAAGCCTGAAGTTTCATCTGAACAGGTTACCAAAACCACTGCTGCTCCTTCTTCCCTGCTAACGGAGCCACAGAAAGTTTTTACAAGTGCTTTGTGCTGTTCTCTTCTAGCTCAGTTTCCTTGCTTGGAAGCTTTCTATCCCTTCTGAAGATAGCTTCTGGCTCTTTCTCTTCAATGCCAGACAGACTTTGTTTGAATGAGGAGAAAAAACAAGAAAAAGAAGCACAGTAACCATCCCTCCTCTTCATTCGGATTTCTCACTTCTCAATGTTTTAAGCACACTTTTGAAAAGGTGGTAACTTTTTAAAGTCAGATTTGCTCTCTCTTCCCATGTAGTCAAAAAGACCTGAAAAATCTTTACCTCAGGACTAACTAAATTGCACCCATTAATGAGATCTGTAAGGTACACACGTAATTGACTGGTCATTTTGCCCTGTTTTCTGATCAGAATAATGAGTGCATCTCCTTTCTATGGCTTTTCTCAACACTCTCCAAATGTGTAATATCACAAATAAAAGGGGCATGAATTTCTGTTACTTAACTGGGTAAGAATAATAAGCATGTGAGCTAAATGTGCAGTGGAAATTACATATCCAATAATAAATGAGGTCAAATAACACAAGAAACTCACTATCAGAAACTTAAAAGACCTTTATTTATGTCAGAATTTTGACCATTATTGTGCTCATGCATAGGTAAGTACAATTTCAGGCACACATTATGTTGACACAAGAATTGATTGCCATTTATCTTCTGATTGCAATGTTCTTCATTCAAAATTTTCCTCAGACCAAATTGCTTACCAAAAAAAATCTGTGAAAACAGAAAATTGCTTGCCTATTCTTTCTTGAGACACACTGCCAGGAGTTACGCACAGCAAATCCATGAAGAGACTGGCTTATAAAATGTGGATCCACTTACTCCAGGTCCTCAACACACCTGCAAAAATTCCTGGCTGAGGTGAAGTTAAAGTTTAAAACTTAAAAATGCTACAAGTTTTCAGCTTCTTGGCCCAACCTCCAGCAAAGGAAAACAAACAGCAGCAAGGTGGCCTTGAGAGGTTCTTAAAAAGGCAGAAGACCTGCTCCACATAGAAGAGACCTATTTCAAGGTGAACCTTGGGAATAAGATGAGAAAGGGTCATTTATTCATAGCTCTTTCCAGAGGGTGCCATAAAAGAGGTCTTTAGAGTCAGCTTCAATCAGCTGTGAACAGTGGTTTCCCCCGCAAAAAGCCTGGCTCCCACATTTTTGCACCACATTGTGTAACTTGAACTTATATTTAATTCATTTTTCCCTTCAGACTACAGGGTATTTAGCCATCTGTGACATCATTACACCAGCTACCAGATTCCCTTCGCTGCTGTGAAGGCTGACAATTCAATAAAGTCTAATTGACGACCTTTTTAAAAGGACCCAGATTAAGAGTAATTAGCACACAAATGAGTAACACTCAACATTCCAGTGATGTAGAGATTTGACCAAATTCAGCATACCTTAGGGGAGATATACTGAACAGCAGTATAAGGAATGATCAGATTTATTGCAAGAAAAACACACAGCAGACATTTTTTTGTTTATATGCACACATTCCTTATTAATTGAATGTTAGCGTCAGAAAAAAAAAAAGAAGGTATTGTGGAAAACTGAGAAGTCCTTCAATTAATCATGATTTAGAAAGTAAAGAAAACATTCACAGAGTTAAGTGTCGAGACAGACAAGAGTGACTGAGTAAAAGAGACAAGTTATGGAGAATAGAAAACGTATGGAGAAACTCTACACTTAAAAAGAGTATTTATGAAGAGTTTCCTGCATGGGCATCTCTGTGTCTGTGCACATACTGAGACACACATTTGCCTTTAAACATGTCCTCTTGATGGGGTCTGGGCAGCCAGGCAGAAAGTGGGGCTTGCAAGGAGAGCTGCCTACCCTCAGAACCAGAAAGGGAAAGGGAACACCAAAGAGCTCACGCTGACCCTCAGTCAGAAGTCATAGAGAAGCAAGGAAGGCATCCTAGCACACCTTAAACACATATACTGGAAATATTTAACAAGAAGAGTGGTGAAATCCTTCCATCCTGGTGGAGGTTTGCTCCAACATTGGGTCACAAGTGCGTAGCACAGAGGTGCCATTGCATTCCACTCCCACATCAAGGTCTCTGTGCTCTACATCACCAGGAATGGAGCCTTTCCACCATGGAAACAACACTGCCAGCATGATGCAGATCTCTGTCCAAGTGCCTCACTGGGCTTCTTGGACCCCAGTTGAGGCAGCACATTGAAAACGCACCCTGTTTTTCACCTCCACCACTGCAGGCCAGCAGGAGCAGGAGTGCTGTGAGCTCCACCACCTCTCCCACGCAGCACAGGGCGGCACAAGCGGGACCCAGAGCACACCAAAGCAGGGAGACAGAGAACAGAAGCATCACATAGCAGGGAGCTGCCAGCCTGCTGGCCCCAAAATAGACGTGCTACCTGAAGTGTTAATACAGACCTCGCTGTCAGATATCTCAGCGTTTCTCCCCGGCGCCAGGAGACTGCACCCCTGTGACATCCCAGTGGGGTGTGGAGGAGGGAGGGTTCAGCCTCATCCTACAGAAGGAGGCAGATTCGGAGACGTGCCTAAGGTGGGAGTGTCAGCCCACTAAACTGTTGACTCCACATTATGTTGCGGCTTTACAACTCTCATTATTTGGTCTTATACTGAAAATTCAGACGCATTACTAATGTAATTTGTTTCGAACAACACCAGCTGGTCATGATGAAGCTCTCATTAAAATTTATCACCAAGAATATGTGTAAATATATACATCTATATACATATACATATATATATATATATCTCACACAGGTGGGCCATACCTCTCCACAAAGTCTGCTCTTACAGATAAAGTCAATTCAGTGGATGTACTTGAAATAAGCAATGCTAGTAAGCAAGCAACAATTTGAGTTTCTGCACACTGCTGCTGTCTTTTTTCCATGCATGACCTTGCAACATCTGCATGAGTGTCTCCTCTTGTTTTTTCTGTTGCAGTAATTTGGCCCACCCACAAATCTGTAGAGGACATCATTTCTCCCTTCAGGGCTTGAGGAATGAGATCAGAGAGTCACTGGAAATGGGCAGAGCCACACTGAGTCCAGCTGAAGGAGTACTTCAAGGTGCTCCCCTCTGGAACGACACAAAGCTCAGCCTGAAGGCTTGGGCTGAGGGGACATGAGTGAAAAATTCAAGCAAAGACTCAGTCTCAGCAAGATCATTTCAGAGGCTTCAGAAATTGACTTAAACCCTCCTGGCCAGTGCTGTAGATAAGAACAGACCTTTTATCTTAACCAGCATCACCCCTACAATTAAAGATGCACGATGTCTATGATGTGTGTTCTCTATGTTGTCAGGAGCATCTGACCAGCTGGTTGCCTAGAGGTTACTCCTTCCTAGGTAAGTTATCCTGCGAATCCAGCAGTAATTCTAACAAAAAAAAAAGAGATAAATATGGTCAGGAATTGATCTTGTCTTGGGCTGGGGTTCGGTGGGGCTTTTTCCTGTCTGCCATGACACAACTTCTACGGTTGATAATTTTAGCATGGAACAGGCTGTGGTTATGTTTCAGACTGGGGAAAATGTCTTTCAAGGAGAAGTCTCTAGCTGGTTGAGATGGAAAACAAGGACAACCTTGTTTCATAGAAGGGAAAAGATGCATTAATTTTTGGCATTCAGACAAGATTTTTTTTTATTTAGGTTTTTTCCCCTTCTATAAAGTTCACTCAACATTATCTCCATTACTAAGCAGGCATGCTTACTGAAATCTGCCAATTTAGTCCAGCCTATATTTAGATCCAGGAAGCTTTATTTTACTTTATGTTTAATAAGACCTTTTGCAAGTGATAAGAAGAACCCACTTGGTTCCATACTACCACAAATCTTTCATTTGTGGTAGCAAATGAAAGCTCAAAAACTATTAGATTGCAGAAAACAGGGGTAGAAGTGGCTCTAAATATGGCTCTATCTTCTCACTGGCAAGTTAATGACAGTATTACCAGTGACCTCCCGAAACCTTCTATGCCAAAATTTCCTCTTAGAAGTTATGTACTGTAGACCTCATCATAAATGTGAGTAGTGGTGCATCCTCCTATCAGTTCAACCATATTACATGTAAGGATCACTAATTACAAGTTTATTTTTCTTTACAGGATCAGTAAAGTCTCAAAATAGTCTTTCAGCGAGACTTAACTGGCGTATAAAATATTGCTGGCACTTTTATAGAGCCTGATGGGGCTCAGTTTTGACAAGCAGTTGCAAAGGGTAATATGAGACTTTTAAAACAGGTAAAACCAAAGTATGTGGGTTAAAAATGTGAGTAGAACAGAGCCAGAGCAAGGCAGAGAAGAGGAAGGCTGGTAAGACTATTAACCTCAGCATGGATGTCTATACCCATGAAGCATAGCATCACATGAATGCAGCCTTAACACCCTGCCTGAGCCTGGCTCCAGCTAACCTGGCTCCCTCTGGATGCAGGGGAGCACTCCCCACACAACCTGGACAAATCCCTCCCAAGGAGCTGGTAGCTGATCCCATTCCAACACAGTTACACACAGGCCAGTTCACCTGGCACATAAATGCCCTTTCCCCAAATGCACACATTTCTGTTCCAAAACCCCCACATTTGGGAGGAAGTCCAAGCCCCAAATTTGGGACCAAGTACATTCATTCCACCAACAACTACACAAAATGTAACATCCCTGGAAATGTTTCACAGAGGTACAAAGGAAAGAATCCAAGTTTCACAGCCAGGCAAGCACTTCTTCACTGGTGAGCACAACCTCGTAGCCTTTAAAAAAGAGGTTCACAAGTTTATTTTGTGCAGGTATCATCATGAAGCCAAGCATATCAAGGAGAAGAGACATTCTGCTCTTTGAGTGTAGCATCCCCCGTGACGCAGGGTGCAAATCCTGCAATGAAATATGCTAGCTTATATCAGACATTTAAAAGTGGCTTTTTCTTCTCACAGTCTTCACACAAAACAACACTTGATGGCTAAGATTTCTGGCCTTACATCCTTAAATGAAGATCCCACTTCTCACTATATATTTCAAGGTTATGTTTCGGGATGCACGTGGCTCACACACGAAACATTACAAGATGCAGAGAGTTTGCTGCATTCTGTCTAGGATGGTCCCATAAACAACACACCAGTTCAAAATCATACCAATAAAACATCATAAAAGTACCATCCAGTTTGTCCCATGTTTATCATTAAAAGGGAGAAAGCATATTTATAAAGCTTCATTCGCTGACTGTGTATCTTCATCACAAATAAAAAGAAGAAAAGAACAAAGCACTTCTTAGAGCAGCTTACAGCAGATAATATCCAGAAGGTTTGTTTGAGGTTTTTTTATGTCTTTGGGTCTTGCTTTTGCACCAGCAACCAGCCCAGGAAAACTAACATGCAAGATTTCATGTTTGGATAGAAGGCAGCCCTGTCTAGTTTCATAATCTTTCACATAATCATGGAATCACTAGCAACTCTTCCCTCCATCTCAAGGCAAAGACAGGTGAAAAGGAGAACAGAAGACTGTGCGATGAGTGTACATAAATCCAAAAAAGAAGTTTGCAGGGGAAAAGTGGGAGTCGGGGAGGAAATGTACATCTACACATGTAATTCTTGCTTATCTTGTTCGTGTGAGTTTTCTCTTGACTGAGGAGTATGAATTACTGTAGAAATGTAAAAGTAGGAGTACTCTCCAGAGGACATCTGTTTCACATCACAGACAGATGTCTGTCTGACCCATTTTCAGGACTTGAAACAAGGATTCCAGAATATCCTCAGAAACCCTGTTCCAGTGTAGTGTCATCCCCATAGCCAGAACATCTATCTGAGTTCTATCTATCTGCTTTAGCTTATTCCATCCTTTTTTTTTTTTAAATACCATTTTAGACAGGGAAAGCAGACAAGTGCCCTTTTCTTTACAACACCTTTAATAATATTTTTGCATACTTCATATGCATTACACCTTTTCCTAAGAAAAAAGCCCATACTCAGTTAATTCAGCTTTTCCTCATAGAAGCTGTTTTCTAGGCTTTGTTCTTTCTCCTTTCTAAAGGAGAATGATTTTCAAAATGTGCCATTACCATTGGGCACAGATGTAATATTCCTGGGTCAGGCTCCACCACTTAGGGTAGAACTAGATAATTATTTCCCAGTTATTCACAATATTGCCATTAATTCATACCATCATGGAATTTACACTTCACACATCTTCACATTTCTGGATTTCATTTTGCTTGTGCTCTGTGCTAAGCCTCTTTTATGAAAACTGCTCTCAAACTAGTTGTTTCCTATTTAATATTTGTGCATTTGATCTTTTTCTTCCCCAAAAGTAATACATTGCACTTGTCTTTCTTTATTGAATTGCATCCTATTGATTTCAGACACTTTCTTCAATTTATCAAGTCCATTTTGCATTCAAATCCTGCTCTGTAAAGTGTTTGCAACCCCTCCTAGCTCAGTATCTTATGCAATTTTTTTAAGTTTTCTACATATTCCATCATCAAAGCTGAAAATACCGAATAATACTGGACCTAAGACAGTCCTTTGTGGTATCTTATTTGATATGTTTTCCTAGTCTGACAACAAACCATTGATAACTGCTTTACTGATAAGCCCAATTTTTCAGTTTTGCACCCATCACATAATAACTTCATCTAAACCATATTTCTCCTGTTTACTTATGAAAATGTCATGTGGATGTGTGTCAAAAACCTCGCTAAAGTCAAGATCTATCACATCTGCTTCTTCCTCCTTATCCACTGGGCCAGTTACTCTGTCAAAGAAGGAAATGAGATTGCTTTGATGTGATTTGTTCTTGGCAAACCCATGCAGGCTGTTTCTTATCACCTTATTTTCCTCTAGGTGTTTACAAATTGATTGTTCAATAATTTGCTCCTGCACTTTTCTCAGTATCAAAGCCAGGCTGACTGGCCTGTGATTCCCTGGGTCTTCCTATTCCCCGTTTTCAAAGACAGGTTCTGTGTTTGCCTTTCTCCCATCCGCTGGGACCTCACTCACCCTCCACAAGCTCTCAGAGATAATTGCTAATAGTTCAGAGATCACCTCAGCTAGTACCTGCAGTACTCCAGGGTGAATTCCACGAGGCCCTGCTGACTTGCATATATCTAACTTATCTGAATATTCTTTAACCTCTGCATCTTTTCCCCCATGTATTTAACAACTTGCTGCCCGGAGTGCGTTTCACACTTTTAACGCTCAGAGGCAGCAATCCTAACATGGTCGGTTTAATTTATTTTGGCTGGTGGAGCAGTCACTTTTCACTCCATAATGTCAATAAAGAAGAGTGGCTATATTCACTAAATGGGTGGGAAAGACAGCCCTAAAGCCAAACATGTGGTGTTTCAAAATGTGACTGGAGCTCTGCCTCTGGAGACTAAACACTCTCTGGACAGGGAAGCCCAGTGAGACTTTAACACCCTCTCATGGCCCCAAAGACCCTTGTCCAGGGCAGGTCCAGTTGCAGCAGCTCAGAAAACCAGCAGCTGCCTTTTTGCTCCATCTGAGTGACAACCTGACATCACCCCACCTATTCTTCCCAAACCTGGAAGTGTTTACAAAACGTGACATCCATTTATACAATCAAGCTTCATATAAAATGCAGCAAGAGCATCCAGCAGGAGATAAAACAAAGATACACTGATCTAGAATTATACCTACTTGTTCTCTTCCTCAAATAAGGTTTCCTGGAGGTAGATTTAGCTACAGGATGACCCTTACTTGTGGTCCTTCTGTTTCAGTGGCTCTGTTCCTGTTTACAAAACAGTCCTTACCTCTGTCTCTCAAATTCACACTTGACATGCCTGCTGTACTTGCAATTAGGGCAGGAGAAGACCATTGTTCATGTTTTCCCCTCTGTCTTCTCTATAGAAGTATTTCTCACTGGGGACCTAAAAGAAAAAATATTGATTTTTTTTTTTCCCTAAATGGCTTGTTCTTTTTTATTATGTTATCCTGGTGGTTTTAATTTCTTACTGCCTACTTTGATGTAGCAACCTAAAGACAGCCAAAGATGAAGTTCTAACCCTAAGGCCTTGAAACAAAAGATACAGCATCTTCCCCCTGTCCCTCAGAAACAGAAATAAAATGTCTTAGTTGAAAGAAATCCACAGTGAGGAGGGTGTGAAGAAACCTTTACATTTCCTCACCTGTCGATTAACACAGAGGATGCACCTTGGATGCTGGAATGGCCTTTCTGGCAGGCAGGAATCCATCTCTCAGGCTGCAAAATTATTCTCACTTCAGTCCCGTGGTGAACTTCATGGCAGTCAGTGCTGTGTGTGCCCGAGGGAGCCTCGGGGAAGCCACCAGGAAGCCACATGAGCGCAGGATCACCACAAGGCTGGCAGCAGCAAGCGAAGGAACTCTGAGCGACCACATTTCACAAGCGTGCAAGCATGTCATCCATAACTCAGGTGGGGATTCCTTTAAAAATACAATTCTCCCACTGCTCTTATACTCGAGGAAAACATCACCAAGTTAAAGGCTTGTGACTGGAAAATGTTATAAGCTACTTTATTTCAAGAGATAAATTTTGGGGAAGAAAAACTCTCTGAGCTAAAAAATTGAGGAAATAAGCACTGGTGCCATGGCAAGCTCTGTCTGTACTTCAGCCAGCAATGGAGTGGGTCAGCCTGGACCTCAAGCAGGCTCCAGCCCACCCCACACACGGTCAGGGCTAGCAGGAGCAGACTAACCCAGGATGGAGGTTCCATGATCTCTCTGAGCAACCTGTTCCTGATTCAGGCAGGAATCCAAAGGACCAAAAGTGCATTTTTTGCCTCAAAGCTGTGTGCTCATACCCTGTCAGCTTGAGCCTCCCAGGAGAGCCCAGCGGCTGATCCTCCTCGCCTGTGCATCTTTCTCTACATCCGTCCTGTCCCACCCATGGCACAGGATGAATGTAGAGATGCACATGGCATTTCCCTTTGTCCAACTTCCTAAGATTCTCATCAGTCTCTTTCTTCAGCTGTCACCTACTACAGGTCAGCTGCAACTTCTGCCCTGGGACCAGCCAGCAACGGTCCTGCAGAGAGGCAGGAATGCAAGACAAGAGAGCAGTATCCCACAAAAAGAGAACCAAGTGGGGAAACAGACAGGATCAGCGGGTAAACGCTAATGGATGATAGAAACACCAAGGGATTGTGCTCAGCACAATGACATAAAACTGCCAAAATTTCAGTCTTGCCAGTCCCTGGCTTGATACCGCCAGAGCTGCTGAGAGTTACAAGAGCTTTTGAGAGGAATCTTGACAGGGAGAAAACAACTTTAATGGCATTCAACTCTTGTCTCATTCCCACAACGATCCATCCAGTTCAGGACTGGCTTTCACAAATAAGAATGCCTGGAGGAGCACTCTCCAAGATGTAATCGTGCTGTAGAGAAAGGCTTCTTTTTTCTTAGCTGTAAGACACTTCTTCTCCAGAAAGTAATAAACCCCAAAAATCTTAACTGCAGCCAAATATCACAGATATAAACCAGCAGTAAGCTCCAAAGGTGTTTTTTGCATGAGGGAAAATGGGGTGGGGGACAGCAAAGGAGAGCATTCATACCTAGGCCTGTATTTAAGGTTCTTCTCCATTTATGAGGAGTGAGGCCTGGAAGCCAAGCTGCAGTTCAGGCCAAGTATAACTCCAGCAGGACTGAGAATGGCTGAAAGTAAAGAAATTATGTTCAACTGCGGCATATATTAGTGATAAATACAATGATTTGTGCACTCTAGAAGGACAGAGAGCAAGCTTATTACACGGCACAAAAAAAAAGCACAATTGGACAAAAATATGTTCTGCCATAAAAACAGACAACCTGCTTTCCATCATTAGCTGCAAAAAGAGACTTCCACTAAGACCTCTGAAATAAAAGCACAAGTTATCCACAGACCTTAAAATCATTCCATCTCCTTTCTGTGACCGGAGAATGCTCAAAGTTTTCTGAAGCACTGGGACTGTAGGTCATAACAAGGTATCTCTGGCCTTTACTTACAAGCACCTGCAACCCACCTTCTTCTCTCTAACTCCTAATGCACTCTGTGAAGATAAAGATTACAGAAAACCTAAAAATATTCAACAGGTACTCTGTAGCTCTTCTCATTTACCTGCCCTGGTGTGAGACCTGTGCAGGTCCTCCCCCAGCTTATGCAGGAGGCATTCTCATCTTCCAATGCACCAGAACTCTGGTAAATTCTCATTTCAGCTGTTGTGCTGAGGCCTCTGGGCTGGCAGATTTTGTAGTTTGCTTAACAGCTGTATTTTATTTGGGGAGAACAACCAAAATCTAGTGAAATTATTTCTACATGTGTGATTTTCTCCAAGATGCATGTCAAGGTATATTTCTCGGCGTGTTACTTAGTTGAGGTCTGGAAACCTGCCCATGAGCAGTAGGCAGCATGGACCAGAGGGAAGGTCTTGGTTGCTATCCACCTCTGAGGGAATGACTGTCTCAGTAAGAGAGAACTAAAGATTAGGAGCATGCATTTCACATAGAAACTCACATAAGTAACAGGAGTACTAATAATAACTCACGTGAGTAATACAAAAACTCTGAGCTTATTCCACACTTTGAATTCAAATAATAAAATATGTCCCGAACGATTGAGTGTCTGGCTGGAGAAACAAACCCACTTCTACCTCCAGCTCCTCTGGTACTGACAAGGAGCATGTCTTTCTTTTGTCAGGAGGAAAGCAAGCTTGGCAGGCCAGCTGGTGACACGACCTTTATGAAAATGAGAAGTGAGAAGAAATGGCTGCTTCCTATGTTTATGCAGCAAGGTTGCTCCTTACCAGGGGTGTCAGTCAGATGCTGGGCTTTCCTCCCTCTCTTCCTTCAGGTTTTTTAGCACTCTTCAAGCTCATTTCTTTGTTCTATCAACATAGCAGGTGGTCCATGTTGGGCATCCAGTCAAATAAATTTATGAACCATCTGAAAAAGCACACCAGGGCTCAAGCAGGCTCTCTGTGGTTTGTTTGGTTTATTTTTAAGGGTCTAGACGGTGGTCAGACCCCCAGCTGATATAACCCAACTCTGCTTTACTGGCTTTTACACCACCAGGCTGCTTCTGGTCAGGCCCTCACTGCTGCAACTTGGCTGCTGGGGAAACACTGGGAGAAGATCTGACCTATCCATCACTTCGTGCATGTTAAATGATAACTACCTTTTCTCCCTCCAGCAGAAAGAAAAGACAGTGCTGCTTTCCCAGGGTGCCACCACAAACAAGATGCTGAGGGAACTTCTGAAAATGTTCTCTGAACCACCGTGGGACAGGATTTGAAACAAAGAAGAGCAGAAAGCACTGAGATACATCTGCAAAACACAAGCTTTCACCTGTGCACTCAGCTGTTCTGGGGACGTGCAAAGGGCATACTGTGTTTGCATACACTTTAAACTGGCATGTTTACAAGATGGCTTGCAAACATTCCTTCCGAGAACTGCAGCTAGCAAAGGGAAATAAAATTGGAAAATAGTTAGACCTATTTTTGATGTTTTTCCCTTCATCTCAGCCCTCCTTCTGCTTCTTCGTAGAGCGTTCACACTGAGGTGGTAAGTACACACAGAAGCACGGAGATATAGATACAGATATAGACACGATAGAGATATAGACAGATATAGATAAGATATAGATAGAGATAGAGATAGAGATAGAGATTAGATATAGATAGATAGATAGATATAGATGTGCACCTTTGCAAAACATTGCATTTTTCACATGTGTACCAACAACACCACCTGTGTCCTGCTCCGACACCAGCTCAGGCAACTACATCCTGCCTTGCTAATGACCTCCCCAGAATTTCTCCTGGAGGCAGGTTTTCTTTCTTAGCTCTCTGTCCTAAACAGTTTCCTTTCCTTTGAAGCAAAACTAGAGGCTACAATAAATTTTTGAGCACTGCCAACATAAGGTTCAGTTTGTGCCTCCCAGTCCCACTGCACCTTTAAGGAAATTCCTGAGTAAAGTGACTGATTTGTAAAGACAGACCTCCAAATTCACATTTGGTTTAAGTGTAAAGCTCTCCATGTTTGCACCTAGAAGAATTAATCCTTGGAGGAAAGGAGGGAACACTTCTTATGTGATTTCTTCACCGTGTGAGCAAACAACACCTATTCATGTCAGCTCTACACTGTAGAGATCAGATTAGCACCTGAGGATTGACTTCAGACACCTTTAAAATATGATGCATTTTAATGTAGAACATTGTTTTCTCTTGAAGGTGGTTTCACCTGTCACCACTGACTCCCTGGAACAAGTCCATCCTAGCCAGGTCTGGTACGAGAAAGCCTGTTCAACAGGCTTTGCCCAGCTTCATGGTTGATGAATAAAGAGGCAAGTGTTTGGCTACTCACAGCAATGTTCATGGCTCTGGGGTTCCTGTCATGCCAGACCTGACTGATCAGTCACTTTCCTGCCCTGGTGTAAGGTACAGTGACTGTAACATCTTTTCGTGCAATGCCTTGGAAGGATGTCAAGTTTGAATGATTTCACATGACCTTCAGAAGGTAAATCTCCTTTTATTTACTTAAACACACACATAGAGCCTGGTAGAGAGCTCTTCTTTGGCAAAGAGAAATGTTTCTGGATTCCACCCTGCAAAGCAATGGAAAGAAAGACTATTCTCCTCACCTCTGATTGCTATCACCAGCTACTGTAATTTACTACCACAGGGCAATGAGAAATGCAGGCTTGGAGCACTTGCTTGAATCATGTGGGAAGTCAGGCAACATTGGCCTTGCAATCTGTGATGCTATTCCAAATTGCATTTTAACCCCCACTCCTCTTTGATGACTTATCTTACAAGAAAATAAAAAAGCAAGCTACAAGTGATGAATGACAAACAACAGATCACCCATCCAAGAGCTCTTTAAAGAAGAATCAGATAAAAAGGTGGAAGTGAGCTGGATAATGTTAGGGTCCTGTTTTCTACCCTGTTGTTTGATGTCGGATGGAGACAAATCTTCAAGCCAAAATGTTAAAGAGAAAGAAAGGTAATGTTTTTAATGAACATGGACACCTCTTGTGAAGACTCTCTGTACATCGTTTGTGGGTTTTCTGCAATATTAATGACTTGATGGCTACAATCAGTGCTCCCGGCTACATTCACAACGAAGAGTAGAGTGAATTTTGTTTAAAATTGCACATTTTAAGGAAAATTTTGCCAAATACTCTTTTCAAGGATGGGAGAAGGGGAAACAAACCTCAGCATTTTTTTTTCCTTCCTGTTTGTTCAACCAGCTCCCAAAATAGCTTTAGAAACCTGGTAGAAGACACGTACCTCGTTATTTACTGGGTATATGAACAGCTCACATGTATTAGAAAGAAAGTGTTCTCTGTTGTGTCACAGTTTGATCAAACTGCCTAGCTGCATTTTGGAGACTTTGCCCTCCATTTATTTATTTGCAGTTGCACTCCATCAAAATCATCAGGAAAATAACCAGTGGCCTAATCCAGTACAGACACACTGTTCCTGCAGGTTTTGGTAAGACACTGGGCCTTGCAGGGTACTGGGATGTTAAAGCTCCCTCCAAGAACCAGTTCCCTTCCTAAACACCAAGAACCCACTAAATAGCAAAGAAATCCTCTTGAAGGAATGTCCAGTTTGGTAAGAACCTTAATGAATTCAGGCTGAGGAAAGGAAACTCACCCTATGCACAGAGACAATTTGACAGATAATTATTCCTGTGAGTCAGTCATGAAGTAGACTTCCTCTGATAAGAAACAAATTGCCATCATCCTTTTTAGTTGTTGTTATTCCTTCCTCAGTGTCATGACAGAAACTGCTCCGGGAGGAGGGGGAGGCCTATGGTTGCCAGCTGTTTGAGCAAGGAGGGAGAGCCTGGTACTTTTAGATTTACAGGTATTCAAAGACCACAGAAGTTTTTAAAAGTGAGTTCTGATGACCCTGAAATTATTGGACTTCCTTCAAAGGGGGGGCCACAGGAAATCAGTTTGTCCTCCAACACACTCACTCCCAGTTCTGTTTCCTCAGAGGAACAGCAGGTGACTTCAGGCATCCTGACTGAGGGTCTGATATTATTTTTCTGCATTTTCACCATTAATGCCACCTGATTTTTTAGTGTCGTTACAGAAACAGGTACAATGCATGAAATCTTAGTCTTGGGATTACTATAAGCACACACAGTCATACTCCACTCTGGACATACTGGGAAAAGTTACTTTTCCTCTCTGAAACACTGATTTTGTGGTTAACCTGACCAAATGTATTTACAGACCAGGAAAAGACTACTAGATTCACTGGGTGTTGGATTCAAACCAAAGAGACTCAGGTGAAAAATTTCAAACAGCATTTTCAAACAGTAATTGCTCCTCAAATTGCAATGGTTTTATAAAACCTTCCCGTTATCACAGTCAACGCAACTCTCCAAGCAGGAGAGACAGGAACATATGTGGCTCAAGGTAAGAAGTAAAATTACAGCATCCCTCAGCTACTGTTTTAACCAAACACTTCCCAGCTCCCAGCCACCAGTCTCTCCGTGGGATGCAAGGCCTGTGTGTCAGGGAGTGTTTTGATTGTGTAGAGTTTGATGGTGCTGACAAAAGGGTTGGTGGTTCATGCACAGAAACCAGGGGGAAGGCCAGCAAGGCAGATATCATGGTGAGAGACTTCTGCAGACCACCCAGCCAGGAGGAAGAGGCAGCTGGGAGAAGTCCCACAGTCTCTTGTTCTCGTGGGGGACATCAACTGAGCAGGTGACTGCTGGAAATACAACACAGCAGAGAGGAAACAGCCTAGGAGGTTCCTGGAGTGTGTGGCAGAGTAGTTCCTGACACAGCTGGTGAGCAAGGCAACGAGAGAAGGTGGTCACTGTTGGGCGTATTGTCCAGGAACAGAGAAGGGCTGGTGGGTGATGGGACAGCTTGAGGCCATCTTGGGCTTGGTGATCGCAGAAAGATCATTTTTGATTCCCAGAGAAGTAAGGAGGTGTGCAGCAGAACTGGCACCTTGGATTTCCAGAGGGCAGACTTTGGCCTGGTTAAGGGACTGGCTGAGAAAATCTCTTGGGAGGGCATCCTGAAGGACAGGAACATCCTGGATGTTCTCCAAAGAGAAAATCCTAAAGGTGCAGGAGCAGATTGACTCCATGTGCCACAAGATGAGACAGTGGGGAAGACTGGCCTGGCTGAACAGGGACCTGTGTCTGGAACTCAGGGGAAAAAAGAAGAGCTTATGACCTTGGATGAAGGATCAGGTCACTGAGGAGGACAACCAGGATGTTGTGAGGTTATGCAGGAAGAAAATTAGAAGGTCCAAAGCCCAGTTGGAACTTAATCTGGCTGCTGACAATGTAATTACTTTTATAAATTCATCAGCAACAAAAGGAGAGCTAAGAAGAATCTCCATCCTTAATTGGATGCAGGGGGAAACACAGTGACAAAGGATGAGGAAAAGGCTGAGGCATTTTATGCCTTTTTTACATCAGTCTATAACAGTAAAATTGTCTGTTCTCAGGGTACCCAATCTCCTGAGCTGCAAGACAGGGATAGGAGCAGAAGGGGAAATAGTTAATGGTTCCAAGGGGAAATGGTTAATGACCTGCTACACCACTGAGATGCACACACAGGTCCATGGGGCCAGATGGGATCCACCCTGGGGTGCTGAGGGAGCTGGCAGAGAGCTCGCTGAGCCATTTCCAATCATTTACCAGCAGTCCAGGCAAACTGGGGGGGTCCCAGTTAGCTGGAGGTTGGCAAATGTGACCCACATCTACAGCAATGGTCAGAAGGAGGATCCAGGGAATTACAGGCCGGTCACCTGCCCTCAGTGCCAGGGAGGCCATGGAGCAGATCACCCTGAGTGCCATCAGCAACAGGTACAGGGCAGCCAGGGGATCAGGCCCGGCCAGCCTGGGTTTAGGAGAGGCAGGTCCTGCCTGACCGACCTGATCCCTCCTGTGAGCTGCTCAGGGCTGAGGGAAAGGCTGTGGCTGCGGCTGCCTGCGCTTTACAAAGCCTTTGACACCTTCTCCCACAGCCTCTCCCGGAGAAACCGGCTGCTCATGGACAGGGCCCCGTTCTCTGGGGGAAGAAGTGGCTGACGGCAGGGCCGGGGAGTGGTGGGCAATGGAGGGACATCCAGCTGGGGCTGGGCACCAGTGGGGTTCCCATGGGATCAGTACTGGGCCAGGCCTGTTTAACATCTTCATCAAAGGCCTGGAGGAGGCATCGAGGGCCCCCTCAGTCAGTGTCTGACAGCACCGAGCTGGGTGGGAGTGTGGATCTGCTGGGGGCAGGAGGGCTCTGCAGAGGGATCTGGACAGGCTGGATCCATGGGATGAGGCCAGCGGGGTGAGGTACAGCCAGGGGAAGTGCTGGGTCCTGCCCTTGGGTCCCTTCAGCCCCCTGCAGCTCCAGGCTGGGGGAAAAGTGGCTGGGAAGCTGGAAAAGGCCCTGGGGGTGCTGGTGACAGCAGCTGGACACGAGCCCAGGGGTGCCCAGGTGGCCAAGAAGGCTGATGGCCACTGGGCTGTCCCAGCCATGGTGTGGCAGCAGGACCAGGGCAGTGACCGTCCCTGTCCTGGACACTGCTGAGGCCACACCTCGAGTGCTGTGTCCAATTCTGAGCCCCTCACAACATGAAAGACCAAGAAGTCCAGAGAAGGGAACGGAGCTGGGGAAGGGTCTGGAGCACCAGGAGCGGCTGAGGGAGCTGGGAAAGGGGCTCAGGCTGGAGAAAAGGAGGCTTAGGGGCGACCTTGTGGCTCTGCACAACTCCCTGACAGGAGGGGGCAGCCGGGGGGTTGGGTCAGGCTCTGCTTCCAAGTAATAGCGACAGGATGAGAAGAAACAGCCTCAAGTTGTACCAGAGGAGGTTTAGCTTGAACGCCAGGAAAAATTTATTCACTGAAAGGGTTGTCAAGCACCGGAACACGCTGCCCAGGAAAGTATTTGAATCACTGTCCCTTGAGATATTTAAAAGACAAGTAGATGTGGCATTAAGGGGCAAGGTTTAGTGGTGGGCTTGGCAGTGCTGGGCTAATGGTTGGGCTCAATGATCTTAAATTACTGAATTCCAGCTCAAATTGCTCTATCATTGTATTCTATGATTCTAAGCACCGAATCAGTGAAGATGAGCATTAAGTTAGGAATGCAAAGCGCTTAATAAAATAAAGGCTAGCATCTCTGACATACAAAAAACACTAACATTTGATTACCTGGGAAGACACTCCAGGGAAAAATTCATGACCATTGAAAATAGTTTTCAAATTACATACAGTACGATTTAAGCATTCAAAACTAGATGCAAACAGTGTAAAATGGATTTTTCCAAAAGAGCATCCAATGGTGACTTAAGAGATAATTTACAATGGGGTCGACTCCCCTTTGCTTTGAGTGTGCTACAGCTGTTTACACCCAAGAAAAACGGGTCAAAGCTCTCATCAGATGGAGCAGGGTTGGCTCTTTGTCTGTTTTCCATTGCTGCAAATTAAGATGCAAGATATTACAAATAATTGCAGACAAGAAGGAGAAAGGCCTCCAGTTCTATTCCTTTCACATTGCAGCAAAACAAGAGACTTATGGGAAAGAACAAAAATTGTTTAAAGGTCTGTAGTAAACACTGAACAGAAAATTGAGGTCTGATGAGACTGTTTGTACATTTACTCCATGTGGTCACTTGAGACTGATTTGAGCACTGCAGACAGCAAGACATACAGATTTACAGCCAGGCTACTCTCTCTTGCCAGGTAAGTCCTTCAAATTGCCGCATGGCTCCTCCTGACTCAACAGCAAGAGGCAGAGATTATGATCAGAGAAGAGAGCTACACAAATAATCACAGGCATTATTCAGAGAATCAGACATTTAGACCTTGAACTGAAGGCCCACCAAGCTCACCAGGAGATTTCCCACTCTTTCCAGTGGGCTTTGCATCTGACACTAATCCAGTGAAGTTTAGGGTGGGATTTCCTCTCTCCAGACACACACTTAACAGATCCCTTTTTAATTCCATCACAGAGGAGCAGATGAAAACCTGCTTTCAAACAGTTGTGTTGATGACAGAGGGTTAGAATGTGTGTCCTGAAATAATTTAAATATTGTCATCCCTCGCTTTTATTTATCATCAGAGCATTTTTCCAGACTCTAATATTAAAAACTTGCAAAATGGAAGAGAGAAATGAAGAAGGAAGGTCATCCAGCCATTGCCTCTATAACCCATCATCACTGCTGGTGGCCTCTCCTGGACAGCCCCAGTGGAGCCAAGCCTCACCCAAGGGTCATTCTGGCTCCTCCTCGCAGGAGAGAAGAGAGAGAAATTGCTTCATCTGATCTTCATGGTCAGAGGATGCTGCTTCAGATGGGTTTTATAACCTTCAATGTCAAGCAGGAGCAAGAAAAACGGACTCTAAACCATCCTTTGATGAAGAATAGTTTTCTCCTTGTTTCACGCAGGTCCAACCTGCTGTATCTCCGCTCTGCTCACCCCACACCTGTTCACCCATTTTCTCCTTGGCATGTTGTAATACTGCAATGCACATAGGAGCAGGGATATATCCTTCACCTTCTGGCTTGGTCCCACTGCAGGGACCTGGCATTTCCAGGTGATGCTGTCCCAGCCTAGACCATTGAGTGAGGAATTTCAGCTCAGACACATGACAGAATATGACTAACGTGAGGCATAGAGTGAGCAGGCTCTGTCAACAAAACACCAACAGCCACATTCACAAACACACTCTGATATGTGTGTGTCTGTGTTTGCGTTTCAGAGAATACCTGCTGTGACTGCATGCTGCTATTTTTCCCACTTACTAGCCCAGAAGAGATGATTATAGGCAAAACGAAAAAAAAAAAATTAAAGTTTCCACAAGATGACAACATTTCAGTGCTTTGGCAAATGCTTCAAAGATGTTTTCCAGAGCTGGTGTTCCATGTACCCTCCAGCACGACCTAACCCCCCTGTGAAAGCCACCAGAATCCCATTCATTCATTTCCATGAATGCAATTTAGGACCCATGTGTGTGAGCAATTAGCATTAATCCCATCCTCTGTGTGTTCACTTGCATGCTCAAAATGAGAAGTCAAACAGGTGAAAACGGCAGCTACGTCACGCCTTCAGCCCAGCTCTAAAAGCAGGGTCCAGTGGGCACGAATTTGGGTGGGATGAAGGCATAGAAGCAGTGGCTCTGCGTCTGCAGGAAGGTGTGGCTCAGTGCTTGTGAGGCTGCCAGCAAGCTGAGCGCTGCCACCACCCCCCAAAAGTGTCACATGGAGGGGTATGAGCAGCACTGCCGCTTCCACAGAGGGCGTGACAGCACTGGCAGCCAAGGGTGAATTAACAGAGGGCCCCATTTGGAGACACTCAGCAAGGGATCATCCAAAGAAACTGAACCAGAGGGGAGTGTCAGGATCCAAAAAAACACCAAGGAACACTGTAGGACAAATAGGGGACAAATCAGAAGGCAAGAAAAGGCATTGCCTCAAATGCACACGCTGCTTTATACCCATGAGGAGTTTTATCCAGGTCAGTGCTAGGGGATGGCACCACCCATTGTGTCATTGGTACATTTGGGATAATGCTTCCCACTGCAGCTAAACCACCTTGTCCAGGGAAAGTCTATCAATTTAATCCTGCCTAGGATCCAGCCAGAGCTGTCATTTCCCACCTGTGCTAAATGACTACTCGTGTATATTCATGAAGAGTGGTCTTATTACTAAGAATACACCTAATGTGTATTGCAGTGTAACAGGAGACAACTTACAACAGGCCTATTAAAGGAAATCGCAGAGATCACAGAATTGACACATTCTGTTTAAAGGCAGCCACACTTACACTTGATTGCACAACTAGAGACAAGTTTGTTATGTTCCTCATCTTTCATGAACACTCATATTTACTAGCTTAAAATGCAAGATAAAAGCCAGACAAGCTTTGGCAAAGGGATGGGGGACAATATCAAGTGATAAGTTAGGCATATTTATAGGTGTAAACAGATCTAGAAAAGGAAGCGTTAGCTATAATAAGCACTCAGTGATGTGGGGCAAACACTGAGACTTGAAAGCAAGAAATATCCAACAACTTGTAACATCAAAACCAGCAATTGCAGGTCTTAGCAGGCAAATGAAATATGAACAACAAATAAGTATGCATAAGAAGGGAAAAACCACATTAAATACTTTGATCATTGCTACAGAATGAGTGTTTTACAACAAAATAATGCAAAATTGATTGTGTAATTATTCGTAAGTGCTGATTAGTTTGAGGGTAAGTATGGTTTCTCTAGCTCATACCAAGGATGCCATGCTGCATTTCAGCTGAAATTATAATTTTGGAAAAGTGAGGCAAGGTGTCAAGGAAGTATGCAGAAGGAATATTGAATTGTTAGCAGTGAATTAAAGCCACAACCTCAGGTGATATAATACATCCAGAATTTAAAAACAAACAAACAAAACAACAACAACAACAAAAAAAAACAAAACCAAAAATAAAAACAGAAAAAACCAAAACCAAAACACCAGAAAAACCAACAAAGCAAACAAACAAAAAAAAAATTGAAAGCCAAAGAAGTATCTTTGCATGTTTCCACATGAAGGCTGTGTTTAGGAGAAATGGCTTATGAACTCAAAGTGAATTATATAAGGCAGTTATGTGGTTTTTGTTGAAAAAAAAATGAGGAGACAAAGAGACATAATAAAAAAGGAACACAGACTGGAGCATGTTAACGTCAGCAGTAGAGACAGCCTGGGAAACTATTTTAAGAGATCAAGAGGAAAAATATTTAGAAAAATATGAGCTGACTAAGAACAGGCGATGTGAATATCTAGAAATGGAGATCAAGTCTCCCCTGTTGGAATTCACTAGGAATGATGCCTCTCAGGTCCAACAGCACTGCACATTTGGAACAGCAGGAAGGTCTGCTGTCATCTCCACAGAAACTCCTACACACTCCTGGACACCTTTATGGCTTTTTTGTGTCCCGCACAGAACCCACGATTTCAGAGCTCCTGCAGGAAAGAAATCATGCAGTGAAGAGCTTGATTCTGTGGCTAGAAAATCCCCTCTGAATTAAACCCAGAGAGCAAGAGGAATCTGCTTCAGAATGCCTTAATGCTCTTTGATGCACAGCCAAAGATCATTCTCCTCTTCATATTTCCAGCACATTTAGCCGTAGCCTGTTCAGTTCTGCATTTTTCACATAAGTGGCCATTGTCAGTGCAGGAGGAGCTGTGATTATTCCTGTTCAGACTGGGGTGGCATGACTGCAGCAGAAGCATATCTAGCGCAGGGAGAAAGAGAATATATGCTTCATTTGCTGGCCAGCAGACATCAGAGGAGCTGATAGCTAAGAAGGCCACCCCGTCCTTCTCAGATGAGGGTGAGCCATTAAAATCAATGCAGCTCTGTTTATTTCAGCTCTGTCATGCCCAGTTAGGGAGCAAAGGCATGGCAAGATAGCGGCACAAATAGACTGGGATGGGGAGCATGCATTAGCTACCACCAGCTGGGGATCTCGTCTGGTGATAAATCAGGGTAATGCTGCCTGGGACATTTACAAGCTGTGGGTGCAAGACAATTTGGAAATCACTCCAAGGTGTTATTTTCGATCACTTTCTTCTACTGAAATAGATGGAAGTCAATATGATAGCACTGGTGCGGATTCCAATGTCCACCACCAGAAGCTATTAAAAAATTACGAATAAAGCAACTCAGAAAAGTTTGACATTTTGTTGAGCAGGAGCCTGGCAGGGAGAATTATTTCTCAGCTCCATTACAGGAACAGTGAGAAGGAAATGCCACCAAAGTCTAGATACTGCCTCTCAGTAAATCCCATCTTCTTCTCACATGTGGGTCCTAATAGCAGCAATGGTCACATCAGGATAGGGAAGGCAGCACAGGGGGACTGGCAGGGCTGGAATCAGCCACTCTGGTTACTGAGGGATGCCCCAGTGGTGCAGCACACTATGCCAGCTGCCTCTTGAAGCCCATGCACAGAGAAACCAGACCCAGGATTCCATGTGGCCTCTCGCTTTCTCCAGAACTTGTCACTTTAGGAGGAAATGCAAGCTCGCACCCAGGAACTTCCAAACACTCTTTCCAACACCCAACTGTAACGCTCAATAGATGCAGCATTGCTGCAGAAAACTTTAAGCCAGTCACTACTTTGCAACCCTCTACCCCACGTTCCTCTTATCTCCACTTACCTCAGATGGTCAGTCCTGACCTTTTCACCACCCGATCCGCTGACGGCCTTTCTTACATCCCTCAAAACAAATGCATCAAATTCCCAGCAGCTGGAACATGTTTGCATTTGACAGGAACTCTGCAGCCCACCCGAGTCAAGCCAGAATGGTGCACCCTTCTTGGGGATGAAAAGGATTAGGGAACAGGGCCTGATGCTGCTGTGAGCCCCCTGTGTACAGAAAAAGCGGGGGGAGGAGAGATGATGCTCTTGTGGAGAACCGAGGACAGGTGGGGTCTGTATACCCATGCTGCCATCTCAGATGCCTGTGGAGAAGAAACAATAAATACTAGATAAAGTGCTTTAAGGGTTAAGAACTTCAAGGGGATAGCCTGCACAGTCTCAAAGAAGAGATAATAAAGAGCCTGTAACACTAGATCCAGCCTCTATGTAAAGATAATCTACTCGATGGAGGCTTAATCCTAGCAAGGGCTCTATAAAGTCTGGGAAAAAAGGGAGTATAGTGTGAACCCTGAATAGTCTAATTGATCCCAAAAGTAGAGTTCCTTTTTATATGTAAATATCCCATCTCCCTTCAGCCTCTTGATCATCCAGGGTCTTACCAAGGAGTTCCTGAAAAGACATCTGTTGTCAGGAGGAAAAACCAACCCCGGGTTTAAAGCTCTTGTCTCTCACCTAAGGTTTCAAGCTGTGAGATCTCTCATGCCACTTTAGTCTCAGAAGCTCACAGACATCCTCTGGTACAGGTGATTGGGGCACAGCACAGACAAGAGGGTCTCTGGCCCTCACTCTGTGGCCATGGCAGGCACAGTGGCTCCAGAGCCAAAGCTGAAGAGCACTAGAGAACTCATGGGATTGCTCCAGGAAGTTTGTGAGTTTTGAGCACTTTCTTCTGCCTGAAGAGAGAGAAGTCTGTGGCAGAAGCTATTTTAAATGAAGGTATCATTGTTTGGGCAGAAGCCGTCTCTGTTGCCCGACCAAGGCGAATTACCTGAGATCCAAGCAGACAGGAAACCAGCATAATTCATCTTCCTGTCCTCACAGCTTTGGTGTTTTGGTGAATGCAAGAAGAAGCACAAAAGGCTGTTGGTGGAGGAGGGTAAAACACCAAGCCCATGAGAATTTCCTCTTGGACACCCCTGCTCCAAGGAGTGATGAAGCACCAGGGTCACCCTGCCTCCAAACACCACCGCCATCTCCAGAGAAGCAGCAAGGTCACAGTTAATGGTGATGGTGTTGCCTCCCCAGCCTGTCTCCCCTGGTTAAGAAATACGGGCAGATAGGCCACAGGATGTGCAGGCAGCCACAAAGCCCTGCTCCTCCTGAGGAGAGAGGAGGTGTGAAGACAGCTCTTCATCTTCAAAGTGCCAGGAAGGGCAGTTGGAAAGGGACGGGATGAGAAGGGCTCCTCGCCACAGGGGAAGCGTTTCAGTGGTTTCCTCTCTTCCTTTTTGCTTCTGCTCACTTGTCAGCTGGTTTTGCTTTCTATGTTATGCTGGAGGAAGGGGTGAGTTTGGGGAAATTAAAAGTTCCAGAGGACTGTCTGGAAGCCAGAGTAAGAGCCAGTCCCCTTCTGCACCCACTGTCTGCATAGCAGAAGGCAACAGAAATCAGCAGAGTTAAATACACCACAGTCTGATCTAAAGCTCACTGAAGACCACTGACATTAATTAGACTTCTGCCTTGCTTCCTTCCAAAAACTAAGATGCCAAAGCAGAGGAAAACTGTCTACAAATAGATTACTTTACCCATTCTATGGAAGCAGCAAAACAGCAAAAGCAGCAGATATGACTGACCAAATGGTCTCTGCCTGTTCTGCAGAGGTCTCACAACATATCCCTCTTACTTGCATTCTAGATGTATGTGTTTTTCTACAAATTGCATTGTTATCGTGTATTTTCTTGTCTGAAAAATTTCCTTCAGTCAGATGAAAATAAAATCAATGCTCTAGCTGATGCTTGGAATGATGTGGCCCCAACACACAAACACACACATCTGTTGTCAGAACTCTTCTGCCTTTCTTTTCCTTTCTTTTAATACAAGTCTGGAATCCACTGAGTGTTCTTCAAGTCTAAGCTCCAAACATTTCAAACAGCACAAAAGGTATGACAAGATGAAAGAAAATGTCCACAAATAGACAGCTAGACAACTAGTTAGCAGCTGTCTGCTTTTCTTCAGAGTTTTTTTTTGTATGTGTGTTTTTTGTTGGGTTTGGTTTTTTGCTGGTTTTTTTTTCTCCCCTGCAGGGGAAAAAAAAACCAAAAACCCAACTTTATTTTTCAATTTTGAAGGAACTGACTGCAGATTCTTTTGTTCTGGCAAGAATCCAACCCTGTTTAGCACCAAAAGTGGGGGAGGAGGTGAACTCCTTATGATGCCATGTGTAACCTTGAACCTGAGAAATGTCTAACACAGTATGTGTACAGTTGCAGCAGTTTAAATGGCATTGATCACTTTCAACTTTTGTATTGTACTGATCGCAACTTAATGAGGTTTTGGTGTTCTATCAAGTATGGGTATTTATGCAGAAAAAGGAACCAAAAAGAGCAGGTTTTGATTAAAAATGTGTATGGGCTTTTGGGACCTGGTTTAAATATTTCAGATCTTGAGCAAGCATGGAGCCTGCAGTTGAAGTTATTTATCTTCTCCCCAGACAAATCTGGCTGGGGGGAGGGGTGGCAGTGCTCAAATGCTTGATTTTAATTACTGTTGTTGTTTGCAAGTATTTTTCTTCTGTCATTTCTGTTCTCCTTCTCCCCCTAAACAGATGATCAGCAGACAACATGGACTCCCGTCTAACTTGCAGATTTAATTTGGAAACCTGAGCATCCAACGCAAATATGAAACACAAGCTGCAGTTGGATTCTCCTCCAAACCTTTGCCGCCCGCTCGGAGAATTCACTCGCTCCCTTTGTGAGGCTTAGTGTGAGGCTGAAAAACTTTCCCTTCTCACCTCCTTCTGGGTCTCTTTGTGTGTCCATAAATGAATGTGTGCGTGTGTGTGTGTGTGTGTGTGTGCATGCACAGGAGTCAGCATGCCAGACGGCATTCCACAGCAGAAGGTAATTTCTCCTTCCTCCCTTTATTTGCACGTTTAGCATGAGCTGCATTCCTCCAGTACCTGCTGAAAGAGTGAAGTGATGTTGTCAAAGGCTGGGCTACAGGAGATGTGTGGACGAAATCTCCCTTGTCTGGATAGATCATACATAACCAGACACAGCAGAGTTTCCATCCCACTGAAATAAATTTGTATGGCAACACTTAACTCTGCAGCTCTTTCCATTGGCAGCTTCCAAGCCATTTTGCTTTTTTTTCCCTTTCCCACCCAGTCTCTTCCCTGCGCTTTCAGATCATAAGTTCTTCAAGACAGAGCATTTACTACTGTGTTTGTACAGCAGCTGCTACATTGGTTTTAGTAGAATGGTGATCTCAATTAGCATTTCGATCAGCTCTCATACAAATAACAGATGAACACATCAGGTTAACCCCAGTTTTGGGTGGATGACAGAGGTGCTCCAGACTTGTCCAAATGAAACTTGGAGCAGTGCTGGCCAGAGAGGCCACGTGGTTTTGCACCTCACTTGAACACTGGGACATATTCTCCTAAGCACAGACAAACCTGAATCCTAAGCTAGGGCTGCAGGCAGTAGTGTGGGTTTGCAACACGCACCTTGACCCATCCCAGATGAGCAAGTTGCCAAATCTAGCAGGGAGACCACCTGAAACTTAAACAATATCTTTTCTCATTTGGCTACAGATCTTGTGTTCAACTGTTTCACGCCACCTCAGCCCAAAAGCTGTTGGTATTTTACTCCAGTGGCCCTGTATAAATCTAATCAGTCTTAACAACCAGTGACATCTCTCTCCGGAGGAAGAGTAATGATCAGGTTCAGGTTATGGTTGTTACTACAAGATTGAACCATGGAGAAAACTCAAAAAGGCAACTCCTTAAGAGTGGTAAACTCTTGCAGTCAAGCTGAAGGGAGCTGCCACCTCGTGCCTTGCTGGAAACACCAAAAACTCAAGCTCCTTGAGTGAGTGAGGATTGTCTGAAATAGAGAAAGGCAGAAAAGCACACACAACTTTCATTAGGCAGGGGCTCCATTTGTGCTTGCCAAGGTACCCCTGCAAATATTCACCTGCTCGAAGGGTGCCTGAGGCTCCTACTCCCAGGTGAAGCCCTCAGGGTGTGAACAAGACACACCAACAGCAGCTGAAGGCCCTTTTTCTGCTGCTTATTGCAGTTGTTGAGCTAGGGTTTGTAGAGACAAGGAGGTCATTGCATTTGCAGGGGAATACATGAGCTTAAGGTGAAGCCTGTTACAGAAGTGGGGCTCACGAGCACAGATGGGGCTATAGGTGGGTTCAAAACGAAAAAACAGGCTTAGTCCCTGGTCTTTTCACCAGTGTAAGGAAGCACAGCCTCGTGGGACATTACTCCAGCATCTTCCTAGCACTGCTTAAGCACAAGTGATTGCATCAGCCGTGGAGGACTGGGGAATCAGGCCATGAGCTAGCACAAGGTTAAAAGGACTGTGCAAACAAAAACTCGCTTTCAGCACAAAGGACATCACAGTTCAAGGCCAGAAGCTTCTCTCTGTTGTTCTGGAACTAATTTCAAACATGAATCAGAAGTCTAACATGGAGAGGTTACTGTCAATAACCCCTTCCTGAGAGTGTCTTGTTTAATGAGATGTTTAACTGGGTGATATGAGAATGAATTCATAAGCAAGTGAGGGAAAAGGCCCATTGCTTTCTTTTCCTCAGCAAGGAAGGAACAAAGGAAAAAAAGGGGACTGAACAGATACCAAAGGAGAAGAATAGAGAAAATGGACAACAAGTGAAAGAGAAATAAATTATGTGAACGTGCACACAATAACAAAACACTTTACCCAAAATCAGCGGCTCGCCACGAGGAAGATGACCATGCTAATAATGAAAACACTTGGTAAATTCTTGCTGGCAAGGGGGAAGGATTTAGGACCCCAGCCCCGGGGGAGCTCAGTGTGCAACTGCAAGGCTTGGAAAGTCGCTTTCTCCACGGCAGTCCAGCCAGCCAGCAGACCTCAGCAGAGAGGACTGGGATGACCATTGTAAATCACCCTGTAAAGCAGGGTCATCTGTACCACTTTTAAGCCCGCAGAGCAGAGCAAAATCTCAGCAATTTCAAGCCACCAAAACATTTCTTCACAGTAGCCCCTTTTCAATCCTGTCATCATCAACACATGGTAAACGAGACGGTTCAAAATCTCAGGCCTGGATCTTGTACAGATGTTTGCTATCTGTTTCCTGTCAAGGCTCCCACTGATACCAAGGAACGAGGAGCTCAAATACCTCTGTGGAGCTGAGCCTTGGAGTGCAAGACAAATACGTGGGAAGGATAAAGGCACAGAGAGAGCTGTTCCACAGCCTCCAGGCGGCTCTAAATTAGATGAAGGCACTGCTCCAACTCCGAGCCAGCCCTTTGGAGATGCTTCAGCAGCCCACATCTGTGCTACAGAGCTTCACTGAGGACGTTCACAGTGAGCTCCCAAGGAAAGACCCAGCGTTCATGCAAAACACAAGTTGCCTCAGAGTGTCAGGACACAGGGTCTGAAATTTTCCTTTTTTTTTTTTTTTCCTGCAGGGGGTCTGTTCACAGAGCCGTACAAAGCCGCCTTCTAGGCGTGGAAGGCTAACTGCTTTGTGTAGGCACAAGGAAGGAGGAAACAGGACACTTCAGGTATTTATTTTAAAAGACTATCATGCATTTGTATGGCTGCTGGTGCCAAAACTAATCATGCTAGTGGAAGAGGTACAGAAGCAGAACAAGCAAAGTACGGAGAGCAAGTAAAAGGGAAGGAGCTTGGAATGACAAGCAGAAAAGGTAACTCTGCAGATCAGAGGGTTTTCAATGTGTTGCACATGGTGCAACCTTTTAAACAGCATATTATGGCTCCTGAAACATTTTAAACAGTATAGCATGGTTCAAAGGTTTAAAAATATGGCATGCCATCTCCAGTGTATAACTCTGCTGGAACCAGATAGTGCATGCTGCCCTCTCAAATTGAGAGGAACAGAATTAAATACAAAGAGGAAACAAAATGCTCATTTTAATCACCCATTGCCCTTTGAGGATCTCTTTCTGTCCCCTTTGTAGCGTAATGCAGAGTAACAGGCAATTGCTGTGTCCCCAACTGATAGACTGCGCAGGATCCCAGTGTTATAAATTCCCTATTTTCTCCGGCCTCTTTCACAGATGCATCTTCCTATACGGTGACAATTGCATCCATGCCATTACCTTTGGACAGAAAAGCCTGCAAAGTGAAATCACTGGTAGCCAAAGGCAACATAATCAGCTGTTCTCATTACTTACAGAATATGTGGGGTTTGTGTGTGGAGAAATTACAGAGGTGGAAAGGGCTGACTAATGAAAGTGCAGGAGAGACGTGCACACGAGGCATTTGCCTCAGGATGAGGAAGTATGGCATTACCTGAATCACACTGCACTCGGAAATCATCCCTCCCTGCTATTTGGTGTCCTTCAAGAAAGGAATCCCACCCACAAGGCATTTAATGGACTCTTGCAAGGGGCTTCATTAACTGAGGTTTCAAGACATCTAAAATACTTTGTGCAGGCCCAGGTAAGTGAAGGGATTAAATTATACTTTACTTTGCTAAGCTATCTTTTACCCAAGTATGTTCCCAAGTAAACTGTCTTTTACCCAAGCCATCTTTTTACCCAGGTAGAAATTGCAATGGGTGCAAACTGCAAACTGCACTGCTTTGGGAGGAAGGGGGAAAAAAAGAGGTAATCAAGACAAATTATACTTTTTCGAGTTATCATCATCTTGCTCTGTCTCTGTCAAATTGTTCCTCAAACACAGCAGTCTGTGAAGCCACCTGATTCCTCTGCTTGCCTTTTTTTTTTTCTTCCTCTCTTCATACTATTTATACCTCTTGGATAAAATGTGCACTTTTGCATATCTCAGCCATTTCAAGGGCTGAGATGATGAACTGCACTGTTTAGTCCTTTCCATCACAGTGTCACTAGTGGTCATGTCCCTGATTATCTCTAAGGACAATGCATTCAATAATAGATTCAATCCAAATCTGTCTATAATTATGATCAAGGATGATATACTAAGTTATATATGTGAAGGAATGGTTCATTTTTCAAGCCCACATGTTGTTTTCCAAATTCTTTGTAGCTGCAACATAACCTTGGTCTGCAACTTCACCAAACAGTGAATGTGACTTTTCACTAAACTGATTTCACCTTTCTTTAAAAAAAAAAAATAAATAAAAGAACAAACCATCCTTACACATACACACACACACTTCACACACTTTAACTCTTTTTTCTACTTTTGCCATTTTGGGGATGTTGGTTTTCTCCTGGGCTTTAGACAAAACAAATTCAATTCCCTATAAAGCTCACTCAGTGTCTGGTGTGGGCGTTTGGGTGGTGAAAGGAAAAGAGAAGTCTGCTCTGAAAAGAAAACCCTGCTCTGTTGGCTCGGTCTGTGCTCAGGACTACTTCAGTGTGTTTAAGAAGGCAGGTAGAGCTCTGTTATTTCTTGCTTGGACCTTTAAAATTTCTCCTCTGCTCCTTGCCTCTTCTGGGAGCAATTTCACTGCAATTACTGAAACGAAGCCCCTGAATTCCACTCTGTAGCTATTCACATGACCCTCAGTAGTTTGGACTTGATTTTTCTCCAGTTTTCTCCACAACAGGAAGAGTCGTGAGGAAATTTTCCTCAGTCAGTGGCTTCAGGTTTCTATTAAAAACTTTCGCTACTTGTAACACTTCTCAAAACCTTTAAAAAACAAACCTAGCATTGGAATTATTCAATCAAATGGTATTAAAAGCACAGATTATGCTTTAGAAACCACTTACAAAGAAGGTTTTTACAGATCAGTGAGGACGCTAGCGAGGAGGGGCCCCTGATATGAATGGAAACGTTTGTTTCAATCCTCATTTATCTTAAGGCCCGGGTGCTTTCTGGACAGTGAAACATTCTTCTCCTCCCTGCACTTGGAAAAGTGAGGATCAAGTTGCGAGAGAGTGCCCTTGAATGCTCAAGTAAGGAATTTGCTAAGTGGCCTCCTCAGCCAACACAGCTCCCATGTTAATGGTGGCTTCTTAATTCCCCCTGCCCTCGGCTGCAGGATTACCCATCCTTTCTTATCACAAGGCACCACGGCCAGCTGAGCCCCCACGGCTGCGTCCACCCGCAAAACCATGACCACTTCTCACATTAAAAATGTTTGCCATTTCTCCACCACCCTGAAATTTTAACCAAGCCTTGATAAGGATGTAAAAAAAAAAACCCACTGTTTTGTAAAGGTCGCAGTGTTCTTTATTTTTCCAGGGCTGCTCAGGGATCTCTGTAACTGCATTTGTGCATGGGGCTGCTCCAGGCTGCCTGGATTCCACACACCCCTGCAACATAAACATTAATTAAATGGAATACTGAGTTACTAATTGTCACTGGGGCCACCAGTCACATTGATCTGGAATCCACCTCTATCTAAGGAAAGCACAAGAAAGCATCGGAATGTTTTGGTCTTCTTGCAAAGAAGCATTAGATGGGTTAAATCTACTTCAGCCTCATTAACATATTCAGTGCAAATGTGGGGTCCCACTAAATCCCTTCCAAAATCAGCAGTGAAGTTCTTTGACAGAAGCAGAGCCCAGGCCTTGGTGAGGCAGTGGCCTCCACAACTGTATCAGAAACCAGATTTGCAGCCCTGTTCTCAAACCCAACTTCTGTTGATGGTTGTGGAATTTTGGCCAGAGCAAAGATCACAGTGTTTGTCCTGCAACTTGCACAGCTAGCTTGAAGCTTTTCTTCTTCCTGCCATCCAAAGCTTCTTGAGATTAGTCAGGACTGATATTGATGTATGAACATCTTAAAAGGACTGTACATAGCTTCCAGGCTGAAGACTAAACATTGCTGCGTAAAACAGAATTTGGCAGTGATTCTATAGGATGAACCTAATCAGAGCAGACAGATTACAATACATGGTAAAGGCATGGAGTTGAAAAGAAAAAAGGACTTGCTCTGCAGTATTGCATAATACATTCTGGAGAAACTAGAAAACCTTTCAGAGCAGCTGGGACAGAGGGAAATGAACCATTTGTTCCCAAGTGAAATAAACAAAAGAAGGAAATGCTCCAAACTGTCTCCAAACTAGGAAAGGAATGGTGGTGAGAAAAGTGACCAGAGCCTGAACCAAGCTTTTCACATTGTTCAGTTCCTGACAGTAGCTGTGTTTCAAGTGCACAGGCACACATCTCATTCCCTGGTCAATCCTGGTGAGCCACAGACCTCTGCAAGGGAATGCAGCCTTTGGCAGACATCACTGGATGCCTGCAGTGTAGCCAACACAGCTGCTCTGTTTTTGAGTCCTGGTACATCATCTGATGAAGGAAAAAATCAAAGCAACCCCTTCTTGTTCCAAATCACCTGCACTGAGCTGGATGTGACCAAGAAAACATTCCAGACACCTGAGACGAGTTTGGCAGAGCAAGGTAATTTTCAGTACAAAAACCCACACAACAAAGTTCAGACAAAGTGAAAAGACCTGCAACTCAGAAGGAGGACAGAACTCTGTATGGTGTTGATTGTGAAACATTCAACACAATCAGTCATCTCTTCCTTGCTTATGTTTTTTGTCACTAAAACGTCACTGTTGGATTTGGGTTGTTTTTTGTTTTGGTAGATGACAACCATGTCCACCAAGAAAGAGAGCACAAAACTGACTCCTGGTACCTGCTTGACAAGAGTGTGAGTTCTTCACATCATCCCTCTCCTTTTAAAACCTGAAGTTAGGGACCACTTTGACATTTTAATTCATGCAAGAAAACTGCTAACTTGAACTTGGGAACCTGAAAGAAAGCCAAGCAACCATCTTGTCCAGGCTCATCGCCTTTATAGAGCATCTCTCAATATTTTATATTTCTGACTTAATGCCAGTACTCCTCTCCCTTTTAAAACAGAACCAAAACAAGGTTCTTGTTTAAGTAATAGCACTGTGAGTCAGTCTGCAACTCTAATCATGTCGCCTTTCTGGGGAAATCTTACTTAAAACTTAGGAGATAAATTGTCCATTTTTTTATACAGCCTTGTATTCACAGCCAGTGGTTTGAGGCAGATGGACAATTGTGGCAATTGACCCACACATCCTGATTCTCATTTATTCAGTCCCCTTCTCAGTGCAGACTGGAAAAGCTCAGCTCTCAAGGTGAGCAGCTAAACCACTGGGCATGCCCTGAGGGACACGTCTGGAGCACTTGTGAGTGACTGCATGCAATAACACTACCTAATCTCTCTTGGAAATGAATTCAACTCAATCTCTTGCACACTTCTGATCAGCAGGCTGCTCCAGAACGTCCTCCAAGTACTTAAGCATCTTCACCTAATTTTCCAGAGGAAAAAGAAAATCTCTGCAGTGAGAATGTACCAATTTCTTCCTGTCTTTGTTCTGTTCCTTATTAAAAAATTGTCTCTCCCAAATATCCCACTCACCCTGCTATACTATAATTCAGCAGTTGTGTTCCCTCTTTTGTGTCATCACACTAGGATGAGCAGATTTAACTTCTTAAGTTTCTGGATTTAAAATAAACTGCATGTCCAGAGCTGAACACATGTGTCTATAGGTGTGTTCTCACTACTTACTGGTTCTGCAAGACTAAACTGCTGGGAGTCTATCTTCTCATGAGTCCTAAAGCACACATGAGGACTCTCTTTAGCCTTGGTTATTCTGCAACTGTTTACTGAACTGGGAATTGCACTTCACCTGTGCCTGTGCCGAGGTGAAGGAAGAAGGTAAACACGTTTCAGTGGCTGGGAAAATTAGACCCCTCTTGACCTTGCTTTCTCCCTCTGAACGCAAGGACTGTTCTGCTTGCCTAAATTCCCATATTATTCCTCCTTTCACAAGGAAATAGTGTGGCTCAGGCAGTTGAGAGAGGCATTTGGAGGAGGAACAATCAGAAGAGGGTTTCATGTTGCAGCGGCTTCCTGAGTGAGAGAAGACAGGCATGGGAAATAATAACTCTGCTCCAACGTCAGGGCTGAGGAGATTTCTATTTCCAATTTAAATGTAATTTTAAGAGCTCTTTGTAGCAGCGAGGGTTCACTTCAAGAACCTGGAGGCTTAGTACACAAATTGTGTAGTCCACAGAAAGGTTCCCATCAATTTCAGGGTGATGTGCCTTATGAATGTGTGCTCTTATGCTGCAATCAGGAATGAGGGAGCACTTTAAAAATGCTGGTGCTGTGCAATATTTATGGGTTTTTTTGCATCCTGCGTCATTCAGTTCTTGCACTCTTCAGGCAGTTCCAAGAGCTGCTCATCTGTAGATTGTGATGCTTGGTTTTCTTCAGGGACACCGAAAGAGAGAGATCTTAGGAACATGGTAAGAAGGTAAAATCTGTATAGTTGGGGGTGCGGCAGTCTTAGGTTGATTCAAAATAAATAAAGAAAAAGTTAATGGTTGGACACTAAAATAACAGACTACCCACAAATGCAACGCACTGTGATTTGACATACTGTAATTCCTGTAGCCTTCAAAAGGTAAATATGTGCTCATCATACTTCCCCACACAATGTTTAGAAATCCTCACTGGTGTTTTTCACAGTGATTAATTATGTTGAATTATCAGATGGACTAAAAAGGAAAGGATTTTTATTCTGGAAGGACAACCCACTGGCCAAAAAGAAGGAGAAAATTAAACACTGTGCAGGCTCTTCAACTTCAAATATCAACAAAGTTCTTCTAAATAAATTCAGCAGTAGAAAAGAAAGACAGACAGTTCTGAGAAAATGCTCACTCTAACGTGTGGCTGAAAGGTATCCAGTCTGGAAAATGGAGAACCCTCCAGACATAGAGGGGGGAAATTTGCGACTCAAGTCAGGTCCCAGTTTTGCTCATATACAGCAGCATTCACTTGATTTCCATAAAATACCAAGTAGCTGAAGAAACATTCACAGCATATCCTTCCAAACTGCTTAAAGCAGGATTTCTGAAACCTAGTAGATATGAAATCTAAAAGTAGATATAGTGTTCCTCCACTCTATCAATGCTCTGGGCTGCAACCAGCAAATATTAAGAAAACATGTACAAATAGGAAATGCCATCTTTGTTTTCACTCTTGGCATCAGAGCAGCGAAATCCAGATATGTGGAAGCAGAGTGTGAGGCTGTGCCTAAATGTCTCTCCAACTGTATGAAAACCCTGGTTTGCTCAAAGAGCCACCCAAGGGAATGACTCACTTTTTTCTTCAAACATTTTTCTGTGTTTTTATTACTAAAGGGGAAGTGCTGCAGGACTTATTTAGGGAGTGATAGTGGATGACAGATTAAATATGAGCTCACAGTGAGAGACTGTAGCACAAAGAGGCAAATACCATACTGGGATGTGGAGCAGAATTACTTGCAAGACTACAGAGGTAATAATTCCTCCATACATAGCCCTGGTGAGGCCCCTCTTGGAAAACTGTGATCAGTTTTGGGCAACTCAATATAAAAAGGAAGTCAATAAAATAGAGTGACTACAATGAACAGTGATAAAGATAAGAGGGTTAGAAGGTATGATGTATGAGCAAGGGAACCCACCTTACTAAACACAGCTGAAAGTTGGAGGAATGGAAAGGGCAAGGGGAGTAGGGACATGACAATGCCAAAGTATTCATAGGTGGGTGGAAAACCTGACTGTGTCTGAAGATGTATTTCAGAGATAGTGAGCAAAAAATGTCATTTTTCATGGAGAGTTTTAAAATAGGTTTTAACAATTCCCTTGCTCCTCCTCATCTTATAGATATATATATAAAAGGAACATTTTGGACAGAAATGTAATATTTTTTTCACAGAAAAAAAAAAAGCAAACAAACCAGAGTGCACACCTCCAAGTACACGCACACATTCTCACACACTCGCAATATTTCGTCCCCAGATAAAAAAAAAATCCTTCATGGAGCATTACCAGCCAGCTCTAATCAAAGGCTGATGTTCAAACTTCATTCTGCTCTTAAAGATTAGATTTTCCTGGGTAACTTTATCAGACTCTCATGAGCCCACTGCTCCTGTAGCCACTCTCCTCTCAGCAGCCTGGTGTCCGTCATCGCGAAAGGGCAGCACTGTGCTTGAGAAGGCTTCCTTCTGGACGGGCTGGATGATCTCCATCTGGACTGGTGGTCAGGAAGAGCAGCTGGCACTGCTCTGAAGTAAGGAGAGCTCTTAGATTTCAACCTGCTGAAGCCCAGACCTGCTTGGGTATCTCCAAGCACTCAGACAAATGTAATTAATAACAAGGTGGCTGAGCCAGGCTGGGGGTGGAGGTAGCAACTGGAGCTGGAGTACAGGAAAACTGTCAAAGTCAGCACTGCATAATTCAGACAAAGCTGGTTTGGAGCTGGGCAGTACAGAAAAATGCTCTTTTGCACTGTTTATTCCCACTCATAGCTTTGCATTGGCTCAGCTGCACACCTGCAATCAATACATGGAGCTGTCTTCTGGAGACAGTCTGTTTTATGATGTTGTTTGCATAATCCTTCCACCAGCTTGCCTGTTTCCTGGCAGTTTGTGACTTTCCTTCAACGTCCTAAAAAACTTTTCTGGGACAAAAAAAAAAAAAAAGACACTACAACCAAACGAATTGTTTAACCAACTTCTTCCTTTCTCTCTCCCTCCATTACTTTTTCCAGGACAACTAAAACAGAGCTGGAGCCTCCCACTTTGACTCAACAATATCTTTCTCCTTCCAACTATTCTTCTTTAGACTTGCAGTGTGTTCTGCTTATAAATCTTCCACAAAAACTGGTGTTTGCTTTTCAAACCTTCAACTCCAAACACCATTCAGCTTTTGAATTTATTAGATTGCATTTATTTTCACTGTATATTCTTATAAGTTATCCAGGCCGTCTTTACAGTCCTTCTTCACTCCTTGTTTCTCATGAAAGCATATTTTTTTGTAGTTGTTAAACAGATCCTCGTCTCTAAAACAAATAATCTTCTCACTTTCTTCCCTGCTTTCTTACCTGACCCTTATAGTAGAAGTTGGGTTCAAACCTTGTTGCTTCTTTTCTTTTTCTTTTTTTTTTTTAATCAGACCAGGAAAAATGGCAAAAGTCATACACTGCCTATCTCTTTTAAATTAACGGTTTGGTGCTGGCCAAGTCAATAGGATGCATTCCCTGTAGGATGAGCTGTGATTAACCAAGAGCCTGTCACAGAGAAGCTGGGAGCCCTGGAGCCAAACCCCGCACTCTCGAGCACTCCGAGCCCTGTGCCAACATCCCAGAGTCAGCTGTCAGCTCAATCCCAGCTCCCTGCCTTCCACAGGGGATGCTCAGCACTTTGAGAACTGTAGGCACCCGACCACCGCTGGGAGAAATTGAGCAATGTCTTCACAGCGGGATGAGACCCAGAGCGTTCCCTGTGAAATTACATACTTTTAAACTGGAAAAAATATATAATTTTGAGGTGAATGCTTTTTTCTGGTTTTTTGGGTTGGTTTTTTTTTTCCCTCTGCAATAGTCAGTGATGCTTTTATTTACCCTAAAGGAGCAAGGATGCAGGAAAATGTTGCCACCCATAAGTGCTGTGGAAGGAAACTACAGCAGGTTCTGTTGCAAGATGGATGCTCTGTTCAGGGTCCCCGTTGTCTCCGTGGGGATTCTTACCTGTCTTTACAGTGCTGTCTGATGGAAAGGGGAGCTGCCAATCCTGTCTCAAAAGGACAAAGCCAAAACAGAGCTTTTGTCTGCATCCACATCAGCTGGGGATCGCTGTAACACTTCCCTTTGCACATACACAGAAAAATAACATCAGTGCTCTTACCAATGTTCTAGGCCTGTGAAAATCCATGTCTCAGAGACCTTTGAGTCTCCATCCTGGACTTTGAACCCAGTTGTGATTTATTCTAACGTATACTCTACCAAAACTTATTATTCTCAGTCAGACACCTATTTCTGAATGTGTAGACAGCCAGCAAATCACATCTGGTTTGGGTCCATATTTGTTTCCTGCTGAATGAAGCCTCACTTGCGTTAAAATTTGGTCATTCACCCACTGCAATTCCATAAAGGCTGAATTTGGTTTAAAAAGAAGCTAGAGATAGGTGCAAGTCTAATGGGAATTCAGCTGAGAATCTCCACCTCAGCTAATGCTGGATGAAAAGCCACAATAAATAATTTAGATATTGTCAAGCAATGATTGCACTATTTGATAAAGGAGCACTTCCCTCTTTTGAACCCCAAAAGGTAATCAACTACTAACATTACTAAGAGGGGTTCTCATCTCAAAAAATTTTCATATTGGTGTTCTTTCAACAGAACAAACAATAAAAACATTAAATCCTGCAATACTGTCAACACCAACTCTGACAATGCAGAAGTCAAGACAATAACTTACATTCCCCCATTAGTTTGGTTGCAAAGTTAAAACTCCTGCACTGAGATTTTATTAAATCTCTCAGTTTGGTTTGCATATTTAGCTCAGGCACACGCTGAACATGGAGGCTCAGAAGGTGGAGGCTCAGAACTGATATTACATGATTGGCTGGAAGTCCAACACTGGTGCTAAGATTGTGTTCAGGAGCCTGTCTAATACAGACTAATTCCAACATCCTTTCAGATATTATACACTTCCTTGACACCCAGAATTACAACTTGGTTGAAAACACCCCAAGTCAGATGTTCTGAGAATCCCATTAGTACATTAAAAAATACTCTCTGTGAGGGAAAAAAAAACCCTCTCTCCCCAGTAACCACAGCAATCACCTCGACAGAAACATGTGCAGTGGGCACGGAACATTTTGAAGGCACAGGCCCATTAGCATTCTGGTCAGGACTGAGTTTATTAGGCATCTCTCCAGCCTGGGTAGCACTATGGAGGCTGTGTGCCTCGGGGGATGTCAGCATAATGAGTTGCCCTGGCAGTGCAGGGGATGTGCACCTGCTGCTTGGGGCCACGTGATGGGCAGATGCAGGAACAGCAGAGCCAGAGCTGCCCATTTCCCATCCTCCAGCAGAGGCAGCACCCACAGGGTGGACAAGGGGTGCACAGCCTGCTTTAACTCACCTGCAGCCATGGATGATAAATGACATTTTTTTCTCCTTTCTCCTTTGGTACCCAGTTTCAAGGAAGTGGCCAGACACAAGCGTGAGCTAGCGGATCATAGAATCATAGAATGGCTTGGGTGGGAAGAGACCTCAAAGATCACCCAGTTCTAACCTCTCTGCCATTCATCTGACCAGGCTGCTCAAAGCCCTGTCCAGCCTGGCCTTGAACACTTCTAGAGATGAGACACTCACAACCTCTGCGGGGAACCTCTGCCAGGGCCTCACCACTGTCGCAGTGAAGAACTTCTTCCTAACATCCAACCTAAACCTGCCCTTTTCGCTTCAAAACCACTGTCCCTTCTCTGTCTCTGTCTGTTGGTATAAACAGTCCCTTTGCCTCCTTTTTCTAAGGCCCCTTCGGGCACTGGGAGGTCACAATGAGGTCTCCTCAGAGGCTTCACTTCTCCAGGTTGAACAACCCCAGCTGTCTCAGTCTGTTTTCACAGCAGAGGAGCTGCAGCTCTCTGAGCATCTTTGTGGCCCTCTGAGAACCCTCTCCTACAGGTCAGTCTCTTTCTTGTGCTGAGGACCCCAGACCTGGACGGGCAAGGGATGCAAGGAGTCCCTAAAACGTTCATGAGGGACATAACCATTCCAGCACAGCTGGGTGAAGCCTGGCACCACTCCTAATTTTATCTCGAGAAGTCCCCAGCAGACTGGCTGAGGGGGCCTAAAGAAGGAAAGGAAGTGTCAGCTGTAGCCACAATAAAGCAAAAGCATTTGTTCCAGGAATACCTCCATAAAGACCACAACAACAAATGATGGATGTTCCACGAGAAAAAGTTCACAGTGTTCTGGAACTATTTATACTCTTCGATACAAAATAAAACCTGGTGAGGCCCTGGCACAGGTTGCCCAGAGAGGCTGTGGATGGATCCCTGGAAGTGTCCAAGGCCAGGCTGGATGGGGCTTTGAGCAGAAACTGTGTGGAAAAGGAACAAAGATAATTCAGGTACTCTCCACTCTAATGCCATGACCTAAACCCAAGACCATTCATATTCCCTCTATAGATACTGATAAAACATTGAGTTATTTGTAGTTCATATAAGCACTTCAATTTATTTGGGGAAGTCTTCATTGCCCTTAGTTTTCCTATGTGTTATTACTCAAGCTCCAGGTAGAATATTTTTCTTCTTTATTTTTTTGGGGGGGGGGGACGGACAGTGGGTGCATTAGCACAGATTTGAAGGAAACATGTAGGTTGGGAGCATAATGCTTCCAATTGAAACACACTAGCAAGCACAGACTACGGTAGTTTAGAGATTAAAAATAGGATCATTTGGATGTGTGGATTTGAATATGATTTATGGATCACTTCCAGAGACATTATTGTTGCTTATCATTCAGGTGGCTCTGAAAGTGAAGACTATGTGGGAAATCATGCAAGAGATACATTGCCTGCAGAATGGGGAAAAACATTAAATCTTGGAGTTGCTGATGCAGCAATTAATATTGCAACCTTCACTGCCTTCAATGCACGGAAGAAAAGGGTAAGATAGCCTAGATGTCTGCTTCCCATAAATAACTGATCTCAAGACTTAAAGGCAGAGACAGGCTTAAACATTACACACTAAAGCCCCTTTCCCATTTGCCTTGGAGGAAATGTTTAAAATAGGAGTCACTGGTGAATCAGGAATTTGTACTCAGGACTCTCGGGCTGCTCCAGCTGCAACCTACGGGTCTAAAAGAGTCCGAAATATCAGGGCAGCCACATCTTCAGCAGGGATGAATGGGAGCTGAGGAGGTGTGCTCTAGGACACTTGGTGTCTAAAGATCTCAACTAGAGCAGCAATTACAGAGGACCACAACTTTCCACAGCTGAAATTCAGAGACAACAATTTAGACACCCACATGACATTTTTTAGTGATTTTTTTTTTCTTTTTTTTTTCTGGTCTCATGTTGGCTTGGTCCAGAGCAGACTGCAAGTGCCAAACAGAAGGAAGCACTGGCACAGCACTCAAATACCTGGTTCTCCTTAGTTTGCTCAAAACAGTGGGATAACTCCACTGGTTTCAGCCAAGCTCACCCTGATTTACAACAGCATGAGCGAGATTAGGATCATGTTTTTCATGTTTTGTGTCCATCACTGTGAGGACAAAAAACTCCTATATATCTGACCAGGCTGCCTGAAATGAGACCTTTAATTCGGCATACCCTTTCTAGCAGAAAATAATGAGAGATGTAGTAAAGCACATTTATTCCTCAAAGCAGCATACAGAGACAAGTAGTTTTTAAGCACACCTGCAAATAATTGTCAGAACAAAATCTCAGGAGCATTAGACCAGCACCCCAGTATCTTTGCCTTCTTAATGGGTTCTCTTTTGCTGAGAAAATTATGACTCTTTAGCCAACACTCATGGTTGCTCTTAAAAGCATTTCTTTTTCACACATGAAACCATAAAGTTCAAATGAGACTTTTTTGACCTCACGCATTTGTTATTTGTGAGATGGTTAATAAAAGTAATTATCAGTAGTTTCTGACAAGTGGAGGGAAAATCTGAACTCTTTGATGTGCAGAGAAAAATTGTGCATGTTCATCAAGAAACTTTATTTCTTTGGAGAATTGTTCCAGTGGCTGCAAAGTTAATAAGTCATTTCCAAAAGTGAAGAAGTGGAGGCCCCTGAGAGAGGGAAATAGACTTTGCTCAAAAACATCAACTACAGCTGCCTCATAACCAGCTGTGAAGGTCAGAAATTACTTAAGGAATGCATGTTTGCAAACTTTTAATTAAAGGAGCTGAAGGCCAGTGCTAAGAAGGCAATCTAAGAATGAAATACAGTAATAAGCTTAATTTAGCCTCACTGTAGATTTCCATGGGTGTCATATATTTGGGAAACTGGAGTCTGCATGATGGGAGTGACAAGGTGAATTTTAATGAGAATTATGGACATACAATCAATAGTGTGGATACCAGCCCTGACCCAAATGTCGTCTTCTGAGCTGCCTCTTCCAGCAAGATCAGGTTTAGCAACAATTTTTCAGTGTGATGAGGCTCAGGGTGGTCACCCCCTTGTCCAGAGAAGTGCAGTCAACCTGACACCACCCAAAACAAAAAAATTTACCTCTCTCAACAGAATGCCTAAGAGTTTTACTTGAATTAGGGCTGAAATGCTTGGCCAACAGATAGCAAAGAGCTGTACACCCAGCACAGAGGGCATGAGACCATCTGGAACTCTTCCCTCCTTCCCACCTCCAAAAAAAAAAAAAAAAAAAAAAAAGGAAAAGAGAAAAAGGAAAGGAAATAAAAGAAAAAAAATACAGTACGGAAAGTCCTAGTTAGTTCAATTAATTATCCACTGGCCATTTACTTAAGGGACTTGTTACAAATATATCCTCATCACAATGACAGGAAATCTATCTGAAAAGTCTGCAAAAAGGCTATTAATGAAGAGAGTTTCGAATGCCTACAAGCTGAAATACCTTTTCACTCCTTTCGCCAGTAGTTCCTGTGGGTCATTTCTGGGGTCAGCAGTGGTGTGCAGAGTAAAGACTCTGCCAGTGCTGGAGAAGGAAGAAAAAAAAAAAAAGAAGAAAAAAAAGTACTTCAGTATTGTCAATCTTTTATCCTTGAACGATACACTAGAGGCTGACATTTAATACCCTAAGGATATAGATGTTTGAAAGCTGGTTATTGTAACAAAGGAAACCATCCAAACTCTGCAAGACCAAATGGATCAGATAAAGCTGACACTGAGATAAATCTGTTTTACATCCATTCTTGCAAAAGTTTTGCTAATCTATGTAGTTATAGCTTTCCTGGAGCAAAAGGAGAAAGGAAAAAAAAGAACCCTACATTATAGCAAGTCAACATGCTGCCCGTATTTGTAATCCCCAAAGTGTAATGTCATGGTCAGAGAACATTTTTCTCACAGATCATGGGTGAACTCTATAAAAATGAGAACAACAAAGAAAGAAATTGAGAAAAACCACGGAGAGTGGCAGAGGGTATGAGGACAAACATGCATCCTGCTCTTTCTGGTTGAACTTCCATGTTAACATAGATTCTGTTTGTTTGTTTAACACATGAATTTGGATCTTTCGTAGACACAGACTCATCTTCCAACCAGTCAGAAACTTTAACACCTACTCTTCATTATCCAGTATTTATACCGCCAGATTGGACTTTCATATGGAAGCCTGGAGCAATGCTGGTACAGATGGCAAGATGACTCTCAAGAGATTGATGACTCTGAAGAAATACACAGTATTAAGTCAGAAGGTGCAAATGTTAACATTCCAGTGTAGAAAAGAAATATTCCTTGCATACACTTCCCAGGTTTGTTTTCTCATGCATTACAAAGAGAAAGAAAAAGCCCTCGACACACCTCGTAGCTGGCAAACGAATGATAAATTTACTTTAGTTTCTTTTGTATGTCAACTGTTCATGCCTCAGGTACTTAACCTTTACTTTAAAAACATGGTTCAGATCCTAGCCTTGAAGGTGGGTGGGAAGGGGGGGATGGTATTCCTGTAAATGTTTCATTTAACAAAGGCAGTACTATAAGAAGGTTCAGTGGTGAGACTGAATGGTATTTATTGTTTCAGATTTCAGGGCTCCCATACATCTGCTGCCTGTCAAAGGCAGATACCACATTCATAAAACAAGTGCCCTGTCTGGAAAAAAAAAAAGAAAAAAAAAAAGGACTCTCTTCTCTGTAGCTGAGCCTCCAGGATTATATGAGATGGGAGGCTGCAGGAAGTGAAAGTTCTGAAGTTCTAATTTGCTCTAAAGATGATCAACCAGAAAATCTCTTATTATTAGAAAAAAAGGTAATTTTTACTTTATTTTTTTTAATGTTTGTGGGCCCAGATGCAGCAAAGCATTTTAAGAACAATCCCTATTCAGAAAAGCTCTTAAACATGTTCTTATGTGTCTCCATGCTCAGCAAACTGTCTAAGAACTGACTTAGCTGAAGCAGAGACCTAAAGAAGAACCACTTCTATTTACACGAACTAAGCAGCTCGTTTTACCAGGCCCATTACATGATTCCTGACTTTATTAGGTCTGGAATGTATATTTCACCCATGGTGAGAAACATGCTCATTCATTTCTTATGATATCATAGTCTTCTCCATGGTAATCTGGTGCTATGTGAGGAAAAACAATAGAAGAGAAAACTTTTCATGCTGAGATGAAGACGGATAAGGAATTATGTTCAGCTGGGTGGGAGAATATATAAGAGGAACAAAACCACAGAGCCCCTGATTCTGAGGATCTGATTTATTTAGTATCTGGCATTGGCCATAAAGTGTGGGCAATGAAAAGAGGAGCTGACCTCAATGCCTCCTTAGCAGCAATCAGAAATTCATTTCAGTGTGTGAGCATTTAATTAGCTTCACTGAGTTTACAAGACCTTCAGTCATTTCAAGATACTCGAGGCAACTACGCCACACATAAGATTACCCTGAATCTGGAATGCCAGCCACTTAGGAAGAATGTCTGGAGAGTTTTAATTGAAGGGGACTCCTTTGTTTTTATATCCATTTGATGTGCCATTACCATTTCCTCCACCACTAATTTACACCGAGGGACTCGACTATTCCAAACAATTGTTTTAATCAGTAAATCACAGAAAACCTTCAAGAAAGTTTAAGGTTGTTCTGCGTCTATGAAAAGTCAAATGGCACCATTAAATTTTTAGAGCTAATCTATTCGTTACACAGTGCAGCCACTGCACCACTTCAGGCATCTGGGGAGAGTCATCACCTTCCCCTTTTTTACAGGAGACCTGAAATATGTCTGCTGCATGCATTTATTGCATGCACACAATAAATATATATGGAGTGGGATTAACTAACAGGAGGCAATTACTAATTTTATTATGGCTTCATGAGGTCTGTATATCAAGCTCCTCTCCCTGGCAAGGATGAGGAATTGCTAAATACAGCTAATTTCTGGGCTGATCTTATTTATATACTGGACGCTAATCCCCTTCACATATCTCATGTGCTTCTTTCTTCTCAGAGATACTGTCCCTCAGTGACCTCCTCCCAGCATTTCATTAAATGCCTTCAGCCTCAGTAAATTACAGCACTTTAAAAACATTGAGTTTAGCATATAAAAAGAGAGAGAGAGAGACAGAGAGTTTCTGTACGCTGCCACGGGATAAGGTGCAGTGAAAATCCCATACAAGCTGAACTGTACTTCCTAATCAAATGGGTGTAACAGATGGCTGCTAGAGCAAGCCATCACAATGGAAATATCTGCAGTTCTCATGGTAACGGAATCTGCCAGGTCTGAGGGATTTGCTGTTTTCCAGGACATCTGAGCTGCAATCTCTTTCGAGCTGTCTAGCAGTCTCAGTCTCGCTCTCTCTCACTCTCTCAGCATGATGGAGATAGAGTTGAAAGGTGGAGCCTGATTTTGCATTCCAGCTGTGATTAAAGACACGCACACACAAACGCGGGCGCGCGCGCGCTCGCACACACGCAGAATCAATAGCACTGCATATTCATTATGCTATCTAGAACCTCATTAACCACTCAGACAGAACAGCAAGGAAATTTTAATATTCCTCCTTCTTTAAGGAGGAGAAGAAAGAAGTGTAATGGGGGAGAGGGCGGGGAGAGAGGAAGATAGCATGTATGTGGGGAATTCAGATTCATGAGACGTACCTTTTAATAAAGATATGGAGCAATGTTAAAACTAGCAGTTGTTTCCATTTCATGGCAGTATGTCAAGATGACTTAACATACCAGAGTGAAACATCTGGCCTCAAAAAAAAAAAAAATTATTATGTCGAATTTCCAAAACATAATACAGGATCTGTGGAAGAAGGAGAAGGAGAAGAAAAAAATAACTGTGTACCATAATACTGAGTAACAGCATGTGACAGACCTCCTGGTACTGTGTAATTAGAAAGGTGATCCTTCTCATAAGGTGTAGGATAGCATAAAGACAATGAGCTTTAATTATGAATCTAAAGAATTGGGTTTAAACCCACAGGGCTCCCTTAAAAGGTTCTTATATTTCTGCATGCAATTCAGAATCATCAGCAGGAAGAAAATAATCATTCATGAGACTTTTATTAAAGTCTTTTCCTTCAAATCCCTATCAATTTAAAGAAATAAGAAGAAGCATACTGCCTTCTTTGCTAGACTACCTGCTAGAAAGCACACAGAGGGTTGATTCACAGCTGCCTATTCTCTTGGGTATTTGAGCCTGAAGATCAGACAACATGTAAGAATTCAGCCGTGGCTCAAAATGGAAACAAAGAGGACCATTCTTAAAGCAATGTGAAATGAAAAACTACAGGCTGTGGACTGTAGACCTTAGCATGCTGATCCACCACATTGTCCTTGAGGGCACTAAAGTTAAATACATGTGACAGCCAAAGAGATGGGATAAATGCTTTCCAGAATAAAATGACCTGATCTCCTTTTTTTTTCATGATGTAGAATAAGCCAGGAAAAGCAAGCTCCTCAAGTACCCACTCAAGAACTGGGTACTCTGAGGTGGTGTTGTCCAACTAATTGTGCATCACTGAAGAACCTTTTCATGTGATCTTTCCTTGAAGCCTGAAATGCTTTCACCATGACTCCATTCCTCTGTGGTAATGAGTTCTGGATAAGAAATTTAATTCTTATGTTGGGTTGGTTAGTTTCAAACAGGTATCTAGAGTTCTGTTGCATTACAGAACTGCATTACACCTCCAAACCTGTCAGCTAGTTAGGAATAACTGCTGGTGTCAAGCAAAAATGGTTGCAACAACAGCAGAAAAACAGTGGTAGTTGTTGGCAGTCAGCACCAAAACACGTGGCAACATGAGTGGTACAGAAGTCACCTCTGCTAACAGCAAGCCATGGCTGGAGCCACCAGCAGTTCCTCACAGCTGGAACAGGGCTTCTCCTGCTGCAAGGTGCAGGGCTGCTCAGTGTGAGAAAGCAGTGCTCAAATCCACGTCTACTTTCTGCCACCTTCGTGCAAACTTAACAGCACAATTACTCCTTCACCTGAGTGGGAGAGGCAGCCACCCCTGGAGTGAACTTGGGCTGATTTTTGGAAGAATGTCACGTTCGACTGAGTGAGCAGAAGATTTCAGTTCCTTCCTTAAAGTACAGCAGTGATTCACAACAGAAAAAAATGGTGCATAGTTTTACCTTTTATCCGAGAGCAGTTCTGGGTGGGATGAGGGGGTGATAAAAGAACATGGAGTGGTAGTTCTGCTCATCATCCCATTATCTGAGGCTGTGTGTTTCCCCATAAAGTCAACAGAGATTGTCAATGCCATGGGCACACACCATTTTTAATGCTGCATTCAGCACTGTGTAGACGTGCATTCAGCAAATTCAACCCTCAATGCAGTTGGTTAAAAATTATTTTTACTCAGTTTGGAATATATCCAGGGTTAACACTGTGATTCTTGCAGCAGCCATCCCAGCCTAAGCAATGACACAGGAATCCAAGAAAATCTTTTACACATTCCTACTTGATAAAGCAGCCCTTCAAGTAATTGACTGTTCAACATTGCCCTGCACTGCTATTACTGTACTGCTAATATTTATTAAGAGATCAGAGTGTTCCAAACTGAACAGTTTGTGGAAGGTTCTGACTCAGACTCGATCCATGAGCTGTGCAGTGTGATCAGTGGTGCTCCAAGCCACGGAGCCTCACACGTGGAATTCACCTGTCCCTAGGGTCTGTTTGCTGTTCCTCAAACAGCAGATTTTAGCACACACACAGAAGACAAGGCTGCCTGCAAAGAGATCTCTTCTCTAGACAACATTTCCTTCCATTCAGAAACTGTTGATAAGTCACTTTTGCCCTGTCTGCTGACTGTCCCCAGATGGTGCCCTCATAAGCCTGTCGCTGTGCCTGCTCACCCTGCTTGCTTATTCCCAAGCATTATTCCTCCACCAGGCCACCAGGTCTACTCTTTTCTCAAATATGACATTTCTTGGAGATCAGGACAACAAAAAAGCCTCCTTGACTGTCTAAAAGTCTTTCTTTACTCCAGTCAGAGCTCGAGCATCTGACTTTGAACATTAGCAAGCTGCCCCAAAGTCCTCACACATCTCATAGGCCTTAACAGGGTTTCTTCCATCCAGTCTCACTCATACCTCCCTAAAACACTGCCCAGCTTGAGCCCTGACATGGGCTTCCAGCTGGGAAAACTCCACCATGTACCTCTGATGGTGACTCCAACAGACCTCACGGTCTCCAGAAAAGCTGAAGTAGTCCCCAGCCACACTCTGTGGTGATCCTTGCTAATGCCCAGGGTAGATCAGAGAAGTGCATTTCAGCTTTAGGGTGTGTTTATGACACGCTCTTAACAGCTGAAGCTCTGAGAAATCCTGAGTTTTGTTCAGTCCCAGATGGCTCTTGGTCCCCAGCTGACTCTGTCCCAGACAGAAAAATCATCAGTACTTAAAATGAGTGGGGTGGTGCAAGCTGGAATCATAAAACTCTGAAATAGACCCTCTTGCTATTTCAGTTCTAATTGCGCTCGTCGCTGCCTGGTTAGCAGACACTTTTCAATCAATTGCTGCATTTGTGCTGACAACACTGGATCACAAGAGTTGCTCTTGTCATTTCAGTGACCTCCATCCTCAATTGTTCTTGCTTTCTGGCCAGGAGCTACGGGGCCTTGTTTCTAAAGCCCACAGCCATGGAGCAGGGAAGGAATCTTCCCATGCCCACCAGCCCAGGATTCCCAGCTACTACAGAGAGCACACTACAAACCTGCCACTGCACATCAGCGGAGGATCTGACCTACAGCATTCACATGGGGATGGAGCCCTGTGATTTGACATTTTAACAACAGCAAAAAACATACCTAAACATCCCCCTTTTGCCCAAAGTTGATCCTTCCTGGCGATTTCACGCAGAGATCCCAGACTTCAAATTCCTCAGCCCTGTGAGCCTTTCCCATCCCCTGCAGGGGCTTCACGGACTTCACATACCAGAGCAAAGCTGCTCCGGTCAATCAGCTCCTGCAGTCCCCTGAGTGCTTCCAACACCTGCTAACAGAGGGGACAACAGAGGGGACAACCCCAACCCCACCCCTTCACACAGAGTATTGCCTTATTCTTCAAAAATACTGCTCAGAGCAGGATGTCCCGTTACAGGATGCTCCTATAAATACACCACACTTTCAGAATGAGGAAGTAAGCGTGCTCTGGTAAATATTTTAGCAATGAAGTGGCATGGAGTCCTTAATGCTTGTCATTTTTCAGCATAAGGAGCACTCCATCAGAAGGTGCTCTACACTCTAGGGAGAGAATGTGCATTCTGACAATAACAGGACAGACGGTGGCCAGCACCTTATCAGTACTAATTTTCCTTGAAAACATGTGTGGTTCTTCCTCCACTCCACCATCTAATGTCCGGAAGCACTTGATTTAATAAGAAAGTTCATAATGTCAAGTTACAGACACCATGAGAGGGAAGCCTGGTAAAGTAGAATTGGCAAATCAACAAATTTTTAAAAAAAAAATCTTAGCTATCTCCTAGACAATTTATTTTTTGCCTTTTTTTTTTTCTTTTTTAAAAGAGCTTTCCTCAGTATATTCAGGTCTGTGGTGGTGCAGGAGAGCTTGTGAGGATCGAGGTGTGGAAAGCAGCAGAGCATGGTGGTCTGGAAAGCAGTGTGCAAGCAAGGAGTGAGGGAGTGCAAGCCCTAGAGATGGCTCTGCTGACACTAACCGAGTTGTTTTACGGGGATAACACTGATTGCTGAGCACAGTAATGCTGTCAAGACTAACTAGGGCTGCCTATAACAGGGACAAAGAGAAGGATCGTATTTTACAGCATGCCTGAAGTCCAGACAGAAGAGCTCCATGGCAACATGCAGGGATCTGTTATTCTTCCATTTATTCTCACGTGCAGCTCCTGGCGTTGATGTGATCTCTGTACCATGAGGCAGAGAGGATCTTTGCTCCTCTTTCTCACCAAGCTGCCAAGCTGCAGCTCTTTCCTCAGCCTCATCCGTCCTCATGAGCTGAGAGGGTAACACGGCTTTGCAAAACTGTTCTGGGATGCCTTATGAGAAGAAAGGAGCTTCAGAGGATGGTTTCTGCAGGACCTTGAAAGATTTCTTTTCTGTGGCAAGTGACCAGTAACCCCAAGCCTACAATGTGTGAACACTTGCTGACAGGTTTAACTTTATGCATGTGATGATTAATAAAAATCAGATATTTCACGGGCATGTGCACACACAGACACACAAAAGAAAAAGTCCTGGTCCCACCCCACAGATTTTCTCTTGCACAAATTTGAAAACTGTTTGCAGCGACTAGAACAAAGATCATACTGTATTTCCTTTAGACAATGGAAGAGAACAACAAAAATCAGGACTGTGGCAAGTGCAATATTTCATTCCTTCCCTTGCATACTCAGCAGACTCTGTAATCAAGCTTCCTCACTTGAAGACACCCTTCCTGAAAGTATGGAAATGGGCAGCACCTGTTTCTCAGACTCGCGAAATGTCCTCTTATCAAAACTGCTTTAAAAGAGACAGGACAGATGATCACCTGCCCACAGGATGGGAGATGCGTGCTGCTGCTTTCCTGCAGAGGTGACCTTGGCCTTCTCTTTCACTTCCAAAGCTTTATCTGTCTTGATCATTGAGATGCTAAGTTTGTAGGAGGAACAGAGAAGCAATTTTTACTGTATGTAAAGCGTACAGCACAATGACACCATCTCAGGTGAGGTAATGTGTCTGTATAAATACCTCCCTTTTTTTCTTTTTTTTTATTTTATGTAAAGACTAAAACATCTGCAGAGACATCAAAAGAGGAATGAGCATGCTGCATAGGAACACAACGCAGCTGACAACGAGCTGATCTAAGATTCCTTGAAGTTCTCTTGCGAGCTCTTCCTCCCACCTCTCATCTGTAATGCCACTTGGTCAAACCCTAAACAAAGGTGGCACAACACAAAACAAACAGCTGTGGTTCAAAGGGAGAATGCAAGGCACAGGCCCTGGAGACAATGCCCAGAGGAGAGGCAGAAAAGGGCCATTTCTAGCAGGAAGTGTGAAGAACTCACAGGATTATAAGAACTGCCCTTTTGCCTTTCAAATCTAAGGAACAATCAACAGCAAGAGGGCACACTGAAAGACATATCCTTTTTTTTTTGTCTTTGTATATCCTTTGCAATAAATAAACCTTCCTATTCCAATATTTGGCAAGGTGACAGGCTCTAAAATGGAGCAGGAGAGATAATTGATATTTACAGGAGAAGAAGGTGCAGTTAAGAACAGGCAAACACTTCTCCATAAATAAGAGGTTCCTATTGAAAAAGATTATTACCCAGATCTCTAGGCTGACACCCGAAATCAAATCACCCTTAATGGATAATGTGAACATTATTAGTGTGAGGGGGAAAGCCACGGCAGACCTTGGGCTCTGGATTGTGGAAGAAACAAGACTTGCCTCTGACCTCGGTTTTTGTCAGTTTAAAACAACAAAGAGATCATGGTTTACTCTTGGTAAGCTGAACTTTCCATAACAGCAAGATTTTTTTCCATGTACCTAAATATTCTTCTGCTCTGAACTGGAAGAGGATGCTGGATTGTTTAGAAAGAAGCTTCCTCCAGGTCTTGGTTCCTGTTGTGCTTAGCTATTTTCCAGAGATCTTAATATACATACACCCTGCACAGGGACAAGAGAAGGAAAATATTTTTCACCTGAACAAGAGGGTCTGGAGGAACAAAACTGTCTGGAATAAAAGCTGAGAATCCACACTTCAGAGCAGTTTGCTTGCACTTCTAGTCCAACTGATCAGGCATGCTGAAGTATTTACATTTCCCATCTGAATAGCAGTCCACATTGTTGTAGCTCACAGGAGGGTTTTTGGCTTCTGCCAGTCTAAATAGAATGATTCAAAACTGAATCATTTCCTGCAATTTTATTTCATAGCTGAATGCACACCATAGCTAGATAAGTCCACAAACACATGGAGCTACCTCCAGAAAACCATCTAACCCTCTGGGCTGCTTCAAGTGGAAGCCCTAAATGACTAAAGTAGGTTCTGTTGCTATTATGGCATGGAAATACTCCTGCAGGAGATGGTCAGTGGCCAGCAGCAGCTGAGACAGCGCAGTGATCACATGGCAACTGGATTTTCCACCGATTGCCAGAGAAGAAAGGGATGCTTCCCGAGCTCTGTCTCTCAGCTCTTTTAACTGAGGATCAATATCACAGAGACAGAGGGAGAGAGACAAACAACCAGCAAACGGAAAAGCAACTGCAGCCTGCCACATTCGCGGGGAAGGGAGATAAAAGCCTGCCGCCCTCTGAAATCTAATATGCCCAGTCACCTGGAATGAGTGTCTCTTGAAAAGGGCAAGCCTGCTCAACATCCTCGGCCGACCCCCCTTCCAGAACTGAAGCACCAGGATCTGGAAAGCTTTAGCCTTATTAGGCTCATTAAAAGCTAACTAGCACTTAGAGCTCACATGGAGATGAGGTGTCAGCAGAAGCAAGACCCTGTAAAATACGTGCATAACCCGTGTGCTGCAGAGCAGTCTCCATCCTCCAGAAGACACACGCTGTCTTCTTTAGGAGCAGATCAGGGATTGTGTTGTCCTACCCCCTGCATCAGCCAGAGTGCAGTTTTTGGGGTGCTGAAGAGTCTTCTGAGAATGCAACCGCTGAAAAATACCTCAGCAGCAACGAGCTCTGCCAGGAGACTGAAGTTTCAGACCAGTGTAATGTGCCTTTAAAAAGTACCATGTCTACACTACTGTATTGCTTACTTTCTGAAGCTAAGCCAGAGGGATGTACATAGTAAGATCTTTGTCTCATTTCAGGGAGGATACAGGATAAAGATTCTGTGCCAGTAATCTTCCCTGGATTAATGGTTTCTCTTTTATCTGTTGTATTTCTGCTCAGATGTCTTTGCTCTGAATGAGTCAGTGGAATGCAAATGATGGGTACAGTCGGTCTGAAAATATTTAAATCTAGCTTTCCACTGCACTGCAGGTTTGTGGAAAAAAAAATACTCATATATAAATATACATGCAGAATAAAGGGCAGATGAAAATTACAGATGTATCAATAATGAAAAAGAAAACCCCAGTGGTGGGTCAAATTGACAAGAAGATTCATTTTTCTGTTTCTCCTTATTTTCTTTCTTTTTTCTTTTTTTTTTCCCTCAAAAATACCAGCATTTAGTTGCTTGCTATGAATGGGTGAGTAAAATCTGCAACACTCCTTTCCTAAGCCTCAGACGCTAGACAAAAACGTATCTGTGGGAATAGGAACCTGATTTTATTCAGGCTGCTAAATGCCCAATCTTTATTATCCCAAAAAGTATCTTCCTAAAGATAGCACTCTTAATACTGACAAAGGATAAACCAGACAGCACAGACATGATTTCTCTGGATTTTCTCCCTTTCCTTCTTCTGTGACAGATTTCAGGTTTTTTCATTCTGCTGGGACGTGGTTCTTCTCCTCTTCTGCTTAGGGCATGAGTTTTTCATCTAGCAAGTGATTCCATCCCATAAGCAGCCAGGTTAGGGAGGTTTTAGAGCTGCAGCTCTGTTTGGGAAGCCAGAAGAGAAATCATGAGGTTTTGTCACGGGCTTCAGCAGGAATTGTCCTCAAATGGTGGCTGCCCACAGAGTTTTTACAGCCTGAAGGTAGCCCAGACGATCTCCAAAAGCTCTTGTGTATTGCAGAGCAGTGGTGGAAGGAGGAATTGGAAGGGAACGACTGGATAATTTCCTGGGCTTTTCCAAATTCTGTGGGAGTTGGCTCCAGCACACAATAGTGACCTGTCCTGGGGTGAGCAGCAGCTCTCTGATCAAGGGTGCTGCAAAGAGCAAACTGCAGCAAGAAGGAAAACACCAACATTAACCTGGTGACTACTACTGTACTTAACAATAAATCAAATAGCACCAGAAGTTGTGCAATCAGAATCATTTGCAAGAGAGTATTAAGCCCTTTAGCCCATCATAAAAGCAGAGAAATTCTCCTTCTGAAAAGCTGCCTGTAAATCCAGCTGCAACAAAACAAACAAAACAAAGACTCACATTGTCTACCCAGTCCATGTGGGACTTGAGAATTACTTAGCAGGAGGAATTTGCCTTTAATGAAAAACAAGATATTTTTATTTTGATGGCTTTGTAACAAACCACCTTTTCTTCTAAATTTTCCTTAAAAATAATTTTAAAGCATTTTAGACTGAATTTATATTAAGTTTGAATTTTAAAATCTAATTTAATAAAATCTCTTCATTTACCCCAGGACTGGTTTTCAAGATGGGAAATTAACTAAATTGTCTGCTGGTTTTCAATGAAAGAATACAGAGAGTTCTGTTTAGAGTGGACAGCAGTTTTCAAAACACATCTTTTAAAATGGTAATCTGCTGACAAAAATTAACTTTTAAATATCCAGTTCCATAAAATAAGCCATTAATTTCTGGGATTTTAATAGTCCTCCTGTTCTGAGTAAGAGGAGACTTTCAGAGCTGGGTAGCTTGTTTTCAGGTCTGTTGGTGCACAGTTAAACCCAACAAGCCCTGCAGCACCACAGGGCCAAAATCTGGGTGTGAGGAGCAGGTCTGGCATTGTGCAGTTCTCACATGAACGCTCAGGAAACTCTTCCAAAGAAATGTGAAACTTCCCTCTGCTCTGTTGTGTTGTGGCTGACGGTTACCTAGTGATGCCCAGAACCTCTTCCAGGTCTACGTGAATGACTGATGACTCAGGGACTTCTGGTAATTTCCAAAACTTCCACAAACTTTCATGTGAGCCTCAGGACCAGGACAGCTTAGGCAAAAAGACAGTGAGAGACCAAAACCTGCCTTTGCTACAGGAACCTGCCTTGCAGTGGAACATCGTTAGGTGGTCTGCAGAGTGAATTAAGGAAAGAAAGGAGTCTCTGTGGCCACTTTTACACTGAGGACAAGCTAATGATGACCTTCCTCCACAGGCTAGCTGGGTCATTCTGCAAGGCTGATGCCATCAGCTTTGCTGAGAAAGCTGCCCATAAGCAAGGGGCTCAAAATCCATCAGCAATTAAATCAGGCTGATGAGTTAGACCCTGCTACCAGGAAACACCCAAATGGCTTTGACAGCACTCCCCACAAATTCACTGCTCTCACAATGGTCAGCTGGCCAAGCCTCGTGGACAGGGAGCTCACAGCCTGGTCTCAGGTTCACACCTCAGATGGATTTTATCTGCCTTTTGCAGTTTCCTGAGAACAAAGCAAGATTCACTTCAGCCCACAAGACTCCTGACATGCATGTGCACCTGCTTCATCCACAGGTAAGAAAACAAGATATTTCTTGGTGAACCTGCCACCAAATTCCTGTGGCAGACTGCTACTTCCCCAAACTGGTGGCCAGGCTTCCACCATCAGCAGCTGAACGTGATCTCCATCTTGAGATTCACAGAGCATTTACAGCATTGCAGAAACGCACAGCAGAAACGCAATGATTATTCTTATCTCATTGGAAAGACTGCACGCGTTTCCCTGCTTGAGATCATCTTCTCTGGGGACCCATTTAGAACGAATCCACCGCGTTCAGAAAACACGTCTTCGGCACGAGATCTGAGCGTTTTCCTGCCTTGGCCATAATAAAATGCAAGAAAACGAATCAAAGCGTGCTCCTAAAAACTATATACTTCTCCTGCATGCTTTCCTCTCTTCTCTACACAAATACAAGCCCTGGAAGGTGAAAGATTTCAAACTCATTATACAGCATGAAACAGTATGTGGAAGCATGGTGCATAACACAGCTACTCTACAAATATGTCCAAACAAGCATAAAATTAGACTTTCATGGCTAGGAGAGTATATTTTTTTAGCCCAGTCTTTAACTTAGTAATTTCTTTACAGGAGAAAGCAGCCTATATGCCATTAAGCTGTTCCTAGATTCCCAGGTCAAACAAAGTGAGAAAATGAATAGGCCCATTCATGCTTCAGACAGGATAATTCTGGCAAAGCTGGTGCTGACAGTGTTAAACAGCAGTGATGGAGGAGTCTGGCCTTGTCACTCTAATTGTGACCATGAGTGACAAAAAATGCGTTCCCTTTGCCAGTGGACCAATCTTTCAGGTTCGTAGAACCCAAACCGTGCTTACGTCATTTGACATTTAAAGGGGCAGAAAATCCACGCACCCAGGTGCCTGCTTTGTCTGAGCCTGCCATGGCTCTGGCACGGGGGAAGGACTGGTCATTTTGAGGCTCTACAGCGAGAAGAAGGGTGGCAGCAGAGTGTGAAGCAGACCTTGTGGTCTGACCCGCTCATTGCCTCTGGCATAGTCTCCTTGAGCTCTAAATGCTGTGGCTCCTCACCTGCACTGGGGAGCACAACCTGCCTGGGTGAGTGGGGTCACCTTGGACATGGTCACTTCGTGCGTGCCCATATCCTCCTTGTTCCACAGAGGCAACCTCTGGAGCTGGGAGGAATGTCCAGGTGACAGTGCAGGAGAAATAGCACGGAGCAAAAAGATGAAAACAGCTTTCATAAAGAACCAGACCTGTGACGGACTAAACCCCATTCTCAGTTCCAGCAATCTCTCTCCCTCGTCCCTTGCTTCAAATCATGCTAAGTATCAAAGAAGCATTTTTCTCACCCAAATAGAATACCATTTTCCTTAGAAAGGCTCTAAATCCAATGAATTAAACATTATCTTTTGCAACAACAAAGGGAAATTAGTATCCCCTCTTACTTTCTTCTTCAGCAGGGCAAGGTGGGGACTTCACCCCAGACAGACAATTCAAATAGCTCCCATAGGCATTTCCTACACCACTCCTTCAGAGGGACCATATTAAAAATAAACTAATGCTGTAGGCAGCTTCGGAAAATGACTTCAATGGTATTTATTGCTTTGATAGGGTCAGTGCACAGTATGTGCATGTTGCCTTTTAAACATATGTTTCAGGCAAAGAATCAAAGCTAATTTCAGTGTGTGAAAAGCAAGCAGATTTCATTACTGATTGTGACTTTAACTTCAAAATGATAAGGATGTTGGATGTAGGTTCTCAAAACTGAATGTCCAAATGGGAATTTATGATGTAGAACTTCAGCTTTATCATCCATGGGCTTCAGCATAGAATGAAGAAAAAAATTCTCGGCTACCAGGAATCTCACAGTTAACCCATGAGCCAGCTGACTATTTTCCCACTCTCTAATTCTCCCTGCAGCTATTTCCTATCTGCAACGTGTTAAAGCAAGAATGGCCATTGGCACTAACCACTTCTGGCATCCAAGTGGTGGATGTGAAAGAGATCTGATTATTTTTTTCCCCACCACAATGCAGCCCCACTTCGAATCTTCACAGAAATGTCAGCAGAATTCATAACAAACCCAATACAATCTTATGCAAAGCACAATAAGAGGCCTGCTAATAAATTTTTGTTTGTTTTTTTGTTTTTGTTTTTTTTTTGTGAGGATTCCTCACACATTATTGCACCAGATCTGGTTCCCAGCTTCCAGCAACCATGTGTAATAACCCTTCCCAAATGCTGTCTGGAAGGAGGTGAACCCATAGAATTATTAAAAGGCTCCAGGTATAAGCAGCAACAAGTGAATGAACGAGGACTTTTCCCAATGTTTTCCACAGGGTCAGATTCAGGATTCACTAATGGTGAAAGCCAGAAGGTTCAAACCCAGTAGACTAAAGATAGATGTCTAACTCAGGGTTAGATACCTAAAGCAGCCACATTTTCCACAAGATATTTTGAACACCTATTTAGCTATGAAAGCAAACATAGCTAACCCACTACCGAAAAAAAAAAAGGACTTGGATACCCGTAAAACATCTTAAATATTTACGTTAACATGTATAAAAATGCATATACACATTCAATTAGTGAGTATCCATACATATGTATATGTGTACACACACTTATGTACACTCCAGAGAGCCTCATTTGCACAGTGGGAAAGCACCCACAACTTCACTTTGAGTCAAAGAAAAAGTGCAGGGTTATGAAAAATAATCAAGCCATTTTTTTAATGCCCCTGTCTACAATTACAGACGTGCACTCACTGCTCCGCAAGGCTTTGTCCAGGTCTGTTTAACAGCACCACACTCCCCTAGGTTCAAATGACACCTTTGAAACAACCAAAGCAGTAAATCACACCTCTTTATTATCATCTCAACAAGAATGATAACAACCTGCTCTGCTTGGTGAAATACCCATGGGAATTCCTCCCAATTACGTGGGGATAACGTATCTTTCATGACTTTAGCTGTCTACCATTTCCATTGTGCACTTGGTAGCCAGTCACAAAGGACACAATCCACTGAAGGAAAATGCATAGACAAGGGGTTAGCCATTTCAAGAGTGGAGAAAGGGAGGTAGAAATCGAAGGGAGAAAGAGAAGGATGACACAGAGCAACTGCTCAGCTTAGTAGCACAGCTGCTTAAACAACTGAATAGCAATCAATGGGTTAGCATTCAATCCAAGTTTAGATCACATTGAAATCTATTAGAATACTGCATATAATGAATGACTTTTACTTATTTGGTATTCTATCTTGGAATTAATCAGCTCAGTTGTTATGCAGGGGGAAAAAAAATTAAAAGAAAAAAAAAAATGTCAGCGAGTAGACAGGCCCAAACCCAAGAAAAAAAACCACCTTGATTTCCCTGGTGGTTAACAGCCTGACAGTACTCAACAACACAGGCTGAAGTCGAACACAGTGAGAAGCAATGCCAGGTAAAGGTTTCCTGGCTGTTGGGGCAGCAGCCTGGTTTGTGTGTGCACACAACTTGCCCCATCCCCTCCCTTCCAGGCTCTCACAGCGCTCGTAGGGTTGCACCATCTGCTGGAGCACAATTCAGAGGTAGCTTTAAAGTGATGATAGCTCTGGGAAATGATAATCACTGGGTCATAGAAAGCTGTACTGCAGTGTATAAATAAGATAACAGAAAGTGCTGAGCAGGGCATGTTTGCATTATGAAATGTATTTTCCTTTTTCCTGTATAAAACCTGTCTTGAAAGCGTGGGGAATGCAGCAGGATTGAAAACCAGAAGGAAAGCAACACAGCCCCAGAAGCTGCACAAAGGAGGAGGGGGATGGAGGAATGGTAAGCTGTAGTATTATTGACTGAGGAATGATAAAAGAGGAAGGAATTCAACAGTTACATCTATTTCGCTTGGTGCAATGGCATGAGATCAAAGGCTTATGTTCACATTAGCCCAGAATAATGCATACTCCATAAATGATGCAAAGCTAGGCCACATTCCCAAGATGTGACAATGCCTCAAGATGCCCCTTTGCTAAGTTCAGGTCAAGGCAACAGGCTCCTGCATATGAAATTCTTTTTCAAAGCACACAAACGCACTTAAACCACTGGGCATGGAGATCGACAACATTCAGGACAGGCAGGATGTCCTCCACTGTCTTCTACTTTTCCACAGATGGCTTTGCAAATTCAGCCAATTTTCATTCATTTGCAGGGTTTTTTCCCAATTGCTGTTGATATTTCAGAAGATCCAAACTGTCCACCCAAGCACAGAGAAGCTCAGGCTGAGAAATTATATTTTATTTCATTTGTAAAGCAGGCACCAGAGCGGAAAGCATCAGAAGATAGTCAACTCAAATTCCAGAGATGTGGCTCGGTCCCACCTCTGCACTGGCAACCTCTCACCTGGGATAGCCCCTTTAATGGCTGCAGAGCAAGAACAGTGTTAGACGGTTCCTGAAAGCCCCAGTTTATTTTTTTCTGAGACACGTTTGTCAAAGCCACTTAAAGATTCAGATCAGTGCTGGTTGTACCTTGATTCCTGGGGGATCCAGCCCTTGTGGACACCTTAAACAAAACACTACCCAGGACACATCCATACCATAAATTCCTTTAAGAAATCCTAATCTCTGGGACTCTTGTCTACCATTAGCTAAATGGAGATGAATAATTATTCTCCCTCACCTTTCACGGTTTGGTTGGTGCAGGGAAGCGTTGCCATACCAACAGCGATCCAGCCTGGCCGTAGGACAGGGCTGGAAGTGTGGAGGTGCAGACATCCCAGGCCAAGAAGAAAATCCTCCCCTCCGTCCCTCCCTCCTTTCTTCCCTCCCTGCCTCCCTCCCTCCTCTCCCTGGAAGAGAAGCAGTTTCTCTTTGTGAGAGAGCACAAAGGGGAAGAAAGAAAAGGAATTGTCCATCAAGCTCAGCAGAGCCTCGGGGGCTTTCAGCAGAGGATGCCACAGCCTATGAGGAGAGCGAGGCGAGCTGAAGACTGATTTTAAAAGGACAGTTCAACCCCAGCTACGCTGAACTGCCTCCAGCAGTCCCCAGCCTGTGAAGAACATGTGGCACTGAAAGACTCAGTGACATCTTCCTGTGTTTTGCTTTCCACAGATCAGCACCGCTTCCCACTGACGGGAGAGCCGGGTGCCCTGCTGTTTGTAGGGTGCCCAGTGATGCTGCCCTGGCAGCCAGACCCTTACTGGGGGCTCACAGCAGGCACCACTCATCTGGTGGGTCTTCTGGGTCCCTCCTTACCTGCCAAAAACATCAGCGGGCCTGTAAACGTTGCTTCAGGGATGATGTAACAGATACATTCATTCCCTGCCAGAGGCTGCAAATCCTGCAGACCCAAACAGGGGTTCCAGCCACTACTGGAGGGAAACAAACCATGCCCCAAGTGCCAAACCTGTGTCCCACTCCAGACACCCTTCTTGAGACACTGGAACCAAGAAGGGACTGTCAATAAGCACAGAGAACGAGGTGATTATGAGAGGAGACTGGAAAGAGAATGAGAGAGAGCCACAGAGATGACTCAGGGCAGACACGATAAAGTTGTGTTTATATGTATGTATTTATATATATATACATGTGTGTGTTTGTGGGTGTATGCAATAATTAATGGTGGAGAAAAAAATAAAAGACACCCTTTCTCAAGTATGAGAAGTGAATGAGTGTAAACAAAAATGGAGCAATTCAGAACCACTGCAGAGCTACCGGGCAACACAGCCATAACCTCCTGCAGACCGTGCAGTCCCGCTGAGACTACACCCAAAACCAGACGCAGAGATCTTGAATATCCAGAGGTAGAATTATCCATTAAAAGTAAACAAGCCCCAGGGAAGTGCAAAACTCCCTGGAGTGCAGGAGGATAGGAGAACATCCATTCTTCAGAGAGAATGACAGATCACCTGTGAAAGGAGGAATCTTCAAGTGTAGGCTGGAGCATCTGAGTCAAGAGGTGTTCACATGCATTTACCATAAGAAAGACCAGGTTTTCATGGGATTGAGCCTGTATTGGCCTTTGGAGACAGAGGAGTCAAACCAAGGCAGCAGGGAACACCAAAGAAAGGAGAAGAATGGAATTGGGTGATATTAGGATTATTGCTGCAGTTTGAGGCTCTCCCTCACCCATGATAGACCCTTTGGCCCTGCCTGGGCAATCCATCCCCACAAGCTCTTTGAGTAGGACCAGTCACAAGGCACTCCCTTCTCCATCCACCCCACGACAAAGGGCCCCTTCAGTCCTCTCTCCTCACAGGCTGGGCTGCCCTGGCTCTGCTCTTACAGCCTCCAACCTTCCCCATACCTTGAGCTGCCCCAGCTTTCACTGCAGGTGGGTGTTTTCCTCTTTGTGCTTTGCCACCTGAGCCGTATTTCGATACAAAGAGGATCTCCTGGTCATGTTGCCACAATCAACACAGCTCTCCACCCTCAGCTCACAGCCCTTTCTCTTCAGCTCCCTATGACCTGTGTCTGCCTTTCGCTCACCTGACAGACCTCCCACTTTCTCTGGTTATTGATCTACAAGACCAAGCTGGAATATTTCTCCATCTTCGCTCTCTTGGGCCTCATATCCTTTGGCATCCTGATCTTGAGACCTCAATGATGACAAGGAGTGAAAGATTTTCACACAGTTAATGCAGTGAGAGTTAAGTGAACAGAGAAATAAAGTTATACACCTGAGTTTAGTATCTTCATAGGTGACCTGGAAATTGGTCTCAAGGCACCCTGCAGGAAGACCTTGGACAGGTCTGGAAGAGCGGGATAACAAGAAACTTACAAAGTTCAACAAGGACAAGTGTAAGGTCTTGCACCTGGGAAAACATAATCCAGGAATAAAAAGGTAACAGGAGCATAAACCTGGCTGTCAGCAGCTCTGTAGAAAAGGACCTGGGGCTCCTGGTGGACAACAAACTCCATGAGAGTGAACAGCGAGCTGCTGCAGCCCAGAAAACCAACAGGATGTGGGTTGCATCAACCAGCAGAGATAACGAAGTCATTATCCCACTCTAATCAGCCCTTGCCAGGCCACATCTGGAACACTGTGTTCAGTTTTGGTCATTGCTACACAAAAAAAAAAAACCCCGTGGACCAGATGGAGAAGGTCCAAAGAAGGGCCACAGAGATGATCAAAGGGCTGGGAAGCTGCCAAGTGAGGAGAAGTTGAGAGAACTGGGTTTATTCAGCCTTGAGAGAAGGAGGCTTAGGGGAGACCTTATCACCACGTTCTAGTACTTAAAGGGTGGCCACAGAGAAGATGGAGACTCCCTTTTTGCAAGGAGTCTCATGGAAAATGGGTAATGGATACAATTTACTCCCAGGGAGATTCCAATTAGACATAAGAGGAAAATTGTTCACAATGAGAACAATTAGCCATTGGAATTGTCTCTCCAGGGAAATGGTGGGTTTCCCAACACTGCACACTTTTAAGGCTCAGCTGGAGAGGGTGCAGTGCCATCTTGTGCAGAACCTGCTTTTGCCAAGGTTGGATCAGACGATTCTTGAGGTCTCTTTCCAGTCTGGCATCCTATGATTAGATGATTCCAAATGCATTTCTGGACTGGACATCTACTAATTGTTTGCTCTTTATGGACTGAAAACTCTCTTCTACCACACTCACACCCCCATCAAAGCCTCCTGGACGAGCAAAAACCTCCCTCTTCGGAGCCTCAAGAGATCTGACATGAAGAACAGGTTCAGCCACTCCTTTGAGACATTTTATTAGAGTGACTGCACCACTTTCAGAAAATAACCTTGCTAAGCACTGTGAAGTTTGGGTGTCTGGGAACATATCCACTCATTTCCAAAAGTTTGTCATGAACACGGGGAAAAAAAAAGCTGGATTTTTTTAAAACTATGCTGCTGGCCAAGATGATTGCAGGGATGAACTAGATGAGCAGATGTAGACCAGGCAGAGACTCCTGCTTTTCTTGGTGGAGCTATGCTTAAGCGAAATCCCTTCACCAGAAATAATGAAATGGACATCTATGACAGCATCTGGAAGCTATTTCTGGATATACTTCAACGAGAGCAAATGCATTAAGGGTGGACGAGTGTTTTACGGGAAGAGGCAGCCACAGAGAGGTTGGGAGAGCATGGAGGCCTCAATTAGGGGGAGAGGAATATGAGAAGGGAGAAAGAAGAGAAGCAGCCAGCCCCACTGACAAAATGGGGAAGGCAACTGCTAAAGGGTCACAGTTTGTAATCATACCAGCCTGCCAGATTTTATTTCTGTGCAGGAAATATGCCGGGAGCACAACTGCTACTCCCTGGACTTAAAAAAAAAAAATTGAATGGCTGAGTTAAAATGAGGAGGAGTAAAACGTCATTATAATGAATGAAAATAAAATGTCTTGATCAAGCACCATTATATCAAGAGAGATGAATGGTTAAACAACAGCCATAGCTACATCAGTACAACTTTCCCCTCCTGTTTTTCTCCCCCTTCACAATTGCAGGGTTAAGAAATAATAGTGATGAAGTTTGTCTAACAATGGCAATAACTGCTGTTTTGTATTGATGCAAAAAATAGAATAGATTAATACTTTGTCACTGTATTTTCTTTACCTACATGTATAAATATCAATAAAAGCTTTAAGCTTTAAGGATGTACACCAGATAATGGACTTCCTTGAAAAGTCCATTAGACTCCTTGTGCTTTTATGCCACAGAACAAACACCAAAAGAAAAGTTACAGACTCAAACAATTTCTGATGTAAAAGCTTATTTTTCCTCCACCTTTTAGAATTAAAAAAAAGTCCCCGGGGAGCAAACCAATACAGCAATTACGCTGCCAAAGCCAAAAGAGAAGCTCCTCAGTGAAGATGGGAATCAGTTCCCTAGCATTTTCATCTGCTCACTGTCTCACAGGCATGCCAGAGGCACACAGCACAGGGAAAGGCCAGACACCCATCTGCAGTAATTTCAACACAGCTCCCAGTCCCATCCTCACCTCTCCAAGCATCTTAGAAACATCTCTCTGCACAATGCTGGGTGGTCTGGTGACCTTTACAACGTGACAGCTCGCTCTGGACTCACGTGTGCAGCCCCACCACTACCAGCAGAGGCTTTCCATGGCTTTCCAGCACAAAGCACCAAACTGCAGCCTCCTTGCTCCAGGTACAGGCTCAGTGGTTCAGCAGGACACAGCCCACGCCGCCTGACACTGCTCCCTGCACAGCCACACCAGACTCCTGAAAGAGCTGCTCCTGCTCTTGACTCTCCCATGCTGTGCCTCCTCCAGAGGAACTGGCGTTGCCTCTGCACAGCCCCAAGGAGAGAGATCTGGGCAAGAAATTCCTGAAGGGGTGCAAAGCAGTGCTTCTCCCTTCTATTTTACCCCTTGGATGGGCACGTCCCAGTGCTCAGCCTGCCTTCTCCACCAGGCATGGTGATGTCTTGGAAGGCATCCTTGGCCATCGTCTTTCCAGAGCTCTGGCAAACATGTTCCACCCCATGCAGAATGCTCTTTTTCATTCATCACAGCTTTCATTGATTTGTATTTGTCTGCATTATCTGCTCGGGTTATTTGCTGGCTCACCGACAGAAGGGTCAAATTCACGCTGGGTTCTCTTTACGGTGTTGCTACAAAAAAATAAAAACTGCTAGCAACAGTAAAAGTGATTGTTTCTTGTTACTGGTCTCGGTTAAATTGGTCAGGAGCACATCCTAGGCTGAAGCTGTGGCTGCAGAGGCACAGAGCACAGCAGGGCTTGACCCAAAAATGCTTTGGCCTTGGAGGCTGTCCTCACCCAAAACCAAACACTTGTTTGATGGGAAGTCACAGCATGAGGTCTGCTCTGATGTCCCTACGTGGAAACAAAGGGGGATCACCTCCTGAAGAGGAAAGATACAAAAATATACATATAGAGAGAGATAAATCAATGCTTATTTATGCCTACATATAACCCTTTATATATAGATACAGACCTTAGGCTGACATGGCTGGACAAAAGAGGATTTTCTAAAGGAGAGAGGCTGCTTGCTTTTGCAGGGCGAAGTGTGCCCTGATTGAATGTGTGAGCACTCCCCATTTTCATGATGGAAGGTTCAAAGGAACGCTCTCCTCCTGTCAATCACCGATTCCTGGGATGTCATCTAAGGTCCACCTCGCCAGTGCAAAGTTCACTGCTGACTTCAACAAGATCTGAAACCATGCCAAGCCTCTCCTTTAAAACCAGCTTTTGGAAACCAGCTCACGCACCCGAGCCAAGTCCTGGCTGCTTTCTCAGACCCCTGGATGGACACCTCGGTTTTGATGGAAACTGGTTTTATTTTAGGAGCCCTGGGCAGTTTCAGGGCTGGGGAGCTGTTGGGAGCAATTCAGTCAGCATCTTCTCTTGGAAACCATGGTCCTTACCAGCCGTGGCTGGTTCTGCACGTGCCTGGGCCAAGGTCACACCCCATGGTCACCCCCAGGATGCTGCCACGTGGAGTGGGAGCCTAGTGGCTGGTGTCCATCAGGAAGAACCATGTGGGTCTGCTGCTCTCACAGTGACAAAACGGGTACAATTCAATTTTCTCCACAGCACAGAAATGCAGCTCGTTCAAGGGCACCATTCTTGATTTTATGCCGCTAACAGCTAACAAGAGAAACAGAACAAAAAGCTAGGTAAAAAAAGGTGAGCATGCTAGGAATATGGGCACGTTTACCATTCCTTTCTTATAATCACAGTGATGTATTTGTATCACTTTCACAGATATACATCCTCACTCCTCAGACTGGTTCTAGCTGATCTGTATAATATATGCAGAAGGCTTGGTTCTCACCAAGCAGAAATAGAAAGGAAGATTTGCTGTGAGAAAATCTATTTTTTTTTCTGTGAATATTAATCATTTCAGCTTTGATAGTGAAGTGATATGAGTGAGAAAGCCAAGAATTGCTCCAGGGCTTCACACAGATGACTATTGTAGAAAAGACATTTGCTGGAGATAACGCTGCTTAAGCTCAGAATCATTATACAGTACACAGTTAACTCCAATCAACCTGCTTGCTCCCCAAGATTTAAACAGAATTAATGTGACATCCCAGCTGAAGCTGGAACTCAGCAACTCAGAAAATAAAAGTGACAAATTAAAGCAAGTTCCATATGTGTTTTAATCTTAAATGGCAAAAAGAAAACCATTATGCCAGATGATAGGAGAGCAATATGGTCCCAATACACTGTTCATCTCCTCAGCAGCTTTAAATAATGTTTGGTATGCTTTGCAGGAAGAAAAGTATGGGGATTGCTCTAAAAATTTCCATGGGTAAGGAAAAGGTCATCACCTTTTAGCCTGGAAAGTCGGAATACATTCTGGGCCAACTAATAACCATCACCAGAATCTGCTGGTCATCTGGTCATCTTAACAGATTTTCATAACATGACAAAAATCTTCACATTTCAAACCGAATAAAAAATCTTGAGTTAAAGACAGAATAGACAAACGCCCTTCTCTTCCTTGGGAAATGCACAGACGCAAGGGGAAACTTGTGTTACGCCAATTTTTCATCTGATCTTATTTATGCTACAATATTTTAGAGCTCCATGAAGGTCACAACTCTTACAGGCAGGCCTTGGAAAAGAACAGTTTGCAGGATAAGGAGACAAAGGAAATTTTGAACAGGTGGGGGCTGAGGCACAGAGAGGCTATGAGGCACTGAAGTGCACCCAGAACACCAGAGCTGGGTGTATCAGTCTTCTTCCACGGACTTCAGCGCACACCTCACACCTCTGGTGGGTAGATGACCACTGCTGCAAGAGGGAAAGATGAAAGGTCGCAGGATTGCCAGCCAGAGAATGTGCATTAGCCACTGGTTTGTGGCTGAGTGAGGAAGCAGAAGTGGATAATTGGAGATGGATGGTCAAATGTGCACTAACAACTGACTCCTACACCGAGCTAGAAGGGCTGGCTGCTGAAGGAATAAAAACAAAACTCTGAGTTACCTTAAACAAGCAGTGAAATTAAAAACAAACAAACAAACAAACAAATAAATAAATAAAGCCCCGCTTCTATAATTGATGCTAAACATCCTTCCACTGTAAAAGGCAGCTCTAAGTAGCATTAAAAGGTGGGTTTTTTTATTAAAACCAATTGTGCCTCTTTACTACTTCTATCCTTCCTTCTTCCCCACCATCATCAGTCTCATAGGTCATTCTCTCTCTTTCTTTTTGCCTCACTACATTTCCTCCTCCTGCTAATTTACTGTAACAGAGGCAGCAGCAGCAGGATTTTCCTGTTCATCAGCGAAGAGGTCTGAGATATGCACCTCTGGGAACTGATGCATATTTACAATATCATCAGGAAAGCTCAGTCACCACGTTGGTTTGGACAGTGTGCACTCCGACAGCCCCAAACCAATCAAACAGCAGGGCTCAAAGCTTCAAAACACGAGAATCTTCCAAGTTTTACCTACTCTGTGGTTTCTAGGGAGGTTTTTAAGAAGGGCAGAAGAAATGACACTAAAAATGAAGTACACTTTGGAAACTTCTAATTATCAGAAGTCTGTGCATTACAAGGAATAAATGCTAACGTACTGTACGATGCAGCACAAAGAAGGATCACACAAAGGCACAATGAGACTGATAAGAAGAGTGACAAAAAGAGACAACAGTATCTTCTTACACATATATGAAACCTTTCACTTTGAAAAAAAATTACAGCCTACAGGTAAAACTCCAGCAGCTTGTGCTAGTATGAAATTAATTTTGACCTAGTTTTTTTTTTTTTTATTTTGCATTATAATACATAACATTAAATTAAAAAGTCAAAACATAAAAATTTTATCCTTCTTTTTGAAGCGCCGATACATTTCATTCTGACAACAGGAGGACATTTTGATATTTGTCAGACGTTTTTGATTTGTTCTCCTTCCACCAGCTCAAAATGAATCTGGATGAACCTATCAAGGCTTCAAGACAGATGGAAAATGTAACGATGTTACGGTAAGTTCTCCAAAATAGGGCGCAGGCAGGATGAAGGCAGGGTGCAACAGCAGAAACAGGAGCACACAGCCAGGATACCAAAGTCTGGCTTTCGATTCTCCACACTTTAACAAGCAACCTGGACTTTATTAGATACATCACACTGATTATGTTTATATGTACTGCATGGAATCAGGTGTTTTCCTATGAAAAATCAAACAAGGTTACAGGTAAAGAAGATTGTGCACAAGCCATTGGTATTCAGGTAGAAGAGCTCCAAAGCACCACGCAGAGCTGTAATAAAGTTAGAGCAGCACCACAGTCATGAAAGTCCATATTTGATGTGCATTTGCAACAAAGAGAGGCCATTCCTAGGCTGCATCTCCCACGATGAAGAAAGGGGTTAAATTATGCCAGCAGGATTAGGGTAAGAAACAACATCTCTGTGACAACAAAGATTGAACAGGAGAGCGAAGGTGGAAAGTAATGAAGTAAAAAGGATGTCAGAAAAAAAGAGGAGAAACAGAAATGACATTGAGAAAAACTATAGTCCGACCATTAAATGGTAGCTGGGGTACAGGATTAATAGTATGGTTTCCTTCCTTCATAAGTGACAGTGCTTCTTTTAATATTTTGGTACAATAGATGTCTTTGATAAATCCAGAGAGAATTTTGGGGGGTTTAGTACTATGGGAAAAAGAACACATACTATGGAGGTAAAAAAAGGCGTTAAAATTAGTATTTGTACATAAAAATTTCATAGGACATTAGGAAATTGGTGTCCATAACATCAGCATCCAGCCCTTTGCCCTGTGACAGTAAAAATACAAAACACAAAATGTTTACAAAACATATATATATTTATATATATATATAAATATATATATTTATATAAACAAAACAGAACATACTCCTGGCCTGGTCCACATTCCCATTACATCATCTTGCCTCAGTTTCAGCTGCATGCTCATTTCAACCCATTCAGGCCAAGCAGTTCTTCTCAGGCAGACCTTTCTTTTGAAAGACAACTCATTTTATCCCCCAAGATTGCTTCCATTCCCAGTGAGCCTCCCTGGGTCTGCATGGAAATTCCTTTGCATCCCAGACAGTGACTCGTAGAGCGAAGATGACAGGCAGCCCTTCTGGTGCGGGGCAGAAATTCGTGGCATCCCAGGTTTCCAGACAGACTTCTCCCTTCTCTGCTCCACTCACTGCATCCCAGTCACACAGCGAGACCCGTCTCCTTGGCACACTCAGAAGCATGATTTCCACCTCCAGCAATTAATGCTTAATGAAAAAACAGTAGCCACAACAGCTCCATACCAAGACTCGAAACCATCTGTTCCTGCCTTGTTAGCGTGCGCTTTCCAGAGTGACCAATCCACTGCGCACCAACAGTGTGGGGTGCATTTGTTAAAGAAATATTTTACTGCACAGGCTCTGGGTGGATTTCTGGTGGGGGGGGGGGGTGGGGAAGAGGCGAAGAAAGCCAAAATAAACACGGGCTTGATTATTTTAAGATACATCTCTTGCTCAAGCACACGTACATAAATCTCACCCAAGACACAGGAAGGTGGAGTCACACTGGAGAATGCCTTTGGCTTGTCTTGGGAAGGCTGATAAGAATAATTAGAATGCTTCAGTTTAGCTGCCTTGTAATGACCCATCCATGCACACCAACCTCCACTTTCCCTAATATGGTGTCGAGCTCCTGCGTGCAGAGAGCAGCAGGCAAAGGAGGGATTTGTCGACAATACATTGGAAAAAAAAAAAAAAAAAAAGAAGGCACAGGCGCCGTTGTGTGTCAATACTCATCCAAATGTGCCCATTTGATATTTTACTGACAGAAGCGAAAATATGTTTGAATTTCAAACTTGTCGAGATGGCTGGGATGCAGGGATTATTTTCCCCTGAGGGCAGATAAACAAGACGGATGGACCAAACTCCGAATGGCCTAATGATCAAAATGCAAGGTAAGCTGTCATAGAGAGGGCTCTTCTCATCCTCGCTGACAGCATGAATTCTGCCGAATTATTTCTAGTCCTCCTGATTAATGGGCCTGGTGACTAATTAGTTTGTGAATCTTGCTCATAAACGGCACTTTGATAGCTGCCACTTTGAGAGAAAGGCCTCACTGGTGTCAGCTGGAGATGTGCTCTCCAAAAAACCTGTCCCTGGATGATCCCACAGCTGACAGGGGGTGCACGGGCGTAGCTCGGCCCTAATGGTGGAGCCACAGCCCTGGCTGGGACCCCAGGTCCACACTGCCCCACAGTACTTTGGAGAACACCGCATTAAAAGGAGAATAATTTTATTAGTCCATCCCACTACTCCCCGCTGCTGCTTTCCTCCTTGCCTGGAAGAGCTGGAATCAGTTCACTTTGCCATCACATCAGGAGAACAATGTCTTACATGACTTTCTAGAACACACTTTTCCCTACAAATGCTCCCACTGATGGAATGTTGGGGTCAGGGCCCACACCTATGGCAGAGGACACGTAGGCTTTGGATTTATAGCTCTTCTGAGACACCAGTAGTGTGTTGGCACTTCATTTAAGCCATCACAGCATTGTGGGGTTTTGTTTGCTGGGAAGGGTTTCAGTCCCAAGATGTATCAATGCACTGAACACTAAAAAGAATTTGCTCTACTACAGGTAGAAGAATTGTTCTGTCTGAATTGTTTGGCCTGATGAAGAAGGAGAGAGAATATGAATGACCACAGACACTTTCTGAGCTCTTCCTCCACTCCAAGAGCACTAGGAGCACTTGCTCAGTGTTCAGTTCATTTTGAGTTGTGGCTCAGTTTGTGCACAGGTAAGAATTTCTTAGGGTGTACCCTGCCATACCACACACCAGAAGAACTTGTTCACCCCAAAACAAAGTGGGCATTACTGGGGGACAGTGTCAGGAGTGACGTGCAGGGTCATCTCCAGCACCATCCCCTTGAGATCTGAGATGTGCTTCCACACGGATGTATTTCCTCACAGCACTTATTTCTGAAAAGATGTCCCTGGAGGTGAAACCCTGTGGAGCCACATGTGGGCAGAACAGAGGGAAGACAGCTTAATAATTCTACACCATTATTCGTCTTCCCCTGATTAACACTAATTATGCTGAAATGAGTTACACAAAGTGGAGAGTCCAAGCCTTATGCATTTTCTCACTCCTGTGGTCTGGGACCCACATCCTTAATCCACCTGTAACTGAGTCCCATATTTGAAGAGGTGCAAAACAGCATTCTGTCTGATCATTAAGTCACAGAGTTCACCTCCCAAGTGTCTCTCCCTCAGGTATATAGAAGAAGAGATGAAAATCTGGGAGACATTCTCATGTCATGGTGCTCCTTCACCTCATAAGGACCAGCCTGCTGGGAGCCACTGACCTGGCAGCTCCTGTGAAAAGATGGACACACAGAGTGAGGGTGGAATCTGTCCTGATCCTTTATTCAGTAGGAGCACAGGCATCTGTAGGTTAGTCATGCCAAGGTCTGAACCTCTGATTTCAGTGCTGCTCTCCAAAGGGCAGGTACAGAAAATCCTGCAGCTGTCATACAGTTTGTCCCCTCTTCCGCTTCAACTCAAATGGCAAAAAACACAGGACACAAAGATGATCACTCAGTGCATGACTGGCAAAACCCCATCCCCAAAAGCAGCCTGTATGACTGCAATCTTCCATTTTCCTCACCCCTAGAAATTAAAAACTCTGCACAAACATTGAGTCCAGTGTGCCCTAGAGCTCAAAAGCCTACACCACAGCAACCCTGCCAGGGTTTTTGTCCTGTGGTAGCCCACTGCAACTGAGGAGCTGTGACAGGTCTTGGTACCAAATTTCCTGCAAGTTAACTTCCTCTTTGGAAGGTCTGTGAGTCCTCCTGGCACACAAAGACTGTGGAAAGGAACGACTCTGAAAGGAGAGACAATCTGCTCCAGGTAGAGCCCAGACAACTCCAGGGAAGAGCAGCCTTTGCCAAAAGACCAGAGTCCATCTATCAGCTAGCCAACAACACGTCTGCACTTGCAAACAGAGCAGAAACTCACACCAAAAGTGCTTTCCAGCACTCAGGTCTGGATAGATGATTCTGCAAGAGGAGTTTTGATGTAAGAAACTCTCCTCCAGCTCAAAGAATTAGAGGCTGTTAGAGACATGCATTATTCAGCTCCATTCTGTTCTGATGACTTGTTCAGCTCAGCGGCTGTATTGCAAAAGGTAAACAGGTTTCTACCCATAATCTTGTTGTCTCTGAGCAGCAATCCATCTGTCTCTCATTTATAGTATCGTCTAGTGGTGTGTCTTCTTACCCAGGTAACACTCCCTTCAGATACTATTTTAATACCACTGAAGACAGACGAAACCCCAGATTTGCCTAAGCAAATTTAAAAGAGCTATTTAAAGATAAAGATGCAGCAAAGCTGAAGCTAATACAGTAAAGATTTCTCAGGAGGGTTCCTAAATGGAGAAATTACTGAGAAAGAAAATAATTCACCAGAAAGCTCCACGAAATAAAATGAACTATAGCAGCTTCTAGTTAGGACAGGATAGTAAGGGATATATGCATATAGAGAAATCTTGGCATTGTAAATATCATTCCTAAGAGGCTTCCGTCTACTAGTGAAAGATTTAAGTTTGACTCTAGTCTTTGATAAAAATATCTAATGCTCAATTTATAAACTTCTCAGGAGCCTGAAGCTTGTGCTGTTTTTCAGCAGAAAGGTCCACAGCTCATGAGACAATTAATAGGGCAATAAAAGCCAGGTTACATGTTTTGGGAATCTGTGCACCATGGGTTGGTTTCGCTCTGCTGCAAACTGTGTTATGAAAATGGAGGTTATTTGCACTCTAAATAGATAATTACCCACGTCATTCAGACAGAGTCCCTCGCACAAAGAAATAGCTATTGTTGAGATGAACCAGTTTTTCGAGTCTGACAAACAGATCAGCTCCTGAGGGTATATGTATTGTCTTGTTAACTAACCCCTCGACAAAGAGGACCTACAGTCACAAAAACATGCTGTTCCCACTGGCCATTTCGGATTAAAAGTGAGAAGGCAGAAGCAAAACCTGATTTCAGAAACTCGAGGAGACTCCAGAGTCTGGAGAAGCAGCCATGTGAAAGGATATTAAGGAAGAGGAAAGATCCCGGGCTGAATAAATAGGCCTGATCAAAGCCCAAATAACACTCAAGAGCAATGCCAGAAGTGAAGCAAGGTTAAGCGTATGCAGATGTTTCACTGTTCAGTCTCAATCTGTACATGACCTCTTGGACTATCTGACTCAGACAGTAAGTGTGTCTAAAAGGCTTTGGGATGCCTACTTGTTACAAGCCTGAAATAGTAAACAGTAAATCAAAACCTCATGCAAAGGCAGGGCCCTGGGAGAAAACAGGCTTAAGTGGTGTGGGTGCTTCCAGATGTCAGCCCTGGTGCAAAGGCAGCTGTATCTGAGCAAGGAGGTGATTGATTGCCTGTATGAAGAAAGCAGAAGGGAAAAGATAGTGTCTACAAGCTAGTGAAAGTGAGCAAAGCTCCACAAAGCAGTGCCCCAAGCGGGCTGCACCAAAAGGCAGCGGGACCATTTCGCGGCAAGGGGCGGCCCCAGAAGGGCCACCAGGCTGAGGCACCACAGCCTGGCATGAGTGGGACACCCTGCCCTCATCAATCCAGCATTCCCAGCACAGCATCTCCCCAGGAGCAGGGGCACAGCACCCAGAGAAGTTCCCATAAAGCACAGTGTGCCCACCCTCCTCGTTTTCACCACTTCCCTCAGAGCTGAGCCCAGAGCTCAGACAGATCACTGGACACTATGAGTACTAATCTCATCATCTAATGTACTCCTGGGAGATACCAAAGTGATGAGGGAACCACAAAAACGCCACCAAAAGCTGGGCAATACAAACCTCTCTGGTGCTTCTTCGTCCTGCCTTTCATCTGCATTGTCTCTGTCAAATGCAAGTTCTTAGATGCAGAGAATGCCAAATGGTCTCTACCCGTACAGCACCTTGCACAATGGAGTTAAATTTCAGTCACAGCCTCTAGACATTCAAGCAAGGTAAGCATTTCACATCAAGTGGCACAGATATGAAATATCAATTATTATTTCCACAGAAATCTCATGGGGGGGAGGTGGGAATTCTCCAAAAAGCACCATATGCATTCACTTCCTCACGTTAATAACTCATGTACTGCAAACTTTCTTCACTTTAAAAACGTCAAAATGAACTGAAAAAAACACCAAGCATTTAGATGGGTCTTGTTACAGGGGACAGCTTGTGAGATAATACACGAATACAGAAACTGACCAAGACAATAAAAAAGGCAATATCAACTCCTGTCAAACTTCAACGGCCACAAAATCACTCAATTTTCAGAAGATGGGTACTCATCATTCCTTCAAAACATAAGTCCCCCCAAAAGACCTTGGGTATCTTTTGACTAAAGTCCCCTTACATCAGGAGCCTCTTCTGAAAGTATTTTAGACCTCTCATTTTCAGGTCTTCTGGTGCACCAGCACTAAGGAGAAGACCTGAAGCATCATTCCATTAATATCAAAACTCAGGATTATTTTTGCTTGTAGACAACTATTTTTGGAAAGCTTCGTGCAACAGCCAGGACAGATCATCACTTGTAAGCATTTTCCTACAGTTTGTTTTAAGCACACACCAAGGACAGACAGCTCTCAATATTTACCAACCAAAGAACTGTCTTGCCATCAAAAGTGGCAGAAACCTCCAGAAAGTGCAGCTGAGGGCACAACCTCTGATGAAACAGGGGCTGGGAACCATGGAGAGGTATGTTTGATCTTTTAGGAAAAATTAGGAGGGTAGGATTGGTGCACTGTAGAAATGCTTGTGGAAGGAGTAGGTGAGAATCTCCCCCAGGAGGAGACTCCACCACTGGAAGTCATTACAGAAAGGTCTTTCCAAAAGCTAAACTCTCCATTAGACATTTCTTAATCAAATCCAAGTCTAAAATCATGGGGCAGGACTGCCTGACCACTCTGATGAAAGAGTGCAAACTAAATAACAGTGCAGCATCCAAGAGGCCGTAAGAGCGAGGCTTAAGTTTTTCTAGACTTCAGAAATATGAGAACTAGGGGGAAAAAAAAATATAACAAAATTCTTTCTTTGAACTGTCTTAATCCAAAACACATTGGTGTTCTATGAAGGCTTCACAAAAAAAACTAATGCAGCCATAAGTCAAGCCAAATGCAGCAAGGGAAGCCACTGAGATGGATATCAAGGTCTACCCATCCAAAAAGAAACCTTAGTCTCCAGCACTGCCCAGCTAACACCTCTCATCAGAGGAAAAAAAAAATTATGTTTTTTTCCCTTCATCTTAGAAAGAACTATGATTCCGAATTGGAATGATAAAAACCTCATTGTCACCTCATGTAGGTAGAAGCAGGCTTGTACAATTCAGCTGTGATCATATCCTCTTCCAAGTGCCTATTGGAGAAAAAAAATACACAGGAGATTGCTGCACACACAGAAAGACAAGAGAGAGAGAGTCAAGCAATCATGTGTGTGTATAAAATACAGCACAAATAATTTATATATATAAACAGTATTTATGTATCTATGAGTTACTAAGCATCGCTGCTTAAAGAAAATGTTTAAAATCTTTAAATGCAAAGAGTCGAAACTGCAGAAACCCATGGTTTTCCTCATGTCTAATTCTTAAATAGTGCATTTCAGAACATCATTGAGGTAAAATTTCTTCTCTCACAAAGGTTGTGTATGAAATTCCTCACTGGCAAAGGAACTTTTACGGAAGGCTAATACTTCCTGTAACATTCATCCTGCATAGTGTGGCTTCTCAAATAATTCCATGGACTTTTTTCCCGCACTGTTATAAATCATTATCTTCATGGTCAGATCTTTACAAAATCCACGTCTTCTGCTGACACAAAGGCAGCAGTTACCCCCCAGTCCCACCACACAGGTTAACTAAACACAAACCCCAAACTAAAATAATACAGAGAGTGGACATGAAACCCAGAAAGCAAAGAGACAAGGAGCTGAGCCTGCCATATGCAATGCCACACAAACTGACACCACTCCCCACGGTGCCAGCTAAACCCAAAACAGCTGCCTTTCAGCCTGGGACCCACTTTCCTCTCACAATCCACAAAACAGGTATTTGCTCACCTGCAGCATGAGAGGGGGAGACTGGCAAAAAACAAATACTGGGGGCTGGGACTCTCCAGCCACGGCAGAGCACTCCAGCCCGGAGTCACCAGGCACAGACCTGGGGAAAGGTTACGCCCCCGAGTTCCTGGCCAGAAAACAGGCATAAATGGCATCACAACACCAATTGCAGTAACTGGGGATTGGGTTGCTGTGTAAAACGAGTGCAGCTGGCATGCTGAGGTGTCAGACAGGGCTGCAGCAGAGCAGCAACTAAGAGCAGAGCGTAAAACACAGCAAGAGATGCACACTCAGCTTCATCTCACCCTCTCTCTGGCCGCTCTGTGAAGTTGGGCAGGTTTTTTTAAGCATGATGCCATTTCAGCAGACAGAACTAGCAACGCTGGTCGGGCACGGGACAGCTGACGAGAGCACACCACTCCAAGCAGACACAGCTCTCCCAGTACTTGCACACCCCAGCCAGCACTGATGCCTTAGGTTTTAACTTTTATATTTTTTAAACTCTGTACTGCTTAGTGTGCAACTTTGAAGCTTCTTGTAGCCTGTTGCTTTCTGCTCTCTCATGCTAGCTGGACATAACAAAGCCTCTCCGGACTGCTCTTCAAGGACACCTGGACCATCCTGAGCCCAAGGGGTGTAAACCAAGGAGTCTCTGAAAGGGGGGGTAGCTAAGGGGAATTACATCATTTAACTGGGGTTTTAATTGGAGAATTGACCCTGATATGCAAATGAACCAAACTTATAAAAGTATGAAGAACTCGTGACCTGGCGTCCATCTTGGGGTCCATCTTGGCAATAGCCTCTGGCTCCCCAGGGTGTACCTTGAAGGCCCTTCAAATAAATACCTACTTTTGTTCCTTTACTCTGTCTAGTCTCTGTGTCTAGGAGGCCTGATAAGGCATCAGCACCACAGAGCAACCCTGCAGGACAGGCACGCATGCAGTGGGAAGTGATGGGGGAATCAAGCCACAGAGCCATTTATTTTGTCGTGTGAATGGAAGAGCATTGCAGAAACCAGCTCTGCATGTTTTCAGAGGGTGGGGGAGAAAGTGCAATAGCAGTCAAGCAAAGAGAACCATTTGTGTTTTAAAGCTGACCTTGCTTTTTTCCCCATTTTTTTCACGCATTCAGCTCTAGCATCAGTAGAGCGACCTTCGTAGTGTCCCCTCCTCCATTAGGTCATCTTTGTGTACATCCTAGTGCCAGTTCCATTAACAAGAGGCTTCACATCTAGGGCTTCCTCCCTTCCTGAACCCATGTAATGGATTCCAGGTCTAAACACACTGTGCCATCACCACGAAAGGTTTCCAGAGGCAAGACAAGGGGCACACTGTGGTGAAGGGGCTACACAAAAGACAGAGTAGCAACAGGATCTGTCACTCATCAAAAATTCAACAGAGCACTAAAAGCACAAGCTTGACTTTATGGATGCTACGCCTCAAACACGCCGGTCTAAATATTAGCACGAGCACATTTTTAAAAATATGGTTTAGACAAAATATTTGTGCATAAATATACAACACCCAGGAGAAAAGGGCCAACAGGGACCCCACGCAGCTGGGGCAGGACCAGCAGGCAGCCCTGCACCAGCAGTGGCACTGGGGAAGGCTCAGCAGTGGGGCTGGAGCACTGCCCTGTGGGGACAGGCTCTGGGTGCAGGGCTGCTCAGCACGGAGCAGAGGCAGCTTTGGAACACCGGGCAGCACCACGGTGCCTCCTGGGAGAGCATCAATGAGGCGGGGACAGGCTCTTGCCAGCAGAGCCCCACGGGAGGGCGAGAGGCATTGGCACCTGCGGGAGGTAGAGAGGTTCAGGCCAGAGACGAGGACACATTCCTTCCCCTGAGGATGGAGCAGGTTATTCCAGAGAGGTTACACTGCCTCCACCCCGGGAGGTTTCCAAGACCCAACTGCATGAAATTCCCATGTTCTGATCTCACAGCTGGGCCTGCTTTCAGCAGCAGCTTGGACAAGAGACCTCCTGAGCTACCTGAATTATCCTCTCTGACCTTATAAATGCCAACACAAACACAAAAGTAAACACACGTTGTGTAAGCTGTAGATGGGCACACAAAAACCTGTGCCCGTGTGTGCATGTGCAGCAGTCCCCCAGCGACCACAAAGGAAGTCGCTGTGCAGATTTTGGGCTTTAGTTGCTCATTTTTATGTGCACTGCTTATTTTTGCAGTTGCTTATTTCTTGGCTTTGAAAGAGATTTGACACAAAAATCTTCTTCCCTGTTTCTATCTTGGATAGAAACATATCTGTGCCATTCTCTTCCTACACAGAGTTACCGTTAGGGAAAAAGTTATAATTTCTGTTTAAATTTCTCCCCAATTAATGCCCATTATCAGAAAAGGCAAATACAAAACAAAATAGCAAACTCAACAAAACCCAAATAGTTTCTCCGTTACACTCATGCTGTGCTACAGAAGTCTTGACTCAGGGCAGAATTAGCCCCTCTCTGTCTAATAGCTGTTGTGAAAGTGGAATCATTGCACCCTACATGGAATTGGAATTGATGACAAACCTTGCAGTCACTTGTATTGCTTATTTTTTCCTGCTGTAGGAGATTTCTGAATAGCTTCACTACAGTGCAGGTTAGAAGGTGACTCACTGGGCCAATGGCCAAGGAAGGAAATATTGCTTCTCAACAGGTTACGTTCCTAAAACTCACCAATTTCAAGCAGTTTTTCCCTCACATTTTAAAAAATTGGACTTCTGCTCCAAGGAACTGAAGAACAAAACAAAGAGTCTTCTCTATCACCCTGTAAAAATCACCACTGGCAGAAGATTTTTCACATTTTCTTTAATCCTGAGTTTCTTTTAAGCCAAGAAGTCATTCTGGGAAGAGCCTGGTTATGACCCAGTTTCTACAAACAGCGCAGCAGCCTGGGCTGATCTAGGTTGAACGCCAAGAGGGCCATTGTTTTAAAAGTAAAATGACACAGAGCCAGCCATGAGTCATGCCATGCACAGCACCACAGAAGCTGCACAAACAAGTTAACGGGAGGGCAAACAGGTGGTGGGTGAGAGGTGCTGTGATCTGCCTCCTTCAGCAGCACCAGAGACCTGAAGGTAAAGGAAGATGGGGCACCTACCAGGGTTGCTACAAAGTCAGCTTTACTGCTGCTGCCTTTATGACAACAATATAAAGTAACTCCCACAACACAGTGAAGATAAGCTCTTTAAAGAAAATATAAAAGCATTAGCTTGGCAATTCATCCGAACCTCATCATGCATCGTAGACATTTTTGAAGTTTAACAAAGAAAAGCACATCATTAAAGAATACTGCTCTATCACCATTCTTATGCAAATCCTTTCAGATAGTTGGGTGGAAAATTCCGTCTAACACACAGTGAGAAATAAATGTTGCAGGGTGGAAATTTCAGCTATACCGAGTGCATCTATCACTTGTATAATCCAAACTACTGTATGTGCCCTGACTACAGAATTAGTATTGATCCATTCACCATGTAAACATCAAGTACTTTCTATTATTACTTGAAATAGCATGCTATCACAATTTCTATTTCCTCCCTCTATCTTAAATAGAAGTATTGCACATTAGCTCTTCCCTTCATGTACTTTTTTGCGCAGCTATCTAACTACAGTGTTCAAGGCTGTGCTGGGTTTCCTGCAGACATCTGCAGTATTACCATCAAAGTACTTTATTTTCAAGTCATCTCTGATGGAAGGCAATACAACTCTCATTTACACTGAAACCTGTTACTGTGGCTTCTCTTGGTAAAACACACGGAGCCCTTTGTTTTAAGATCTCTGTTGTGACTACCGTTGTGAATGACATCAAGCAGCTTCCCCAAATGTTGCTCACACACCTCCCAGGAGTATCACTAAGATAAGAGTGGACTGCAAGGATCTGAACAGCTATGTCATCTGAGCACATACACAAACATAAGCTGCTGTGGCTTAAATACAGCTCTGGAAAGTGCTGGGAGACACTTGGAAGTGTAATGTGTTTCACCTGTTAGAACCTCGCTCTTTCTCTGAGCACGGTGAAAAATTTAAGATGGAAAATACAAGGGCTTGTCTCCAGGAAAGCTCTAAAATTTTAGACTGGAGAGCTGGTCCTAAGACTTCAGCAAGACACCCCAGACCCTGAGTGCTGAAGTGCCGAAGCTCTGAGCCAGAGGCAGATCTGACTCAGTGTGAGAGGGGCAGGGAGGGACAGCAGCCACCCCCTGACCCTTACAAAAGCAGCCCCCAGGGAGTGAAGGCAAGGAGGGTGGGGCAGTGTGTGCACTGAGGGCTAGAGCTGAGCTCAGCTGGTGGCCACCCTGCTTGGGAAGGAGCCCAGCTGTGGGATCCACTCAGTGGAGAGCCCTCTGCACTCACCAGAAAGGATGTGGTGACACGGAGGGAGCTGTCATGAAGACATGCAGCCACCCAGGGAGTGCCAGAGCCTGGCATGAGTGGCATGGCAGGAGGGACAAGCAGTGTGAGGTGTGGCCAGGTGGATGATCTGCTGTCCTGGTGGCAGAGCTTTGGGAGCAGGTAGGCAGGGGAAGAAGTATCAGGGACGAGGTGGAGGAGATTGCCTTGGTGGAGCCACTGTCTACCATCCCTGAGGCAAATACACCAGCTGGCTGAACCACGAGAGGCAGAGGATCCCCTACTCTCTCACCAGCAGGCAGGAGGAGGTGACCTAGGAAATGGGGGGAGCGGAAACAGGTCTTCTCTCAAGACAGCAAGTGAATCCCCTCCTGGCCTCCCTCACCCTCCCAGCTGCCCTCATACAATAGGAACAAGGTTCTGGAACTTGAGGGCCGGGCAAACAACAGCCAGGATCTCCATTCATGCTGGAGGAATCACCTAAGGTGAGCCAGCCCGGTCATCCTACCCCTGCACCACCACCACGTCTGTCAAGAAAAAAAGAAGGGTAGCTGTGTCAGTGCCTCCCTTCTGAGAGGAACAGGAGGCCCAAAATGCTGGCCAGACCCGTGCCAGGACACTGGGAACTCTGCTGCCTTCCAGGGTAAAGGAAGTCACTAGAAAACTCTCTGGTCTGGTGTTGTCCTCTGGTTATTTTCCACTTCTGGCTCTCCAGGTGGGCAGCGATGAATTCCCAGCAAGAAGCCTGAGGACAATCAAGAGGGACCAAAGGGCCTGGGGGCACACGTGGTTGTTCTCTACCCTGCCAGCTGTAGGCAAGCATGGGGCTGGAAACAGGAAAATCCTACAGGTGGCTTCGAGCTGGGTTTCACTGGCAGGATTTTGGTGGTTTTTGAGCACAGGTCTGTTTACTTGACGCTCGCTGCTGACAGAGTACACCTGTCTCAAAGGGTGTTGAGTCCCCCACCCCCATTCTGGTGGGGAAACTGCTTCTCTGCTCTCTGCCTGCCACCTGTGGTGACAGCACAACCCCACAAAGCATCCACGTGAGGTGAGCTTCTCGCCTACCACACAGCCATGCTGTGGGCCACTAAAATTTGCTCTTTCTTTTGTTTCCATAAGTGCAAAAAATATAATAATCTAATGATCTAATAAAGCACACAAACCGTAAAGGCCAGAGAAGGCATTGAGAATGGCAGGACTCTTTATTTCCAGAACAACAGTGCATCTCCCAGCTCTTCCCCTCACTAAAGTCTCCAGCCTCAGAGGTCACGACAATGCTTCTTCACTGCGTTCTGTGCAGGTTACCTGACACCACAGCACACCAGGATGTCACCTGCAATGAAAACCCCAGGAGCTTCGAGCCCAGAAAACATCTGGGCAATCTCAAACCATGCAGGAGGGATGGCAGACAGCAAACAGTAAGCAGGACTGAGGAGGAGGAGGAGGAGGACTCGCTGTCTGTAGGTGTTCATGCACCTCCCATTACAGGCTCATTTCCCTCAGCAGACCTGCACCCCCCCCTCAGAGCCCCAGTGGAAAACAAAGGAGACAGATGGTAAATGAGAGTGGATCAGACTGGAGTGGTAATGATTTACACCAGCAGATGAACTGATCACTGGGTGTTGGAGTGCTGGAGGGCAATTCCACTGCCCCACCACCTCCCTCCCACCAAAAAAAGAAGGCAGTAAGAAAACCCTGTTTCTGGGAAAAATATGTCAGCCTCAGTGCTGGGCAAGTTCCTTGTTGTCCGTAAAACATCCTGTAGGTCTGTGGTTCCAAGCAACTGCTGACAGACATCTGCTGAGTGTGATTCACTTGATATGACTCAAAGAAGAGAGAAGTTTCTCTCCTCAGAAAACCAAATAAACCAGGTGCCTCGGATGCACCAGGGATTATCTGAAAATAAAACTAAACAGGAAGACAGAGGACTGCCTCCAGGTTCTGTTGCACAGAGGAGTGTTCAGGACTCAACAGAAGCATTCCTCTTCAGCTCCCACCTTCTCAAACTGTATCTCAAACCCCACACAAACAAGAGGTCCTCCACCAGTTTCTCCAGGCCCCGTCTGAGCTCTCCTCCTCTTGGGAATTTCAGATGTAAGCACAAATGCCAGTACTATTATGTGCCTTGCCATCCAGACTTTGCTGTGGGGCTGCTACAGCAGACAGTGACCAAAGTCAGTAGAAAGAAGGTGCTGACAGACCCTGAAAACAAAGCTGACAACCCAGCAGTAGCACTCAGGGAGAGGGGTAGCTCCACCGCTCTAAAAAGGAGGGTGGGATTGTCATGTCCTTTGAAATTCACCTGGTAACTGGGCAAATAACTGCCCTTGAGCTGCCTGAAAATCCTTGGGAAGGTGATCAGAGATGACTGTGTCATGAGTACATCATGGAAGGAGCTGGAAATGATGGGAGGAGAAACAGAAGTGTAAGGAAGATGCAGGACGTAAATAAATGCATCATGAACTCAGTACATACGAATGGAGCTGCTTTTCACTGTCACTGGCATCGAGGACAAATTGTAGCAAGTCAGCACACCCATTACCAGCTTGGTCACTCATTTATCTCTCTCTCACATCTTCCAGGCTTCTATAATTATCACCACAAGATGTTCTTGAGTATCACTTCTGTCACCTTTGCCCGATCTGCTCTTTGCCAGACCATCAGCATTCCTCAGTTTCTCAAGACACATTTCAGCCACCACGAATCTAAGTAGCAGAGACCTCTGGACCATCCCTTGAAATTAGGTTTGTCTGTTTGCTTATTTAAAGCTGTGTTATAAAACATGCTGAAGTGTTGTTTTTTTGTTTGGTTTTGGTTTTTTTTCAATTAAGCAATGCAAAAAAAAGGGAAACCGTGCTATCAGAATGACTCAATAAGTCTTGCTGTTATTCTCACACAACTGCTAATTATAAGGTCATAAAACAATTTTCCTCCTACTTAGCCTAAAATAGTCAAGTCTTATACATAACCAGGTACATAAGAAGCAAGTAGTGTTTTATCACTTACTTGGCAGCCCATCACCATCAGTATCTGTGGCATGAACCCAGAATACTCCTGAAAAAGGTTACCAGAGGAACACTTGCTAACATGCCAACACAGTTTCCTGATATTATGGTTAGAGTCTCTAAAAAGCAAAAGGCAAAGCTTCTCCCAGGGACACTTAGGAATGCAGTCTATAGCACTAAATGTACCTTTTCTAGAGGAAAACAGAAGCCCAGCAGCCAACTTGTCACCATTACAGCCACATCCTCTAGCCATCAGTGCAGCCTGCTCACTTTGCCCCTCAGGAGTGGCAGGGAAATTCACTCATGCATCAGATGAGCCACTCTGGCAGACTAATCCCCGGGAAACCTGGGATTTGGGCTGTCCCCCTGTGTCTCCTCTGTCTTCCATGCTACTGTTCAACCAGAACGTGTCACCCTAGCCAGTGACCTTCACCAGCACACCCAGCCACATGCAAGGCTGGCACACACCTACTTCTCAAAGCCAAAGGACTTCTTGCATTCCCTCCCAGATGAGTGCACTGGCCACTACCCTGCTGAATAAAAGGATCTGAACTGCAGCAAAGCAACATCCCGCTCCAGCTACTGTGCTGACTTCAAAAGGGTGCTTTCTGTTCGCTCACTTCAAAGCAACCACAAGCATTTCTCCTTGGGTAGAGGGTTTTCAAAGTGCTTGAGTCCATCACCAGCACTCCGGAGAGCAGGAGACATTGCAACAACCTCCTGCGTTTGTGAGGGTGTTCCTCCTCCAGCATGTGACTTCCTTAGGGTGCCCATTCCTTGCTACGTGCTGGAACCAAGAGGTCTGGTTGTAGGCCCTGAATCAGAGCAGTCAGACACACAGAAGCTCGTAATTTTGCCACCAAATTTAAAGCAGCCCTTGCTCTCTCTGCTGGTTTCCGCCCTGGTGCAAATCCCTGCTCAGATCCTGCTTCATCTGGTGCTCAGGTGCAGAGTGCAGGGTGCTGATAGGAAACAGTCGCTTCTCTCTTTGGCTTTAATTGTGTTGGCACCCTCAGCTGTGCTCACCCCTCCTTTCTTCTGCCAGCTCCATGCAGGGGTCTCTGCATCTGAGCTCCGCAGATGTGAACTCCAGATGCACAGCCATCCCACTGGCAAAATGTAGCTCAGCCCCACCAATCACCCCGCCCTTCTTGATCACTACTGCAGTGTCAATTAGGGCGAATTTTCTGTGGGGGTAGTTTCTGTCATGCAGATGTTTTGTGCGTGTGTGTCCACACAAAGGCTTCCCTCAGGGAAACCTCCACGAGAATTTTCAGGATATGGAGCCTGCATCTGCTCTAAAAACCAGGAGGAAGTGTAGAGGCAGTGAGTTAGGGAGGTCCCTTCCCTACAGCAGGAATAAGGGGTGCACACAGGTCAGTTTATTTGGCACAAGTCAGAGAGAATCTGCAAAACTTTAATAGCCCAAGCTCTGGAACGTTAATAACAGACCTCCATAAAGAACTGGAATCCAAACCCTCAAGGGTATTCAGATGCCTGGGCTCCTTTGGTTTCAGCATTGTTGATTATCTGAGCCTGACCTGCAAAACTTCAATGGCAAAAGCAAAGCCACGCTCACGACTGTTTTCTCCATGGAATTCATAAACTCTCCAGAACCAACTTGCATAGAAGCGTGGCAGTAGATGGTCTTTAAGAACCCTACAAGGAACTACGAGGGGACGTTCCTTGAGAAGCATTGTTTTCTTTCTGTGCAGCAGAAACACAAGGTTTTTTTTTTCATTGCTGCCTATGCTACTGTCTAAATGAATCCCACATAGACAGTTAGTTGGATCCTATGAAACAAGAAGGCTACACTTGGCACCTGCTGTGTTACAGATTGTGCCTGTGAAATTGAATTTACAAGGACAAGACCAGAGAGAAAGGCAAAAAACAAGGAGCTGTTGAGAATGACGTATTTGCCTGAAGTATATTAATAATTTGTCATTAAGTGTAAGTAAAGACTGCCATGCACTTAGCAGTGAAGATCTCCTTCCATAAGTCTTCAGTGTGGGACCTGAGCTATTTACAAAATGAGCTTTTTGGGAGAATGACTCTATCCTACATTGCCAGTGCACGAGAAACAAAACCCAGCCGACTTGCAAGCACTACTGTTGTGTAGGTTTTTATTAGACACTGCCACTGAAAGGGCTGCACTGTGGGTGTCAGGTGGCATTACCCATGTAACTTCCCTCTGCAGAACTGAAACCCAGCCACATTGCTAATTTAGAGATTTAAAAACACCACATCCCTAAACAAAGGAAGTATGAAGACTGCCGGACAGCTGCCTGATGTTTGGGCTTGTCTGGTGAGAGCAGAGGAGAAATCTCAGAAGGCCAAAGCTGTTCACTTGGTTATCTGTTAACAGGGGAAGAACTCCGTGCAACCCAGCAAGAACACCCCTCCAGGATATGCACAGAGTGTGTGCATGTGTGTTACATACATGGAAAAAATAATGGTGTTTGTGAGCAATTTCTTCCCAGTTTCCAAGCTTGTTCATGCAAACCAGACAAAGGTCCCTGACATCGTCAGAAAGAAGATTTCAAGAAGTGCAGGATTAGAATATAGGATCATAGAACCATAAATTATTCTGAGTTGAAAGGGACCCACAAGACCATCGAGTCCAATTCCTGCTTCTGCACAGGACAGCTCCAGAGTCACACCACATTCCTGAGAGTGGTGTCCAAATGCTTCTTCAACTCTGGCAGGTTTTGTGCCACACTTGCTTCCCTGGGGAGCCTGTTTCAGTGCCCAAACACCCTCTGGGGGAAGACCCTTCTCCTGATGCACAATCTAAACCTCCCCTGACACAACTTCAGACCATTCCCTGGGTCCTGTCCCTGGTCACCGCAGAGCAGAGATCAGAGCTGCCCCTCCTCTTCCCCTCACGAGGAAGCTGCAGAGCTGCAGTGAGATCTGCCCTCAGCCTCCTCTTCTCCAGCGGGACAGACCAAGTGCCCTCAGCCGCTCCTCACACGGCTTCCCCTCAAGGGCCTTCACCATCTTCACAACCCTTCTTTGGACACTCTCTAACAGTTTAATGTCTTTTTTAAGTTGTGGTGCCCACAACTGCCCCCAGGACTCGAGGTGAGGCCGCCCCAGCCCAGAGCAGAGCAGGACAATCCCTCCCTGGCCCGGCCGGCCATGCTGGGCCTGGTGCCCCCAGGACAGGGATGTCCCTCCTGGCTCCAGGGCACTGCTGGCTCATGTCCAACTGGCCATCGACCAGGACCCCCAGGTCCCTTCCCGTGGCACCATTCTCCAACATCTCATTCCTCAGTCTGTCCATATATCCATGGCTATCCCATGCCAGGGGCAGAATCCAGCACTTTCCCTTGTTAAACCTCACACAGTCGGTGATTGCCCATCTCTCATTTGTCGACGTCTCTCTGCAGGGCCTCTCTGCTTTTGAGATTCAACAGCTCCTCCCAACTTAGTATCATTGACAACCTTGCCCAGCATCTCTTCCAGTCCTGCATCCAGGTAATTTGTGAGGATGCTGAGGAGCACAGGGCCAAGAATGGAGCCCTGTGGAACCCAACAGTGACAGGTCACCAGTCTGATGTCACCTCAATCCTTTGTCCCTGACCTGTGAGCCAGTTGTTCGCCCATCCCATGATGTGTTTATCCAGCTGTGGGCTGGACAATGTGTCCAGAAGGGTCCTGGGAAAGACAGTATGGAAAGCTTTGCAAGTCCTAAAAGATTACATCAGCTGGCTTCCCTTGATCAACCAGGTGAGTTATCTTGTTGTAAAAGGAAATCAGGCTTGGCAAGCAAGACTTTCTCCTCATGAACCTGTGCTGGCTGTGGCCAGTGTGTCCTCCAGGTGTTTTGCAAACCCTCCCAGAATAATCTTCTCCATAATTTTACTAGTCACTGAAGGGAGACTGACAGGCCTGTTGTTTGCAGGGTCATCCTTCTTGCCCCTCTTGAAACTGGGACTTTCACCAGCTTCCAGTCAACTGGGACCTCTCCAGGTTCCCAAAATGACTCAATAACTGAGAGAGGCTTTGCCATGACATCAGCAGCTCTATGAGTATTTTTTTAAGAATTCCATCAGACTTACAGGGATCCAGCCAGAGCAGCAGATCCCACACAAGTTCAGGGATAACTGGGAGTTGATCATTCTCACAGCCATGGTCCTCCAGCTCAAGGCACTGGGACCCCTTAGCCTCTCATCTGTGTTGAAGATGGAAGAGAAGAAAGCATTGAACGCCTCTCCCTCGTCCGTGTCCCTCTTTCTGAGATGACCATCCTCATAAATGGGCCAATGTTATTTCTGGACTGCCTTTTGCTATTAACGTACTTTAAAAAACTTCTTTTCATTGTCCCCCATAGTTCTGGACAACTCCAATTAGGCTTTGCCTGCACAAATTTTCTCCCTACAGTGGCGAGCAGCATCTCTGTATTTCTCCTGTGTCATCCAACCTTGCTCCCACAGGGGAAATGCCTCCTTTTTTGGTTGAAGATCCCAAAGAAGAGCCTTGCTTAGTCAAGCTGACCTTCCGCTTCATCTGTATGACTTATGGTATTCTGGAACTGTCTGCTCCTGTGCTCCGGGGAGGTGGTGCTCAAAAAGTGGCCAGCACTGATGGACCCCAGCACCTTCAAAAGTGTTTTACCAGGGAACCTTACTCATTAGTTCCCTGATCTGCCTGAAGTCTGCTCCCCTCATGTCCAGGGCTGAAGTTTTGCTAGCACTGTTCCTCTTCTCAACAAAGATTTTAACACGTATTTGACATGTAGCACCTCATAATACTGCACGGAGCACTGACCAGCTTGATGGAGAAGCACCAGTGTTTGCAGGCACGAGGCAACACTGGAAGCAACTGAGTGTAAGGAAATCAAATCTAAGCTTAAGGGAAAAGAAAACAAGATAAAATCATTAGAACGCAAAGAACAAGGGGGCAACCAAAATTCAGATTACGCTACATGAGCCTCAAACAACTCAGGAAGCTACAGGACTGTTGCAGGTGGGTTTTTCCACCCCTGAAGTGCTACAGGCTCGGGGAAAAGTGGCTGGAAAGTGCCTCAGCGGAAAATGACCTGGGCTTGCTGGTCAACAGTGGCTGAACATGAGCCAGGTGTGCCCAGGTGGCCAAGAAGGCCAATGGCCCCTGGGCTGTCCCAGCCATGGTGTGGCAGCAGGACCGGGGCAGTGACTGTCCCTGTGCTGGCACTGTTGAGGCCACACCTTGAGTCCTATATCCAGTTCTGGGTTAGTCACTTGAGGAAAGATATTGAGGTGCTGCAGCAAGTCTGGAGAAAGGCAATGGAGCTGGGGAAGGGTAAGGAGAAGAAGTCTGATAAGGAGCAGATGAGGGAGCTGGAGAGGCTCAGGTACCTCTCACTCTCCACATCCCTGACAGGAAGGTGCAGCAAGGGAGGGGTTGGGCTCTGCTCCCAGGGAACAAGGAACAGGACAAGGCGAAACAGCCTCGAGTTGCACCAGTGGAGGTTTAGGTTGGACATGAGGAAGAATTCTTCATTGAAAGGATGATTGGACATTGGACTGGGCTGCCCAGGGAGGTGGTGGAGTCACCGTCCCTGGAGGTGTTTAGGGAAAGACTGGAACGCACTCAGTGCCATGGTCTGGGTGACAAGGCGTGGATCAGTCACAGGGCGCGCTCGATGACCTCAGAGCTCTTTCCCAACCTGACTGACGCTGTGATTCCGTGGCGACCGCGGCTCCCCGGGTGGCCGCGCCGCTCCCTGCAGCACGTGCCCGGGGCACGGAGGGGAAGGACGGGGGCAGCGGGACGGGGGGGGGAGCGGCACCGGCTCCTGCTTGGCATCGGGGAGCGGGGAGGGCAGTGGCTTGCAGTGGGCGCCGGCGGACGGGCAGCGGGAGATGGAGCGGGAGCGGAGCCGGGAGATGGAGATGATGGAGATGGAGATGGAGATGGAGATGGAGATGGAGATGGAGATGGAGATGGAGATGGAGATGGAGATGGAGCGGGGCCGGGAGCGGGAGTGGGAGCAGGAGCGGGGCCGGGAGTGGGGTCAGGAGTGGGAGCGGCGTCGGGAGTGGGATCAGGAGCAGGATCGGGAGCGGGATCGGGAGAGGGATCAGGAGCGGGAGCGGAATCAGGAGCAGGAGCGGGATCAGGAGTGGGAGCTGGATCAGGAGCGGGATCGGGAGCGGAATCAGGAGCGGGACCGGGAGCGGGAGCTGGATCAGGAGCGGGAGCGGAATCAGGAGCAGGAGCGGGATCAGGAGCAGGAGCGGGATCGGGAGCGGGATCAGGAGCGGGAGCTGGATCAGGAGCGGGATCAGGAGCGGGAGCGGGATCGGGAGCGGGATCAGGAGCGGGAGCTGGATCAGGAGCGGGATCGGGAGCGGGAGCGGGATCGGGAGCGGGAGCGGGATCAGGAGCGGGACCGGGATCGGGAGCGGGAGCGGGATCGGGAGCGGGAACGCGCCGTGCCCCGGCAGCGGCGGGCGCGCGCCACCTGCCGGCGGGAGCGCGGAGGCTGCGCGGCCACGTGGCGCCGCCCGGCCCGGGGCGCGCCCCCGCGCCCGCCGCTGCGCGCCCCCGCGGATCCACAGGATCAGTGGTGTTGGAAAAGGCCCCTGAGGACAGCGAGTGCAGCCGGTGGCCGGACACCACCGTGCCCACCAGACCGCTGAGTGCCACATCCCGTTGTTCCTTGAACGCTTCCAGGGACGGTGACTCCACCACCTCCCTGGCAGCCCATTCCAGTGTTTAACAGCCGTTTCTGTGAAGAAAATCTTCCTTATTCCCTGGTGCAGCTTGAAGCTTTGTCATCTCATCCTGTCCCTGTTCCCTGGGAGCAGAGCCCGACTCCCCCCCTCCGGCTGCACCCTCCTGTCAGGGAGTTGTGCAGAGCCAGCAGGTCCCTCAGCCTCCTTTTCTCCAGGCTGAGCCCCTTTCCCAGCTCCCTCAGACATTCTCATCAGATTTGTGCTCCAGCCCCTTCCCCAGCTCCGTTCCCTTCTCTGGACTCGCTCCAGTCCCTCGGTGTCCATTTGAATTGAGGGGCCCAGAAATGGACACAGCACTTGAGGTGTGGCCTCAGCAATGCTGAGCACAGGGGGAAGAATCGCTTCCCTGGTCCTCCTGGCCACACTATTTCTGACACAGAACACTGGAGCTACTCTTCAGGTATCTTCAACCCCCTTCCCCTCTGCCCCTCAGGCATCCTGGCTGCCCCATCACCGGAGCAGGGGCCGCAGCCTGGTCCCAGAAACAGCCAGGAGACATCCCCACCTCCCCAGCTGTCACCCCTGAGGTTTCCCTTTTGTTCCCAGCCCCAGACTTGAAACCCGAGCCGTGCTCTCCATCTCTGTGTCAGCCCAGTCAGCATGTGCTTTCACATGTGCTGGGCTTTCCATTTTTCCAACCTGCCTCTTCTCACGTCAAAAATCACAGAACCACAGAAACGTAAGGGTTGGAAGGGACCTCTGGAAATCATCCAGTCCAACCCCCTCTGCCAAGGCAGGGTCACCTGGAGCAGGTGACACAGGAACATGTCCAGGTGGGGTTGGAATCTCTCCAGAGAGGGAGACTTCAATGATCCCCCTGGGCACCTGTTCCAGTTCTCTGCCACCCTCAACGGAAAGTTCTTCCTCACCTTGAGTTGGTTTAATTTATGGCCATGGCTCCTTGTCCTGTTGCTGGAAACCACCAAAAGCAGTCTGGGACCATCCTCTTGGCACACGCCTTGGAGATATTTATCTGCACTAATGAGATCCCCTCTCAGTCTTCTCCAGAATAAACAGGCCCAGCTCCCTCAGTCCCTGAATCATCTTTGTGGCCCTCCACTGGACCCTCTCCAGTAGCTCATTTTCCTTGTCCTGAGGAGCCCGGAACTGGACACGGCACTCTGGGTGCACGGTCCCTTTGCACTGTCAGCCCACTCCAGCCCAGTCATCCAAAAGAATGTGTGCAGTGCCACGCAGGCTGATCAAAATGTTTGCAGCTTTCCTGCTCTGCCCAGGATAGCTTCACACATGGAGTCCTTCATTCCAGCACCCACAATCAGGCCAGCATGGGCCCAGAGGCCAAGGTGGCACCAGTTCTACGCCAAACACTATGGTTTGATTTGGGTTGGGTGTGTTTTTCTATGTGTTTGTCTTTCAGAAGTAACAGCTCTGAGCTTCAGAATAATTACAAGCCCTGAAGCCATCTGTGGGCACAAGGAGATTTTGTGGCAGATCATTCGCCATCCTGAAAAGACTTTTTTGGTGGGGAGGACAGTGTGCAAAATCCAACAAAACAAATTATGGAAAATGAAGCCACAGTAGACAGCGTGGGAGACTTAGCCAAGTAGGTTATTTCCCACTAACTCTATTGCCAGTTGTTTGGGGGACTTAAACAAAGCCAGGTTTTTAGATGTAATCCAGAACAGTCGAAGAAATAGAGAATTGACAGAGAAGTATCAGTGCTCCAGAGTCTCATTTGTTTTAAATCAGGACAACACTTGCATCCACCAGCAATCAACTGCCCTGTTAGAGCATATCCTTAATATTAAGAGGTAATGGGGAAATAATTTCTGATAGTGTCCATCTTTTGAGATGTTTCTTACGTTGTTTCTTTTCACAATTCTGTACCATGCCATGAAACACCCCAGTGCAGAGAGAATTATGTAAACAGCTCTGTCACGTCACCACTTGCTTGGAGGAGCTGATAAACCACCTGTACCCGATTCCCCTCCGGGCACGGCAGAACAGATGGGTCCCTTTGATGCTCAGTTCCAGGTGATTACCTGAGGGCGGCAGCAGCACAGGCAAGACATTCCAGTGTTGTCCTCCGTATTCCACATCCTCCCAAGATTTCTGGTGAAGGTACAGCCAGCACCCACTACAAATAACAAGAATTTGTCAAGAGTCTTGTTGCTGCTCTAGAATAAAATTGTAAATGCATGAAAGTGCTGTACCAGGTACAAGAAGATTTGTATCTTTTGAATTTTTACAGCATGTGTTTTGGAAAAACAGGACTGAAAAAGGCCCCCTCAGTTCTCACGCAGAGTCCATATTAAGGTAGATAACTGTGTCTTATGGTTCCCTTCATAAACATTTCGAGTTCTACCTTAAACTGAGTTAATTTTCTCAGACTTATCATTTACATGGGTGAAGAGTGACCAAGCTATAAAAATGCAAATACTGATTTTTTTAATAGGGAAAGCATAGCGAAAAGAGAATGAAAAGGAATATTTTAAAAACAGACAGCATTACCAAAGTACTTCTGGCAGCATCTTTTTAAACTTATTTTGAACAATAACTCAGCTTGTTAGCAGACCCCCCCCAAGATCATGTTAGTAACCTGCTGCAGGATTGATCTGGCCATCAGGTTGCCTGTAAACACTTCCTGGCTTCACCACTGATTAGGGTACATGCTGCTAGATGGAGTCCTTTCACTGATTCCAGTAAATTTGACATCCATGCAGCTCTGAGAAACGCTGAAAAACAACCGAGTACGTGTGTGGACTACAACAGTCATCAGGAGCACCAGGGGTTCATCAAGCTTGAAACTTAGAAGGCCAAGAGTAAGAAGCATTTTGTGCAGTCAGCCCATCTGCAATTCCAGTGCACTGTAATTTCTAAAACTCAAATGTCATATACATGGGTACATTGAAGTGACTGCCTTCCATTTGTCAGTCAGTTAGCAGGAGTTTCAAAAGAGACTTAGATTCCTATCTCCAGGGCACTGCTGGAAAAGGAGCTTCAGCATGCACAAAGCCCCTTGACTTCTGCTCTGGAAACTGAAGGATGCGTGTCAGAGCCATCAGCAGCAGAGCAAACACTGATGGAGAAGCCAAAGTCTCAGATTTCCCAGGGAGAGCTTCCAAGAGGAGTTCATTGCTCATGGCAATGGATGGTATTTTAAGCTGACTGAAGCCACCAGTGGGGCAGGGGCATAGTAGGAGAGGAAGGTCTTAGACATGTTCTACAAAAGGTAGAGAGGTGGTGGGCAAAGGCAGGATGGGGAAAAGAGCACATGAATGCAACAGTGGGTGTAAATGCTCTTTAAAAAGTCCTAACAAGGGCATATTTTAAACATCTCAGTTTTGCATGTGTAATCTTTACACACAAGTCTTGGTTAGGCAAACAAGTCTAGAAGCAGCGTACCACACCACCACTAGTCACCAGGTCAAGCACACTCTTCTGTGCACAAAGAGAAAAGGATATCTGATTCCTATTGCATGGGAAATACTGTCAGCACCATTTACAGCTCAGCCAAGTTTGTGGCAGACCTTGCAGCCCAGCAGAATGCCAAGATACATGACCTAATCAGCTTTGCACTGCACATGGTCTCACACTTTATTTGGTGATGAATACTTGCCACGAAGTATTGGCCGAGACAAAGAGAATAAGCAAGAGTGGTATTCATGCTGTTTGCCAAGAAAAATACCAGAATATTTGTTTATGTAGTCTGCCAAAAATACCAGGTATCACAATAAACAGGCATTAGGTCAAATTTATCAGTTACTGGCACCACCTGCCCAGCTGACTGCAGCTGAAACCATCATTTGGTCCTGTGTTTTAAATAATGCAAAGATTACAGGGCTTTGGTTTTTAAGTCAAATACTCGTTGCACACATGTATGATATACATTGCACCTACACACTTTACTCTTGCAGGATACATCATGAAAAAGCATTTCAAAGAGTGACACAGAGCCAAAGCCTCCTCTAGTTTAAGTTACCAAGGAAGGGTCACCAGTACCTAAAGCGAATGTGTTCATGAACACATGCAATTCAAAGTGACAGAACAGCAGCAGAAGGTTACTTTCACCCTTCCACCCTTCTCTGTTTTCTTTGGGATCACCCAGACCTGTCAGCTGAATTAGAAGTGAGCCTTGTAACACAGACATATTTCAAGTTTGTTGATTTACCTTTTTTTTTCCCCCCCTAAAGTGAGAAGAAGCATGATTTTAAAACAAAAACTCTAACTTGAAAAACAGTTTTCAGGAAAATTTGTACAACATAATGCAAGCTTAAATATTTTTCTTCTTTTTATCTTTATTATTATAAAAAGTCTAAAAGGAATCAAGTTCCCAGATAAAATTTCTAAGCAACCTTGTACCTAGACTGAGGTTTTGTGACTGGACATTGCCTCCAAAGAGCTCCAAGATGAAGTACTACCGTACTTTTACAAAAGATGTTTTAACATCTCAGCCCAGACTGTGGAATTGAAAATTACAAGGAGCAGGAGGAATGGGTAGTGTTAAAAATTGTCAGACCAATGCATTTCAAATTAAGTCTGGTAGAATATGAAACAGTGAAGGTGAAATACCATTTGCAATAGAAAAGCAGAAGGAAATGAGAGAAAACCTGAATAAGCAATGAAATAATCACATCTGACACACAGCTGTATGCTGTAGAGGGTGAAATGATTCAAAGGATCATAGTTGAGCAGTAATGATCTAGGGTCCACTTCTGCTGAAGTCAGTGAAGACACTGCTGCTGACTTTACCAAGATAAGGATTATACAGCTCACAGTTTGAAGGCCAAGTGCCAGACATCTTTATACTGATAACCTCAGAAAAAGATCCCTTGTCCATTTAAATCATCTTGAATTCAAGGACTTTGGATTAATTTTGCCAGCCTGCTCCAGCTGGGATGCAGTCATCAGTGGATAAAATGACCATGGGAAAGTGTGTTGTAGGGAAAGAAATTCATGATGGAACACAGTTTTAATTGTACTTAGTTGAATATTTCTTACTGATGCTAAGTGTTATTTTCTCATACTGCAACTACTGTTATGAACAATGAGGAAAAGGAGCACTTGATCTGGTCATAAAGGCTGCTGAATTTCATATCGAAAAGAGCTTCAAGAGAGGCTCTGGACTCCATATGAGCACTTTATGTGTGTGAGAAAGAATCCTTTGTGTCCACTGAAGATATAATCCTGAATTTAATCAGTTTTCCTTTGCAGCTGTGTACCTTAAACACAGCACATAGCTTTGTCATCAGGCTGTCCTTTCCATCATGAGCAACTCAGGCTTCCCTTGAATAAAATAGTTGACCTTCAAGTCCTAAAATGCATTCCTCTCCCAGTTTCTTGTCATATATTCCCCAACGTTCATAAGCTATAAATAGACATAGATGGAGAGAAAAATAAAGACACTCATTCCCTTGAAACCTTTTTGGCCAGAAGAACTTTGCTGCAAGAAGCAATGGAAGCACGATAACTACTTTGCTTTTAAAAACATTTGAGTTGTTCCACCTAAGCAAGGCCAGCTGATGTGTAAGGCAGTCAGCTATTTTAGTACTGTCATGGAATTGGCCAAGGAGCTGCTGAAATACTAATTCCTTTTGACAGGAGCCCTGTAAGTTAACTCCAGACAATTACCTCTGGAGCTTCCCAAAAGACAGACTTCAGCCATGGCAAATTTTATATACATCCAGGAAGGCACAGAGAAGGCAACTGTTTATTTTATAATACTGCCAGTTTCAGGGATGCACAGTGGTTACTGGCGACGGGCCATTTTCAGACCCAGATACTCGTTGTCAGGAGGAGACTTGTGTTGAAAATGTGCTGTGGGGGATTGTTCCAAAGACCTGACGCTTGTCCTGTAAAACGTCTCTGATCTCTGGCTGTGCTGTAAATAGTTCTGATAGTGCAGATTTCTATCCTCCACTCAATTTCAGTGAAAAAGCCAGGACTTTTCCATGCATATATAGCTGGAGACCGGTTGACTGTATTTCAATTAGCAAAGCTGCTGTGTGGAAGATAAATTGTAATTTGCAGGAAACTTAAATTATAGGTAATTTACAGGTAATTTAAATTATGTAAGTCTCAATTCTAATGCAAACCTCTTCTTTGAAAGAAAGAATTAAACAAAATGCAGATCAACAGCTAGATCTATATTACTGTTGATGGTTTTCAACTATTTTGTACTTACGTAACAACTTCAAAGCAGGAGGTGAAATACAAGGCTATTGTTCTTCAAAAAAAGGACCTGCATGATGTTTGGTCATCATATTTTCCTAGCTTTGCAAAAGAAAAGAATAATCTGTCAGCTTTCAGACTCAGTCATCAGCCAGTTGGACTAGCACAGATCCGTCAAAGCAAATACTGTTTATTTGGTTTGGAAAATGAATTAAAAATGACTCTGTACTTTTACTAAAAGAAACAATGAATCCTCCAATGCAGTAATAGATCCCATGGTCAAAAAGCACCTTTTGGTTGCGCCTAAGTGAGCCTGAACATAATCCCTTTGCTTTTCAAACCAGGGCAGCAGCATTAGTGTATGAAAAAAGTGCACCCCTACAATGAGACAGCTGGTTAAGCTGGACCAGTTATCTGAACAGTTTTGTGTTGAACTCTTGCTCGCTGAATGGGTGGGCATGTGAGCTGTTACTGCCGTCCCTGCCGTGCTGCCTGGACTTCCTGCGTCCCGAATTCCGCGGGATTCCGTGCCAGGACAGCTTTTGCCACCAGACGTCCCCCGGGCCGTGCAGAAGAGGGGGTGGGCAGGTGTGGCCGTGGGGCAGGTGAGAGACACCTGAGCAGCTGCAAACCCCAGGCTGTGACACACGGGCGGTTCGATGGACGCGAAGATATTAGGGCAAAACCTAGTGGGATGCACCTCACACACTACACTAAACCTGGAATATTTCTCAAGGGTTAAAGCGGGGGTTCCCTTGCTCTGTGAACAGCCACCACCACTTGTTTGCAACACCCTCCACCACTGCTTTGTGGACAGGCAAGTTAAAAAGCTAAACTAAGCCCCCTGATTCCAGGGCGGACAGGGATACCTTGGTGCTGCTCAGAGTACATTGCTTAATCAGGACTTCTGCCCATAAGTCAAGGTTGGAAATGACTGGACCAACACCTGTGTTTTCGGAGCCCTGTGAACACCCTAGGAAGACCGCAGATGGTGGCAGAAAACAGTAGTAAGGCAGAACAGGTGAGAATTTAAAACCAAGCCAAAAGAGTAAGTTTTTTCTACTATATTTTTCAAATATGAAAGTTAAAAGACATCATCCAAGGCTGTGTGTGCCGAGAGCACAGGGGTGCAGAACTCACAAGGAGAAACACCGTGCTCAGACAAGGAACCAGGAGGCTTCTTCCCCTTGAGGCATCAGGATACTGGGACTGCCAGAACTGCAGAGACAAGAATGGAGATTGCCCCCCAGAATGAAGACAGCAGCTTTGTGGTGTTCTCCACCACCCCAAGCTCAGCATCTCCCCTCACGGGCCTTACACGGTTCATGTGTATGACCTGTCGTGCTTCTCAGCAAAATCGACACCTTGGCACTCATAACTTCAGCTTCTCATGAATGCTGGGAATGCTCCACTGTGGGGGTGAGCACTGGAACACAAGAGTTGGTCACTGCAGGTGCGGTACTGCTCCATGGATAATACTTTCCACACTCTGGTCCACGCTGTCCTAATTATGGATTACAAGTGTTGGTGTGCTGATGCAATACCTTCCAGGCTGGGAAGGTATAATTGACTCGCTTTTGGGTCTCTTTCATCAGGATCTTGACCACAGCACACAAAACCCATATGGTCCTACTCTACACAGCACACAAAACCCATATGGTCCTACTCTACACAGTGATCTTCAGGTTAACATCTGTCTCAGTCAACATCAAGATGACCCCTCCCTTCTTAAATCATGTGTGTGATTCCCTTTGTGCCTTTTTTTCATATTTCACAGGATGACACTCTTGCCTGCCACCGAACAGTTCTACCTTGTTAGAGCTACCAAGATTGAATGTCTCACAGGCAAAGTAATTTCATTCTTTTCAAAATAATTACAACATTGTTACTTTGTAATGTGAATGTCAAAGGAGATAAGGGAAAATAACCATGGGAAGGTGGAAAGAACAATTTAATTCAGCAGGCAATTAAATATATACTAGTCATAATGTGGACAAAGGGTTTGCTGTGACTCAACAAGTGATAGCTCATCAGCTCAAACACATTTAACTAGGAAGGTGCACATAAAAAACAGAGGAGGTTAGTTTAATCTATTTTTTTGGTTAAAGACTATTTTGGATAATTACAGGGAGCAGAGAGAAAAGGTAAAATGAGAACAGTTGTATATGTTGATGGAAGTAGCACGACTTTATTACGAACAGAGAAAACACTAAGAATGCACATGCCTTACAAAGAGGAAGACTTTCTAAAGAAGGCTTAGGCAGTTGGCTTTGGTCCATGCCACTGGGAACTGTGGATGTCATTTCCCACTTGGAATGCTTCTTCTCTCTCCAAACCCTATGAGTATCAAGAGGTTCACAGTGAAGTGTAGCCAGGAATTACTATGGCAAGCACACCCACAGATGCTTGTAAACACACGTGGGAAAAGCCTTGACTAGACTACTTACAAGACAGAATGCAACCACTCAAAGAAGATTTCATGGCTGAGGAAATAAAGGCTTTAAAATGTGCCCAAACATCATGTACAGAAGAGACAGTAATGGCTCTGCAGAACTGTTCTTCCACTTCCCCAAACTGTTTCTAAAAGCAGAGGCACGTGCAAGCCCAGAACCCAGCACCTCTTCTCACCTGACTGTGAGCCAAGGACGCGCAGTCCCGCAGACAGTGTGCTCCATGCTGGATCTCCACGCCAACATTATCACAGCAGCTTTGGAAATTTGCACACCCAAGGGGAAAGAAACATTAAATGTGTTCAGCATCTTTCCAAGCATCCTCTGTCAAGTGCTCAGGCCAAAGCTTTAAGCAAGCAGAGATGCATCTAGAGCCTTCAGTGCACTGCCAATGCCCAAACACAGAGAGCTGGAAACAGGATCTACATTTTCCAATCTTTCTACTTGCAATACACCTTAAATGGTTTTGGGGCACACGGGGACAATATTTTTGCTAGGGGAATGCCACCATGGTTGGTAATGGTCATTCAGACTTTCTCACAGTTGATCTGTAATTAATTTGGCAAGGAGTCCTGGCAGATGGCAGAACTGCTCACATCAAGCTCTTCAACAGCATTCAGGCCATTTCACAGGTTACCTTGGAGTGCTCTTTGTGCTGAACTGTCCTGCATTTATTGGCTGTGTGAAACCTTCTGCACACCCACCCACCAGTCACAATAATACGAGGCACGATAACACCAAGCAAGTAAAGGAGAGGTTTTTGCTCTGTCAGAATCATTTAGGTTGGAAAAGACCTTTAAGATCATCAGATCCAATTTATATAGTATAGTCAAATCTTCACAGATTTGGTAAACATTACAAGACAAATATAACAAAATGTAAGGTGCTCTAATTAGATCCAAGAGAGCAGTGCAGAGTGACCCATGGCTTTTCACTGTCCGTATCCAGGCCAATCTCGTGCTCAGCTAATGCTAAACACAGCTCACAGCCATGACTCCAAGGAAGACGTTTACCAGGTTTCACAGCCTTTCCTATCACACAAGTCACAGCCCTGAGAACCATCAGGCAATACCCTTGAGTGGGGCACCAAGAACCAAAGAATAACAAAATTTCCCTGCTGGTGTTCCTCCTGGTTGCTGAAGCAGAAGCTCAGCACTGCACCCGTGCCCATTTCAACACTTCCTGTATTGCTTTGTTTTTCAAGAGTGTTTGTGTTTCCATAACACCGAGCACAAGCCAGATAAACAAAGTAGCTTTCCCCACTCGCTTGAGATGCTCTGTTCTTACAAAATGAGAAGCTCAATGGCCTAAGTTCCTACAAGTTTTTTTTTAAAATCAGTAACCTCTCCCTATTAATTGCACTTATGTGATAGGCTTAAACAGGTACTTTTAGCATCAGCTTAACACTGGAAAGCAAAAAGGATGTGACTGCTGTAAATAAGACTAAAACATACTCTTTTTTTCAGACTGAAGTTTTTGAGGCCCTACAACAGGAGAACAAAGTTCATTTTAATGTGGCTGATATCAGAAAATAACAAAACCTGTTTTATGATCAGAGTATAGAAATAAAACTCTTGTCTGCAACCTAAACAGTAAGGCAAGTCATCAGTAATATTAACACATGACCACAACCTGATAGATAAGAATTTCTCTCCCCACCATCTAAGCTTTCAAAAGCCTGTTTTGAAAGCAAACAAAATCACAGAAAATTTCCAACTGTAGTATGATGAGCCTTAAAGAAAAATTTTGTCTTGGGAGAAAAAAAAAGTGAGTGCTTTTTACACACAGAGCAGGTATTTGCTGAAACTCTTCATTAAACTCAAAGTCTGCTTTCTGAATGAGATGACAACTTCAAAGAAAATTTCCTGTCCATACCTAAGCAAATGGATTGAAAGTAACTGAGGAAATTACTTTTTTCCAAAACCTATTCATTTTGTTAAAGTGTTTGACCATTTCCCCATGATGAATTAAATAACAGTTTTTCGTAAGCAATAACACTTCCAATTAAAATAATGGGGGAAATAATTTTCACCCCTGAATTTTTATTTTTTTTTTAACAAAATAGCTTTATTTGCTTCCTCTGCTTCCCAGACTTAAAACCAATACAGTCTTCTTGGAAATATGTTTCCTTGCAGTCAAACCCATTTTCAGCTGGAAGAAAGCCCTCAGACAAAGCAGCTGTGCTTAACACTAATAATTAATGCATCTAAAATACCCTTTCATCTGGGCTCCTGAAAGCATTCTACAAATAATGAACTTCACAGAGGCAAGAGAAGGACTTTTGTTTTATAAGAGAGGACACACTAACAAAACAAATGCCCACCTTTCAGGAGCAAATATAAACACTGCTGCTGCAACACAGCATCAGCCCAGTGGCCTCTCCAGCCCAGGAGCCTTTTGTTTTCCTGATAGGGAAGATGCTATGGCCATGGGAGGTGGGTGAAGGCAATCCTTCATGCTCCAGATGTGATGATCCCTGTAATTTCCCAAAAAGGCTGTCAGCGCCTTTCCCCGTCTGCCAAGAGAATATTGGAGAGCGGGTCAGTGCACTCGCATGGCCATAAACTAAAAGAGGAGAAGTTCCACTCAACATGAGGAGTATTTTCTTTCCCTTGAGGGTGGCAAAGCACTGGGACAGCTGCCCAGGGAGGGCGTGGAGTCTCCCTCTCTGGAGACACTCCAACCCCACCTGCTCCAGGTGACCCTGCTTTGGTAGGGGGTTGGACTCGGTGATGTCCAGAGGTCCCTTCCAGCCTCAGCCATTCTGTGGTTTTCTAAAAATACCCTCCCACCATCTGACAAAACTCTGTGAGGCCTGCCTGAGTCAGAACTGGTATCCAGCTGCTTTCCATTTCTAGCACTTCTGCTGCGGGCAATGAGTTCCACAGCTTAATTATACATTGTGCAACTTAAGTGGCTTTTGTTTGTTTGTTTGTTTGTTTGTTTGCTCAGGGTCCGTTACTTACCAGTTTCACTTGAAATTGCTCTACTACACAAAATTCATTCCACATGCATCAGGGTCGAGTTGATTTCACAGACTTTGTGATGGGCAATGTTCTCCTCTTTCTTCTGCTTGTCTTTAGCCAGCAGTCTTGACCTAGTGAGTCAGTCACTCACTGTGCCAAAGCCAACCCACAACTTTTATTCAAAAAAGAACTTTTTTGTTCTTTCCTTTCAGAATAAAGAAGATCTAGTATGTTCACTGGTCTGATGCCCCTGGATGAGCAGTAAGAAGCCCACACTAGAGGTTGTTAAGTTCTGCGTTGCCTGACATGACTATTTCACTTCATGCCTAGAAGCCAGGATGCATTTTACCAGAGTATCATTTTCAACACCCTCATTTATTTTTTTTCTGGCATTAATGAAGTGCTCAGACCCCACTCTTCTTCACATTGTTTCACCCTGGGTAAAAAAAAAAAAAATCAGCACTGTTTAAAGGTATCAGAAGCACACTCTCATTAATAACTTGAAATGCCTGGTCACAATCTTATAGTTCATGCTGCAAACGTATCCCCAGGGGTCTTACCCAGCTTGACCTTCTTAACCATTGCTTTTCCTTACAGCATTGATGCTCTGATTTCATAGACATCCATACAGACCAGGTACAGACTCAGGAATGCAGCATGTCACCTCTCAGGTCAGCAACAGTAAGGCTGTACTGGTGTTAGAACCATATTCCCAGTTAATTTCTGACAGCAGTCTGGGTTCCCTCCTCTTGCTATAATCTGTAATAAGATGCTGCACGGCATGTCCAGGAGTTACTCCACTTTGTCCTGGCTCCCTGTGTTCCTGCTTCAGCTTGGTCTGAAGCTCATTAACCTTGTGCTCCATTCTTTTTGCAGTTGAGGACAAGAACACCATAACATCAATGCACGACTTGGAAACTTGGTTCCTGTGTCTGTATACAGTGGATACTCTCAATAGCAATGCCTGCGTTTGTTTTCTGAAAATTCACTGCTTTCCTGAGGTATTAGCACTAATTTTTTATTGGATTTTGGTAAATTCTTTAGCATTTGGCATCTGTATCTTCTTAATAGACACCAGCCTTGAAACTTTGGTTTTTTAACAGCCCTTGTGTTCCAGCTTCTTCTAAACTCAGTTATGATCCAACTCCTGCCAAACATACTGAAACAAAACTTCAGTCTGATATAAGCAGGAGATTTAGGTAATGATAAGGGAAGGAAAAAATCATCAACACATTTGATTTCTAAGGAACCATTCTTTTGGCAAGACAGTTCTAAACACCAGCCAGCTACAGGACATCTGGATCACACTTTGGAGAGATGGATTCAGAAGAATCCAACCTGATCCTGACCTTTTCAATCCATAACATCCAGAATAAATATAAAGCATATGTGTACTAGTTGCAGGAGAAGATACCCAAATTATTGGGACATTAGTTATTTGATTCCAAATTCCAACACTGCTTCAGTCCCAGCAGTTAAAAGTCTCGGGCAGAATGAGTGTGACTCCCAGAGAAGCATCTGAATGATCAGACAGGAGAGTTTTTATTAACATTCACCTGCTATACTGAACTAAAGGCAACTAAAAATACATTGGGTAATTGGACTGCAGCCAAAGAACACGCCCCAGCTGCCCAAAGAGATGGGTCTCGCTCCCACGCCCCGCTCTTTCCCTCGGCTCAGCCTGAAAATTTCAAGTAAAGCACTCAGCCTCTCTCTCCCCTGCTGTTTTAAGCCTCCTGGAGCTAGAAAGCAAACACCAGAGAACAACTGCCTCCCTTTGCAGGAAAACAGCTCACTTTGGGAGAGTCAGAACCAGGCTTTGGTGCATGATGGAAAGCAGGCAAGTAAAAAGAGCGAAGTTTTCACACAAACAACATTTGAACTGCAGAAGTCACTCATGTGACAAAGCAGTGGCCATGAAACTGTACTCTCTTCAATATAAAACTAACTTCTTCACCTTGGATTTTTCTGACATTCTGCTACGACAATAGAACCACGTAAGTTTGTTTGTCTTCATCATGCTCAGTGTAACCTACTTTTTAAGTGCCTTAAAGGTATTCTCAAATTCCACTGAAAGACACTCAAAAATACTTCCACGTAATTCCTAAACACCCCAGGACCATAAATGGGTATTATGTTCAGAAAACAGAATGTGTGCCAAAAAGCTTTAGATCAAAGTATCTTCCAGTAGTTTTATTCCAAATTTGGCCATGAAAAAGTCCAACTTACAAAACCAAAACCATCTTTTCTAGCCTTGACATTCAACTGTCTGATAACACTCTTCTTTTAAGGGGGAGGAGAAAATTTGACCAAACTAAAGGTGACTTTGATTGAAATGACTACCACTAGAAAAATTTTTATCTAATTTATTGTGGAAAAATGTGCCAGAGAGCTTGATAAAATTTCAGCCAAAGACAACAAAATGGATGCACGTTTCTTTCTTTTAGATGCATGTTTCTTCGTTTTTTGCCCTTTAGTTCCGTTCATAAGAACTACATGGCACTGGCAGTATCAGTTTCCTGTAAGGCTGCCTCAACCCCCCTGAAAACGTGCTTCAACAACATTGAAGAAGCCTTTTTTCATAGAATCAAAGAACCACAGAATAGTTTGGGTTGGAAGGGACCCTTAAAGGCCATCTAGTCCAACTCACATGCAATAAGCAGGGACATTTTTGACTAGATCAGCACCTCATCCAACCTGATCTTGAATGTTTACACGGATAGGGCATCTACCACCTCTCTGGGCAATCTGCTTCAGTGTTTCACCACCCTCATCATAATTTCTTCCTAATATTATCTGATTCAACCCTTCTTCATCTTAAAACCATTACCCCTTGTCCTATCACTACAGCCCTGCTAAAATGTCTGTTCCCATCTTTCTTATAAGCCCTCTTTAGGTACTGCAAGGCTGCTATGAGGTCTCCCAGGAGCTTCTGCCCCCAATTCTCTCAGCCTGTCTCCATAGGAGAGGTGCTCCAGCCCTTTAATCATTTTTGTGACTCATTCCAACAGGTCCATGTCTTTCCTGCCCTGGGGACCCCACAGCTGGAGGCAGGTCTGCAGGTGGGGTCTCACCTGAGCACGGCAAAGGGGCAGAATCCCTCTTTCCTTGCTGCCCATGAGCTGTGGGATGAGCTCAGGACGTTTGGCCGGAGGCTGGGTCACGTCAAGCCTCTCACCCACCAGCACTTATCGACACCAGGGGTCGTGCAACCCAGCTGCAGGTTGCTGTGCATAAACTCTTTATCACACTAGATTGCAGCAGTTTTTATTTGGGATGTCATTTTGATCACCATATTCTACTTCCCGACTGTAGATAAAGCCCACTGGCAGATCAGTGTGTAATAGGTTGTTCTTGCCTGGGAATATTAATGTACTTCTCTGTCAGCCTTCATATTACTATCTATTCCTTGCTGAACAATTTCACGCATTTCACAAAAGGCTTTTGATTGCTTAACAGAGCAGTTTTATCAGAACAAATGCAAATTACTATTTACAACACATTTTTGATTCTCATCTTGGCGTCAAATGCCGTTTCTCTGTTGCTACTCATTTTAAGACTTCACTTAGACTTTAGAAATGAGGATTCACCTTATAAATTAAGAGTATTCACTCTGAGTAAATCTTGCATTCACTGTCTAGACTGTTGGAAGATGTTAGATTTCAGCACTGCCCTTATGCTGAGCAGATTCAGATTCCTACAGAAGACAGATGTTTGGAATTCTTGAACAACTGTGTCTTGCCTAATAATACACTGAAGAATCACATTTCAGATGATGGTACTGCTTGTGTGACATCCTCCTATTCCCACTTTTTTCCAAAGAAATGAAATGGAGAAAAAACAGAAGAGGAAAACAAATAGCATTTATTGTCTAAAGAAACTTTGCTTCTGTTCCTGAAGCAAACTTTAAGGCTTTTCTTTTTACAGAAACTGGTTGTACTTAATAGAAATGACTCAGAACAGCAGCTGGATTAATCACGAATATGCCCTTCTAGCCCAAGAATTGAGCTGACAAAGCAACTTCTGAACGACTTAGTTTATATAGGCACAAGGCAGCTTCTTCTCATTTTACCAGGTTAATGACAAAATTAGATACAGACAACTAGTTCATGTGTGCAGCTGTGCTGAATCCGACACACTTTACCAGAACAGTTATAAGAAATTGTTAACAAAATTCTCACACAGAGGAGTTTACCCGAAATAGAGAGCTATCAGCATGAGAGCTGGGAATTGTTTAAGGCATCCTGGACACACTGTATTAATGTCTCCTACAGAACACAGGTTAAACCCTGAGCAACTGGTTATCTTCTTCTGTGTTATGAAATGTAGTTCTCAGAACATTTTCATGTAGCTAGTCTTTTGAGCACCCATCCTTCAGCAGCCTGTGATACCTTTAAACACAAAGTTTTGTTTTCAAGGTGCATAAAACCTGATTTCTGTCAGCATAACTTGTGTTCTGTTTCACAATATACATTTTTTGTGTGTTGTGTATTACTTTTAAGGTGTTCAGACAAGAAAACATTTTAAAAATATTTTTAATATTGTTGTCTTTAACTCTGAAAATTAACACAAAAAATTATACTTTTCCCTCTATTTGTAAACTTGTTAAAAACTTAGTCTAAGCATATTTTCACATTGACTTGGGCTAGGAATAGCCAGTTTTCAAGCAGAATTTCATAGATGTGCAACACGGTTCCATACCACAATCCCATTCTGTATGGTTCACGTGATCTAGAATACACAATTACACCTATTCAAAAAGACATCCAAAACTTTAAAAAAACATGGACAGGCAGCATGTGCTGGTGTTGCTTGATAACTAGCTGATTGTTATCTAGTTACTTGGCAGCTTCAAGTTAATCCATGACATCAAGCTACAAAAAAGTGAGACACCAAGTGAATACCCCAAGCATTCATAACAGAACACTAAGTTTCAGTGTAATATGTAAGGAATATGACTGCTACTTTGTCCAGAGTTTGGGGTGTTTTGTTTTAATTCTTCAGTGTTAAAGAAAATACTAATTTTAGCTTTCAAGGTATAGCACATTTGCACTGAAGTTGGATTTCAAACTGAGTTCAATGCTGTTGGTCATCACCATGGAAATGTGACTAGACAGGCACAAGAAATTTCTTTGGTACTTTTATTTTTCTTTTCTCTAAGCACAGCACTGGTGACAGCTTTTCCAAATTTAGAGATGTACCTGGAACTAGAACTTTGTCTTTTCAAATCAGATCTCCCTCCACATTCTCTTTGGCATCCCTGCACAAAGATTAACCTAACCCCTCTTTGCTGAACAATACTCTTCAAAGCAGTACTCTCTGAAGAAAATAGTCTAATTTTGTAAAAATAGTTTATTCTAAAAATTGGCACATCAGTGAAAAGACGCCTCTGAAAAGATTCTATTCTTAGGTGTTGTAACATCTCTAAAATGCCAAAGTTCTCAGTTATGAAGTGTATGCCACTTTAAACTGCTTCACGTCTTGAGCAAAAGAACACGCAACAAGCGGAAAGCAGCAAGATTTCAGCAAATGCTAATAAATACTTCCAGTGTTTCTGACATTAAAAAATGGTTTAGGTTGGAACAGACCTTTAAGATCATCAAGTGAAGCATTAACCCAGCATGGCTAAGGCCAACACTAAACCATATCCCCATGTGTGATATCTACAAGTCCTTTTAAATCCCCCCAAGAATGTTTATTCCATCACCTCCCTGGACAGCCTGTCCCAATGGTTTTCAAGCTTTTCTGGGAAGGAATTCTTCCTAATATCCAACTAAACCTCCCCTGGCACAGCCTGAGGCCGTTCCCTCTCCTCCTGTCCCTTGTTCTGTGGGAGCAGAACCCAACCCCCACCCCCAGCTGCCCCCTCCTGTCAGGGAGTTGTGCAGAGCCACAAGGTCGCCCCTGAGCCTCCTTTTCTCCAGCCTGAGCCCCTTTCCCAGCTCCCTCAGCTGCTCCTGGGGCTCCAGCCCCTTCCCCATCTCTGTTCCCTTCTCTGAACTTCTTGGTCTTTCATGTTGTGAGGGGCCCAGGGCTGCCCCAGCGCTCGAGGAGTGGCCTCAGCAGTGTCCAGGACAGGGACGGTCACTGCCCTGGTCCTGCTGCCACACCATGGCTGGGACAGCCCAGTGGCCATCAGCCTTCTTGGCCACCTGGGCACCCCTGGGCTCGTGTCCAGCTGCTGTCACCAGCACCCCCAGGGCCTTTTCCAGCTTCCCAGCCACTTTTCCCCCAGCCTGGAGCTGCAGGGGGCTGAAGGGACCCAAGGGCGGGACCCAAGGGCAGGACCCAGCACTTCCCCTGGCTGTACCTCACCCCGCTGGCCTCATCCCATGGATCCAGCCTGTCCAGATCCCTCTGCAGAGCCCTCCTGCCCCCAGCAGATCCACACTCCCACCCAGCTCGGTGCTGTCAGGGGGCCCTCGATGCCTCCTCCAGGCCTTTGATGAAGATGTTAAACAGGCCTGGCCCAGTACTGATCCCACAGGAACCCCACTGGTGCCCAGCCCCAGCTGGATGTCCCTCCATTGCCCACCACTCCCCGGCCCTGCCGTCAGCCACTTCTTCCCCCAGAGAACGGGGCCCTGTCCATGAGCAGCCGGTTTCTCCGGGAGAGGCTGTGGGAGAAGGTGTCAAAGGCTTTGTAAAGCGCAGGCAGCCGCAGCCACAGCCTTTCCCTCAGCCCTGAGCAGCTCACAGGAGGGATCAGGTCGGTCAGGCAGGACCTGCCTCTCCTAAACCCAGGCTGGCCGGGCCTGATCCCCTGGCTGCCCTGTACCTGTTGCTGATGGCACTCAGGGTGATCTGCTCCATGGCCTCCCTGGCACTGAGGGCAGGTGACCGGCCTGTAATTCCCTGGATCCTCCTTCTGACCATTGCTGTAGATGTGGGTCACATTTGCCAACCTCCAGCTAACTGGGACCCCCCCAGTTTGCCTGGACTGCTGGTAAATGATTGGAAATGGCTCAGCGAGCTCTCTGCCAGCTCCCTCAGCACCCCAGGGTGGATCCCATCCCACCGCTTGGGAGTGTCCAGCTGGTGTAGGAGCTCACTCACCATTCCCTTGTGGATTATGGGACAACACTCTGCTCCCATCCGTCTTGCAGCTCAAGGTGCTGACTAAACAAGGTAAATGGACTGTCCAGTAGTCCTCTTTCTAATGAAGTTTGTCTTTGAAAAGAAAAAAGTGCATACGCTTGGATAAAAATGCAGGCAAAAATGTCTAGTCCCTGATGAACCAGAAGATAACTATAAACCACTTGTAAAACACCAATGTGGCATGAAAAACACCTACCTCTCAAATGCTTACAAATAAAGAGTCCAAGTAAGCCAACAGCAAAAATATTGAAATGTTTCTACTTGCTAACTGTAAAGATTTTTTTTAAGTGCCAGATAATTTACTCTCATTTTAAAAAATAGAAAAATATTGAAAAATATTTACTTAAGGAAATGAAGAAAATCTAGACCAGTACAATGTGAATTACAACAATAATTCAGGTATTTTTCTAGTTAAAGGCATTAATTCAGTACATTTTTATGGTTTTACACAGTGCAGTGTGATTAAGCCTTACTTAATGACTTTCTTATTTGGGACATGCTACAGTGAACACCTGACAGTGCAAATCAGTGTCATCAAAATGAAACATCAGAACTGGGAGGTAAGAAGACATGAAACAAGTGATAGAGTGAGAAAAAATAACAAATATGATTGTCACATTTCTGAAACTATCTTTCTAACATATAAGCATTTGAAGTTATCATAAATACAAAAATCAGTAAACTTTTAACCACTATAAAAATCTGTAGTTTTAACTTACAAATCCAACGTGTGCATTTACACATAGCTTACATAACACATTCCAAAAAGGCAAACGACAACACAGCCCTTTTCTCATTTCCTCAGAGAAACTTCTCGGCCAGCCTAATCTGGAAGACAAACATCTTCAACGGTCATGACCATCACCAGGACTTTAAGTCACTTATTCTGTTTTCTTTGCTTGTTTTTTCTTAGCACCTTCTTGGTGCTGCTCAGGAGGCTGGTCACAGACTGAAGAGCCGTTGGAAGATGTGGCACCTTCACCCTTCACTTTGGAAGGTGTCTTTTGCGAGCCAAAAAAGATTTGGCCCAATGCAGCCTCAAGGGGAGCAAGTGGAGAAGCCGCACTTCTGGTCAACATCATTTTTACCTACGAAGAACAAGGATCAAGTTACAATAAAAGTTGTGATGGCTTCACAGCTAAACAAGTTCAAAGCTGAATGGGTGTATGGCATTTTTAACTTTCTACACAAGGATGAGGCCATGCCACCAATAACTGCTCGTTTTAGCTGAAACTGGTCAAAGAATGCTCTTCTTTCTGACCAACACTTCACACAGCTATTAAGGGGATCCTTCATCAGGAACTGTAGCAACAGGACAAGGGGGAATGGGTACAAATTGACAGAGGGGAAATTTAAGATGGATAGTAGGAAGAAATTCTTTACTGTGAGAGTGGTGAGATACAGGTTGCCCTGAGATGTTGCAGATACCCCAACCCTGGCAATGTTCAAGGCCAGGCTGGATAAAGCCTTGACAAACCTGGCCTAGTAGAAGATGTCTCTGCCCATGGCAGGGGGATGGAACTAGATGATCTTTGAGGTCCTTTCCAGCCCTTAACATTGTATGACTCTATGATTCTATGAGCTATACACAAACGTGCACAAAAAAACTCTCTGTAAGATTAATCATCCTAAGAGTAAATCACATTTAATGCCATACAACTAAGGTGAAGAGCAACTTTTATGAGTAAGTTTTGTGCCTTGTTCAAACTGAAAAACTGTGAACAGTCTGGCTTCCTTCCATTTAAATTGAAAGAATGGAACGTGTAAGGACCTGAATGTACAGGTGCTTAACCAGGCTTTAATTAGAATTCCAGGCAGCCATACTCATTCCATAAAGTTCAGAGATTTAGCATCCCTTAGGACACATAACTTGGAATCAGGATTGCAAAAATTGTCTTTTAGATCTGGGTATTGGACAAGTTTATACTGCAACAGTTTCTATGGCTTTCAGAGACGTGACAAGTTTCTAAGAGACATTATTAAAGGACTATGCCAGATTTTTTGCTTTATTACTTTATTAGTTAAGTGGGTGCTTGAGTTCCTGACTGTCAGTACAACCATCAGTGTAAGGATTTAGTTACTTCAGTGCAGCCAGACAGCCAGCTTCTGTGGACACCTGCACATTTCTGACTTCCAGAATAACATTCCTTTCCTTCTCCATTCCCAGCATCCACAGTTCAACAATGCCTTTATCAGTTTAGATGGAGAATCAAGAACATAAGCTTCAAGTCTTGGCTCTCTAAAGTAACTTCTGCAGAATTAAACTTGTCAGCTCCTTCACAAAAAGGAGACTGGCAACCACCCCTCCACACATTCTCTGATCTGTTCAACAGCAGCTCTGAAGCTCTTAAAATTGCCAGATATCTGCTAAGATAGAGATTAGGTTTTCTTATGTAGTAGTAATCCAGAAGAAAGGCATCATCCTGGAAATGAACGAGACTGGAGGGACTGAAGACTTCCATATAGAAGTACCGTCTATTTTATTACAAAACAGTTACAGCTACTTCAAAGTGATTTTGGTATGCTTTCTCTTCCCACCCAAACACTTACTTTGCGAATACTTTAAGCCAGATGAGAATCCACCTGGCTTGTTTTACAAACCCACTGGCGACTGCACAGGTACACACAAAAGACAGAGAAGAGGAGAGTTTCTTTCTACAAGAATAAGCTTTGTTTGAGATTACGGACATACAAGCCTGAAATATCAAATACTGAGTGCCAAAATTCCTGATTCTTTTCTTTTCCTCCCCGTCCCCCCCATAGATTGAACGGTATCAGTAACAGAACAGGCCTTCTGTTCTGTTCATGTATAGAACACTAAACACATGACTTCAGCAGGAGCTGGCCTTCCCATCCAGAAGCATGCATTCTAAACATTAAATAAAATATTTTCTGTTATTTGGTTACCAGCAACACTTTCAAATTCTTACCTTGAAGACAACAAGAAAGATGGTGTATAAAAACACAAGGTTGTGTCTTGCTATTGGCAAGTACTGTCTGCGTTGCAGGGTGAAAAGAACTGCTCCTATCAAAGTTACCTTCACAGGGCTAGGAATCAAACAAAGAATGTCAATTTCTCTTCTCTGCTCTACAGTGGAAGCTGCCTGAAAAGCAATATATGTTCTTAGTGTGCAAAAGAATTATTTCTGAATGGAACTAATGAAAACTTGGGGTAACAACAGTAAGATACAAAACCCAGCTATAACTGAATTAGATTTTCACTTTATGTACTATTACTATGCTTTCTGTCCACACAGCGTAAAGTCCAGCACTACTCTGCACACGCAGCTAACTCCTACTTGACAAATCCTCCTCAAATCAATGCTTCTATTCAGACTTTATATGCCAGCTTGCTTCTCTTCTTCCTCTCCCAATGTATCTTATTGAAGAGCTAAATCACAGAGCTCACACTACTTGGACTAGACAAAAAACCAGGTTCCTCTACTATACTCCAGGAGTTAGTTACTCCAAGGAGCTGCTTAAGGTGTTGAAGAGCAACATAGTCCAAGTCTTGGTCCACAGTAACACTCCAGCAGCTCTAGGGCTGTATCAGCTTAGACCTGACTGAAGCCAGGCCTGAGTTACCAGGTTTTGTCAACACAGCTGTGCTGACCTGAGACATGCAAAGATTTCCAGTCTATTTCCAGTTTACAGCAATCTTTGTTGTGGTACTAAATCCCTTCCTAGGTATGCATTCAGGAAGCAAGAGATCTTTGGTCAGATCTTACTCAGTGGCCTGACTGGCAGAATTCTGTGCATTTCTTAATCTGCATGTGACATGTACAGGTGATATTCCTGTTATCACAGAGCATCTACTGTAGATCTGTTCTTCACTGTCTTTTCAGTAACCAAAAAACTGCATCAACTTCCTGCTCAAGAAGCCCAAAAAACAAACCTGTGTACACAGGCATCTCATCTATTTGCAGGATGTTAGATCCGTTTAACTTTGTAACTTAGTTCAATTTAATGCTCTTAAGATTTATACATAAACAAAACTTTTTAAATCTTTTTTTGAGTTACTCTGAGCCATTCCCACAGTGGTGAAGGAGAATATATGCAAGTGATGCCAATCAGTAAGCACTGCTCTGGTGCTGCACCTGTAAAGACAATTTTATTTCGGTCTACAGTGCTATTTTTGACAGTCACCTTTTCCTTCTTAAAGTTTACTTTCAAGACTGCCATTTAGGCACTGACAAGAGAAAGATAAATTCTAAATACTTAGAATTTCGGAAAAAGCCAACAACTAACACAGTCCACAAAAAGTTGAAATATTGCCAAAGAAAAGGCTACAAATGTCTCTCCTGTTATTCTGTGTCCAGGAGTGGCTGCAGAAAAGCAAGATGGCTTTTTAAAAAAATAAAATTATTATTTTTAAAGACCTGGCTGTAACCTGGGAAAGATCAAAAGAATTTTAGGAAATTATCACAGTGACCTTATCTTGACTTACAATAATAGCTTGTGGCTTTCCAGCCTGTTTCAATTCTCATTTTACAGAGAAAACCAGGAGGCATGTAATATTCCCCATTCTTTGCTTCTGCAAGAGAAGTAACTTTTCCCGTCTTGCAGGTCATTTTTGCTACACTGAATTACCAATTTGTACCTTCTCAAATAATTGATGTCTTTGGAGGAAAATAGGACTGGCAGCAAAAGTAAGAGTGACAGTGTTCAAAGGAAGCCATCTTCGTGATGCTCAGAGCATACACCAAAATTCACTTGTGTATTTCTGGTACCACTGTACTTTCATTTTGGATAGAAGACCATGTTCCTGTAAGACAAACTGAGTCAATACTGCTTTCTAGCAACTCCTCACTAGCTCTTTACTGCTTTCTGACAAGTTTTGTTGACTTGTCTTCCCATTTGCTGCTCTTGTGCTGTGAACATAAAATGATTAAAACATCTGCTAAAAGTCTCAAAGACCACCATCACATCTTTCCCAGGACACAAATCAAAACAGAGTGCAATTATGTCCTAATGCTTTTTTTTTTTTTTTTGGCCTCAACCACTAAAAGTGAGCATCAACACAAGGAGTTAGCAGAACAACAGCTAACATGTTGCAGCTTTTTAAAAGAACTTACTAAGACATCTTCAGGAGCTCATTGGTTTCAGGTTTCCAAACTCCTCTTACCAGCTGCTCAAAGTTGGAAATTAAGCCACCACCAGCACCTGAAATTGCAGAGATTTATGGTAAGTTTCCACTGACTGCTACCACTACTATGCCATTGCTCCCAGGAAAACTCATGACACCAGGTGCTAAATGTGGCACCAAACCCCGGACTTAAAAAGACTTAATCCAACCTTTTATGCAAACAAGACTAGAACAATGGCCACGAAACCTCAGAGGTTGAGATAATCAGCAAGAACCTCAGGTCTACCTTTAGGTGACACCATCTGAACGGAGGCACTCATCACATTCACATGTGCTGCTCCCCACAGCAGCACAGAATCAAGCAGAAGCAAGAGCTGCACAACTGCTTTCTGAAGTGACCCTGATGGTGTGACTGCAAAGACAGCTGTCAGGAAGGTGGCTTCCAGAGCTGTACTCCAAACAGCAGGCAGGAAAGAAGGGTCATCCCCATGTTTAAAACCAGGTAATGGCCACAACCCAAAAACCCAAGATAACCAGTTCTTTTCTTCAGCCTCAAGCAAGGACATAGGTCTGAGGCAATAATGCTGTTGGAATTCTGTTGGTTCAGCAGTAGCTACAGAGAAGATTTACTTCTTTATTGTCATCAACTGCCCATCCTACAAGGTCTCGTAAGACCTTCTGAAGGGAACTTCCCTCAAAGTCCTTCAATGTCACCCTTAATCCAGGCAGAAATACTGCAGCACAGGCTTTTTCCTTGAGGGGACATCAGACTTTATCAGCACAACCATGCCCAGCACAGCAACAGTTCTGCTGAGGGGCTACATGTTTAAACACCACTCCAAAAAAATCCCAAACCCTCAGAATAAGATGTTATGCACGTTACCTCTGGCCCAGCCCACAGCTACCATGACAAGCCAGGCATCTTTGTAGACAACGTCTGCATGTGCAATGCCATCTGTGATCTTCCAAGTCCTTGTCACTTCTTTCATTCCTGCCACCAGAAGACGAAGAGGCAGAAAGGAAAAGCACCGGCAGAATATGTCTTCTGGGCAGTAAAACACTAGGTACCTGCAAATCATGAGAAAAAAACCCATCAGCCACATTTCTGCTAAGGAATTATCTTTTAATAATCTTTAAAGATAATTTTGGAATATAACGAGCAATGCCTGAAATACTACTGACAACTCAAACTCTTGTGGTACACATCTTGGAAAAAATCTGAGTAGCTTCTGAGCACGCTTGAGCTTTCGCACCAAAACCAAGCACTATTGCCCCATGGTCCCATAGAAGAATCCATTAAAGTCCATGAGAAACAGCTTTACATCTTTCCAATTGTTCTTCACCTTCTATATCACATTTTTACAGTCCAAGTTATTTAAGTGGTGTCTGATTGACTTTGTGTGGTTTGAGTTTATTTTGTGAGCTATTTTTTGTTTAGTTCAGTGTAGGGGGTTGTTTTGTTTTGTTGTTTTGTTTGGGGATTTTTTTTTAATAGGATTACAACAGGGTGGTAAATTAAATGCTGACTCTGTGCTTCCAGACTGTAGGTACATGGAATTATATAACTTTAGCAAGAATGCCTCCACTAGTTAGTGTCATGCTAGATGAAATGCACAGCTATTTTTAAACACACTCAACATCTTAGTACTCACCAATTCTAGCTTTTCCAGCTTGCCAATTACAAACACATTTCTTTATTCAAAGCATTGAAAGCACACTACTCAAAATTTAACATCTTTGATCAACTTGCTTTTAAAACCAAGTAAAGATGGCTAACAGTTGAATCCTAAAATGACAGTACATTTTAAAAGATTAGATTATGTGGTGTTTTATTGTATCTCTTCAATAATAAGTAAAATTCAGTTCTTACTGAGACATTCACAAAAACCCAATCAAGATTAAGTATCTTGATTAAGTTATCTTAAGTAGATTATTTCAGCACAGGAGTTAAGAGACTAATAATTGCAAAAGAGCAGAGAAAGCGTTTAAAAAAAAGGATAACTTTTTGTTTTCTTAAAAAAAAAAAAAAAAAAAAAAAAAAAAAACAAAAAAACCACTGCCCCTTTGCTTTAGGGTTTTTGAGCTCAATCCTGCCTACCAAGAATTTCTGAGGCCGTTCCCTTTATCTCCCATAAAACCCAGATTGCGGACCTGCCCTTCCTCTAATCACAGGCTGGCCATCACTGGGATTCATGCACAAGACTACAGCATCCTTGCAAGATGCATTTGCAACTTATTCTTTTCCTTAACCAGCCCAAATATCCAACTTCAATTACATTCCATAGCCACAAGGGGATATTGAGAAAGTGGACATGACTGACAGCAGCCTGCACACTTGTTCCTGGTTATTAGGAACAGTGTACAGTAACACTGCACCTCTCCTGGCATCGGTTCCCGTAGGCTCTGTGACAGCTGAACAGTGGCAGAACTTGTTTCCTGCCTCTGGAGAAAGTAATCCTCATTTGAGCTGAAATGTGGAGCTGTATTCTTCCACTGATCCTGTTAGAAATTCCAAGTAGAGAAGTGTCTCACTGACATTCTTGCATCACAATTTCACAGGAGTAGGACTCACACCCTCTGTGCGGGTTAGGAGTACCGTGCAGGCTGGAGCAAGCCATGACTCTTTTAACTTTCCAGCACTCCTTTTTGTACCAGGAGATACCAAAGATGCTTCTAGAAAATGCCACCTTAGTTGGTGTTCCTTGCAATATTGACAGCCATAGCTTCACAGAAAAAAAACCCCCGAAATTACAAAAGTGAAAAAAAAATGCTGTTCACACAACTCTATTCAGCACTGTCAGTTACAGCTAGGGGACAATAGGGTCCTTAGGACTAGGGATATTTTTGTCGCTTGTACTAAGGTTTTCCCACTGCAGCAACATATCTGAGACATTTTCAGCCAGCTCCAAATAACTTGGTCCGTCTCCATGGCACAGGTCCCGTTGTCTCACAGGACTGTGTTGGCATGGCTGTACCATGCCCACTTCCAGAGGAGAGATTGCCACATGATCCTCAGCATACAAACTAATTTGGCATCACCTGCTGTAAGCAGAGGGCTCTCTCTAAGGTGACATAGCCTTGCTTAGTGTAAATACATACTGGACATCACATATAAATACATTTTGAACCTTGCATTTGTTGATTTCGTGACTTTTGTATGTAATTCCTTGAGACTATGCTTTTCTGACACACATTTTGTGCAGAAATTCCTCTCTTGGTGTATCATAAAACACTGTCGGGGATGTGAGACATCCAGTCAAGCATGAAACTGAAACTGGCCCCATATCCCAGTGATTTCCCATCTCTTCCTCATGACTTCTGCATCTGTCTTCCTATTGCTTCCTCTCCCTTTCCCAGTGTCAGATTCAGTTAGGGATTAGGTTGTTCTCATCAGATGTTTGCCAGAAAACATCCTTACATCCTAAGCTCCCCTCGACTTTAAATTAATTTTTATACCTGAACCTGGACTCCTGTATGAATCATTAGGTTGTGCCTATCTGAACATCTCCAGATAATAATGGACTCCAAATTAATTCTTTAGAGTGTCTTATGCTTTTTAAAATGAAGTTCATTAAAATCTTTTGAATTGTGAATGTTTGGAAGAGATAAATAACAATGTTGCACAATGAAATTTTAGTTCTCTGTCTTTTTCAAGGGCGGGTCAAAATCTTCTTGGCATGTAGATGGAAATACATATACAACCCAAAATTGTAAGAAATTGTAATAAACAAAGAACTGCTGTCATTTTTCATCCTGTCATTTTGATAATGTTGTTTCTACCATCTAGAGTCTTGCATAAGAGACAGTAGAAGAATGCTCTGCTGGAAATTACATCCTAATGTTTTTGGGATTCTCTACCAAGTGGTATGCAAATGTAAAATGAAGTTTTACAGAAGTTTAGAAAGACAAAGATTAGTTTCTTAAATAATTTATTTGGAATATATTAGGTGTTAAATAACATCATATAGCACAAAGTGTTATCAGTTGCACCGTATTTGTTCATGATCACACAGATAAGAAATCCCCAAAACACAAAGAAGAAACTTGACCAAAAAAAAGAAATCTTTGGTAGAGAGATCTAGTGACATACTTGCTGAATGTGACAGTAGGGAGCCCCTGAACTGAAAGGAGATCAAAGAAAGCGATGATATGAACCAAAGCAATAACAGGAAGGGAAGGTTTTTAGCATAGAAAATACAACAAGCATGTTATGTTACAAAATTGCCAGGTTTTCTTTCCCCTTCCCAGTATGACAGCTGCTCACAAGATGTTTTTTCTTGCCTTGGTGATGTGTGTTTCCTAGGATAGCAAGTGACTGATAGACCCAATAGCACCACCACGCCTCAGCAGTAAGTGCTCTGATTTACTTGGACTAATTTGTCCTGCTGCAACTCCAGCAAGCCAGTGGAAAGCTGGGAGGAGGACGTGGCTCATTACCTTTGAGGTGCTGTGCTGAAGAGGCTGTGGCTCCATTTAGTCACATTAAGGTGGACTGAGGTGGGGAGAAACGAACCATGGAAAGGGCTCTCAGTGCCTTTTCACTCAGCTGCTCCCCAGGGCAGTCCTGACAGCTCACAAACCCAGGGATTAGCAAACTGACTATTAGCAGTGTTCAGAAACGAAATCGAATCAACATGAACCCTTTCCGCTTCTTTTCTTTCTTTCTTTTGGTCAGAATCTGTCCACTGGCATGCCTGTACCTTACAGCACCAGTGCTGGATGGGGTGAGCTGTGTCCTTGTCAGACCTTGGCTCTTGTCAGTGCTGAGGACAGCTCAACATTCCCATAGCAGCCCTGGCTTCTTTGGTGCACCTGGTGCTCGGTGAGGCTTTGAAAGGCAGCTCAGCTTCAGGTGCCAAATCCCCTCATGCAGAAGGGCCGTACATGCTGCATGCACAAACCCCAGTTCTGCTTTCTGAAAGCACCTCTTTGTCTCATGAACAAACAGAAACAGTCCAGGGACATGCCTTGGCCTAAGGGAGCTACATTTCTCCACCAGTTGTAAACAGTTTTCTTTTCTAAGCCTTGACATGTACCTTGGTCCACATGGAAATCAAGAGGGACTTGTGTCAGTGGGAGCAGGATCTCACCAGAAAGCCATACTACTTAAAGCTGGTGTCATTTTCTCTGCTCCTCTGGGCTGCTCATAACTCACAGGAGCAGACCAGGCCTTGGCTGGCACAGGTTGTAACTCAGTCAGGAAATTAAAATTGATTTCTTTGTGGGCAACAGTAACCCACAGTGGCCACTTTCATGAAACCTCTTTTCATCCCACTTATCATCTAAACACCTACAGCGTGGTGGTTGGTGTTTTTCCTACAGGGAAGTAACTCACAAATGGAAGATATTTACACCAGTTTCTTTGTGCTTGCTCCATTGCACTCTTTGGGATAGTATCCAGGAGGGAGAACCTTGGCTAGAGCAGGTGAAAGCAGGGAGTTTTAGGGCAGTCAGCGAGGTATGCAGGCGTAACCATGGACATCGGCTTGCCCACAAAGGTTTTCACAGTGCATCACCGAGGCCTTTGTCCTGGGACCTCCCTCCCCAAGCAGGACCTCACCCATTGCTACGGCTCCTACAGAAGAACAAAGGCATTGAGCCACCAACCTCTTTGATGGGCTTTTAAGGTAGCTGGGGCATAGCTGACCATCTTCCTTTGCGAATACTGAAGCCTGGCTGCAGAGAGATTTCTCAGTTCTCTGACAGTGTCTGTGTGAAAGCCTTGCTTTCTCACGGACGCTATGGGAAAACAGTTGGGAGATTTGGTAAACTGTGGTATTGTTATGATACCGAGGAGAAAATATCTGAAGTAAGTGTTGTTGGGTTCAGCCAATCTCTCTGGGGGGTGGTTGCTCAGTGAACCAATAACCTTATGTCGGTGTCCAGCGTGCTAAGGTATATAAGCGGATTTGTAAATTAATAAAGGGTCGGTTTCTTCTCGTCCTAAACCGTCCATGTCGCTTTATTCCTCGGTCTCTGCTCGCTAGCGACATTCCTTCACATGCAGACTGTCACTGCTATGGAGGAGATTTACTTTGCCTATTGAACCCGCTGAAACTCATCTATGACTATATGTTTTGTCACTTTAAATTGGCACTTTTTGATTTAACCTAATATTTAATTTTATTTAATGTGTTTTGCTCTGACACAAGGGATCCCTCCAGTCTGATGAAGAAAGATGTAGCCAGGTTCAAGGGCTGGGACTTGCATTTTAAACAAAAAACTCAAGCTAGAAATAAGATTCACAAGTTCAAGAGTGAGTGCAATTAGCCCATAGAACAACTGGTGGAGGACTCTGTCAAATATCACATCTCTCAAAGTCTTTCACTACCGAGGCCAGATGTCTGTCGTGGGCAAATTTTGTGGTGCTGTCATAATTCTTCATCTCAATAATGTTTCCTTGAAATAGCATGGGAGAATAATCTCTTTCCCTGTCAGAAACACTGGATGAATTTCTATGCCCTGATTTATGAAAGAGATCCAGGCAGAAGACTCTTCTGGCTTGGACTCTGCCATGACAGCAGTGTGTCCTTCCAAGCTCCCAGAGACTACAAGTTCTCCATCTGGACTTCCAGGTTTTTGCACGACCAAGGATTTCCTATCCTATTAAATAAAAATGCAAATAAAATAGCAATAAATATAAATAAATAATCACAATACACAGAAGATCAACCCACAGATTCTGCCAGGAGAAAGGGACTACCACACTAACACCAAGACTGCACATCTCACTGTCTGCTAGGGAGACGATGTCTCTGACCAACACTCTGCTATGTTGCTGCTCATGCTGGGACAGGAGACACCACAGTTTTCAATCAGTGTCAGCTCTTCCATGCCCTGCAAGTGTGGGGCTTGCTGGAAGAATCCCAGGATGCTGCCCCGAGCTGCCACTGCCGTCTGCTGCAGGCCTGGCTCTCCCAGGACCTTGACAAGGAAGTTGATGTATCTCATGGCCAACCGGAGCGTCTCGTTCTTGCTCAGTTTTTTGTCTGGTGGGTGTGTGGGAATGAGTTTCCTCAGCTTGGCAAAGGCGCTGTTGACATTTTGCTGCCTCCACCTCTCCCTGGTGTTGGTGAAGATCTTCCTTGTCATTCTTAAGGTGCTGCAAAGCAAAGGAAATGGTGAGTGAATGCTGGATACCCCTGGCTTTCACACAGGCTGCTTTTTTTAGGGGCGCTGTACCCTCTGGGCAAGTGGCAAGCACAGAGTGGTGGTGCTAGGCTTCTAATTTTTGCTCTCTGTGGCTGGCACTCTTGTCCTGCATGTTTTTCACAGAGTCACCCTAAAGTTATCATAAGTATTGAAGATGCAACCTGATGCTAGAGTTCAGTAAGAACTTCACAAAGGAAATAAAGGAGTTTAATTTCCTTATACAAGCATTTGGTGCTGCTACGAGCCCAGCTTCTCCAGGCTCCTCAGAGTTCCCTTGCAGCAGAATTCCCAACAGACAACGCATTTGTCATCCCACCAGGCTGCGTGAGAGCCACAGAGGCACTTTTTATGGGGGAAGGCAGGCAGAGCCAGCGCAGAACATATCCACGCCTCATTTCACACCTTCCTGGAGTGTGCTCCTAGCTGGTCCAAGCTTGGTGATTCCTGGCTGAAACGAAGCCAGGTGGACCTTCACCATGGGCCTTCAGTGAGGAGCCAGCCAACACCACAGACATGTGTGACTGACTGTGGTTATTTCAGGGGGTTATTTCCCTTCTCCAAGGAAGCACCAGTCTGGTTCCCTGCCCAGCCCACACTGGCTGCTCACTGCTGGTGTCCGAGACTTTTCAGTCTGGCTTCTGCTTTAGCCTCTGAGAGATGCCAAGACTAAGCCACAAGTGCCGTAAGTGCATGAGGGAAAGTGTGATTCCTACAAAACATGCTGGCATCCCAGACAAAACCTCTCCCCAGTTGTTCCCTGTCCACCCACACAGAGCCAAGCAAAGGGAGCCCCATGCCCAGAGCAGACCTGGCAAAGAAGAGTACTGAGGCAGGGGGTTCACAGTGATTTTAAATGCCATATACCAGAAAGACTGCCAAAAGTTCTTTGTGTTGCCCCAACCCTTCTCCCACCACCATGGGGAAGTGTCTTCCCTTCTTTCTCACAGCCCTGGAGGAGACACTA